>VXAA01002584.1:229986-366603 GCA_013399115.1 Anseranas semipalmata
TATATATATATATACATATATATATATAGTAAGGTTGTAATTGTTTTTGCTAGAAAATCATGAACTTGTTATGCAAAACAGGGTGTTGAACCCATTTAGTCTCTAGTTACTGTAAAACTATAAAAAATTAATGTCTTTGCTAAGGGAGCCCATCAACAAGAGAGGATAATGCAGTTAACTTATAGTCATTGGCTCTTAACTCAACCATTGTGGCATTTTTTCAGTTATTTTCCTCAATATTTGTTTTACCAAATGGAACTAGAAGTTGGGAAAAAAAAAAAAAAAAAAAANGAAACAAAAAGTTGGAAAAAAAAAAAAAAAAAAAAAAAACAGGAAGAAGAACAACCACCAGCTCCAGCTGTGTTTTGTTGAGAAAGAGACAATTATTGCTTGTGTCATCCATTTGGGTGTATATATTTTGGCATATAGCAAAATCCAAGATGTCTCAGTATAATTAACTACAAAGACATTCAACATGAAGCAGTCACATAACCAAGTTGCAGAGTTTCCTGAATGTCTCAGGTTTGTAGGAATTCCACAGACTGGATATTGGTAGAAGTAAACGAGGAAAATGTGGGGTTATGTACAGAAAATGGGGGCTTAGTATGGAAAATGTTTCGGGTCTACAGTATATGGAAGATTTCTTGCACAATGTCTATGGTATTATTTTTTATTAAACAGTTAAAAGAGAATGAGTGTCTGTATAGAACAGGTAAGTAATTAAAATTCTTAAGTGCACAGCCAAACACATACAGCAGTACATTGCCAACTACAGACAAAAGTAGGGCTGTACAAGTCTGAACATGCATCTATTTATTAAATCTTATTTAAAACACTGAAGTAACTGCAGCGTCTGATGAAATATTTAGGATGTTTAAACGTGCTACAGCTGACAGAAAGCATTTTTTTTCTACGGGCACAAGATTATTTTGTTTTGCTTTTTTCCCCTGTTCTTTTAAAAAAGTCAAGGTAAATGATTTGAACAGCATCTAAGTACAAGGTAGCCTTTTCATGCCTCCAATTTCAGCATGGGACTCTTGAAAAAAAGTGTTTCTGATTAATTGAATAACTTTTTGTTTTGTTGGATTTTAATCCATAGAATTTCCTTTGTATTTCTAAAGACACAAGCGTTTGCATATAATATGACATTGTGCTACTTAATATCACTGCATAGTTGTGGAATTGGCCTTGAGTATAATTTAAACTTAGACAAACAATTCTTTTGAAGTGGATGTCCTGGTAGTGTTTCTGGCAAAGCTCAAAAAAATGACATTGTATTATAAATTCTTTGAAATACAGAGGTCTTACTATCCCCCATCCTTCTTTCAAGTGATAGTAACCATTACTGCTACTGCTAGCAGACCCGAACCTTCACTTCGCCTTGCCATAGCATAACAGCCCGACTGACACCATTTTGGTGAGTCTTCCACAGTCTCCTTTTCAAAGTGTGTTCTTCCCTTTCCATGGCACAACCTGCCAACACAGGCACCCTCTTCCAATTAACTACCCACTCATTACTGACATGTTATGCACACCAAGAAGTGAGATGACCACCACAGAAATTGCTTTTTGTGACTTTCACCCCTCACCAAACTCTGGCCCCTTGGCTGGCCCTGGCTTTGTGAGCTCCACTCAGCACATCGCCCACTCTTAAACTTTATGTAAAGCTCCAAGAACCCAGAGGTCATTATCGCACGACAGATAATAGTCATTTCCGCTTTGGTAAGTGTTGTTTCTCTTACACTGATCACTACCTATTTCATGCCTCTGTGCTTACAGAGAGCTTCCTGTCAATGGCAGCGGTTGCCTTGGTGAGTATTGGTTCAAGATATATTCCCCTGGCAGCGATGAGAATTATTTGCATGCACACAGAAAACAAAAGTCATCTGTTTTCTCTCTCTCTCTCTCTCTAATCTATTACAAATTATTTTTGATAAGGTTGTTAACACATTGCATTTGAATGTGTTGGCTTCAGTCACTCCATAATAATTACTCAAGTCCCCATTTCAGTCTTCCAGCTACACTGCCCATTTTGCAGGCTATTAAGCACAGGTATAGTGCAAATTACCCAGGAAAGCACTGAGCATCTCTTAAGTCATTTTGAGTCAATTCCCATTTACTGAAATTATACTGGTCAGCTTTCTCACCCATGTGCATCCTGAGCAGCAGCCCCTACCAACAGAAAGGTGAGGAGGGGAACAAATTTCAGTGACCTCTGCCAGATTTTGTCACAGCCACAGCTGTTGGGACTTGGCCTTATTGTGAGAAGAGAAAAACAGAGATGGGGAGAAGTCAAGCCAAGGGGGAGCAGCAGGATGGGACTAGGGAAGGAGACAGGAATCTAAGGGATAGTAGAAAGTAAGCCATGGTGGAAAAAGTGGGAAAAGAGAAATGGGAAAAAAAAATGAGAAGAAGATGGTAATGCCCATTTAAACGGGACTACAAAGCACAGATCTAGAGCTGGATACTCCCATGACTAGCATGGCAGGATGCAAAGGTAGACATCACACCACATGGGGAAATCCTTAGAAGAAGTTATGGCTGAGTGACTACTGAATGACTATTTCAAACCCTTTCATGGAGGGAAAGTCTGAAGGAACACTTTCCACAGCTAAGACTTATTTCTACTGAGTGCTGTCCATGGGATTTGCAGCCTTCAACACAAAACTGGGATTCCTAAAAGATGCTGTATTGTACCTCAGTGCAGCACTAACACCTCATCATTGAAAAAACATCTAGAAAAAGTGACCATATTTTACTTCTGACATACAGAATCATCAGTAGGCATTGCTGCTCCACTATGTCAGATCCATAAAATGTGTCTCCATCGTCTCTGATAAGTCAATGCCTTTAAAGTCTGAATGAGCATCATAAGAGCCTTGATCCTCTACCTACTAGGTTACATGGAAGAATTTATTTTGCAGCATGTGTTAGAGCAGATCTTAATGGAAAATTCCAAAGACTATCCCAAGTTATAATGATCAACCTAAAAGACTGCAAAAGATGAACTTTTTTGTTTTTCTTTGGACACTGTGAATGTATCATCAACCTTCTAGATGCCGTCTTAAGATGAGTAAGTAATTTATAACTTATGCAGTTAATGATTTCACCCTGGTGTACTAAAATATTGCAGCTTTCTCATGATTGTTCATCCTCGAGATTAAAAAATATCTGTTTATTCTTTGATTGTTCTGATGGCTCTCTGATATGAAATTTGGGTTATTTTGTTCCATTGTGACTAGTCATAAAAGTCACACGATCTGTGTAGTTTCAAATTCCAGATTGGATAAGTGCAAAAGCACCCACATTTTCAATTTTAGAACAGCTTTTATAACTGGCTTTTCACAAACATTTATACAAGAAAATTGTCCACTTCAAACTGAAAATAAACTTCCTTTCCAAATTGCTTGATTACTTTAACTAGTTGCCATAACAGCTGTTACGCAAAAAGTGTACCATATTTTGTGTTTTAATACTCTAATGAAAATTTCAGACTTTACAGAGAAAATATTGAAGTGAGAAAACAAAAATGATATTTCACTCATCCAGTATTTTCAATCCCAAGAGTACATTTAGATCGTCATATGAAACAGAAAAGACCGGTACTAAAATTAGGCCTGAAGTTAACACAGTTTTAACAAACATAGTAACAGCCCGCTGCCCCTTTTATTCACTGGCTCCCCTCAGAGGTGACAGTTTCAATCTCTCCTTTGCAAATAGGTGGGCTAGAAACTTATTTGGTGAAAATTGAAAGGTGAGATCCTCATATAATAATATATCTCCATGAATGAGAAATTTAAAAAAAAAAAAAAAAAAAGTCCCCAATGAAACTACGACAAATTGAGACACCCCCTCTGCAGGAACGGAGAAATTATCATCCAGCGAAGGTTGGCAAGACAGAAGCAGAATCAGGTCTGCATCCAGGTTGGACCTTGGCAGACAATGGACTACCAAGTCACGTCTACCCCGTGGCACAAAGCGCCAAATGCAAATAAAACTGTGTGCATAACATGTGTCTTGATGTTGCTTTAAAATAAATTCTTCATGGTCCCTTTGGCATGGATACCAAGCTTTGTGTTTGAGACACTGCTTCTGTGCCACTCGTACGTGTGCAGGGGAAGGGGAAGGCTTGCCATGGCAGGCACTTTAGGGCTGCCAAGCATTCTGCCATCCAGCCAGGGAGGAAATACATGGAGACCTAGGGGCAGAGGAAGGGAGTTTTGGGCTTGTCACAAGGAAACGGGAGTGGAGAAGGGACTGAGAAAGTGCCACTGAGCCCAAATTTATGGCAGTTTTCACTGTACCTCACTATATATTAGGAAAAGATTCTTCACCGAGAGGTGGTCGGGCACTGGAACAGGCTCCCCAGGTCAGTGGTCACAGCACCGAGCCTGCTGGAGTTCAAGAAGCATTTGTACAACGCTCTCAGACACATGGTCTGATTTTTGGGTGATCCGGTGTGAAGCCAGGAGTTGGACTCGATGATCGTTGTGAGTCCCTTCCAACTTGGGATATTCTATGGTTCTGTGATTCTATGATATATGAAGATAACATCCTGCTTGCCACCCAAAAGACTGGTCTTTTTTGCCTGCTTGGTGGCTTTGCAGCAGGCAGGCCAGACACTGATGCAAACTTATCAGGGTGCTGGGAAGTAATATGAGATGTTTCATTTGTGAAATAATATACAGGAGAGACCCTACTCAGAGAACCATGTCATATTAGGTGACACATAAGCATTAAAAAAAAAAAAATCCCAACCATTTCTCCTCTAATGATCTCATCATTTTTGCATCAGATGAAAACAACAGGTGGATACAACGAAGAGGGGAATAAAGGAATCAGGGTAAAGGCATATTTATCATCTTCAACAGAATAAGTAGCAGCACACCAGCTGCTGGGCTATTGTCAGATGTTGCCAGCCACCACAGAAAAAAAGTGAGTTTTAAGGAGGGGTTTGAAGGAGAATAGATTAGCAGCCTTGTGGCATTTTTATGAGGAGATATGCATATGCATAAGGAGTAGCTCTGAGAAAGTAAGAAGGCTCTTGGACTAACAAGCGATGAAGAGAGGCATCATGGGGACTCCAGAATGTATTGCATATTGAACCTGCTTTCATATGTAAACATACAGCACGCTACAGTCTCGCAGGATCACTGTTGCCTTTTATTCAGCATCCCAGTACTGCACAAAGTGGTGGCTGCTCTGTCAGTGATACATTAAATACATTCAGTAAATAAATATAATTAAAAATGTCTCGGCATTTGAATACTAAACACAGACATCCAGTTATAGCATCCTGAAAGCAAAAGAAGAAAACAACAACAATGAAATTCTAGTGCCATGGAAAATAATGGCCAGATTGCTGTTGGAAGCAACGTCATTGGAAGCTAGATCTCACTCCAAGCATTTTGGAAGGGATAGAAACCTTTTAGGTTCAGGAAGTAAGCAAGCCTGCAATTGGACTTAGGGAAGGCTTTCCCTGCAGATAGGTTATTTTACAGATGCTTTTGCAGGATTTCCACCTTCCTCTTGCACAGGAATGTGCAAACCACAGCACCGACTGCTTATAGTGAGCCTCATGTTTCGAAGTAATTTATTGACATAGCATAGTCTCTTAGCATAGAAACGACGGAAAATATTTTTTAATAAGATTTGCAAAAATTAGGTGAAACTTTCTCCATTTTCCAGATAAATCTGATTTATTTTTTTCTGTCAGTCCTTTGCATCAATAATATTGGGAAAAGGAGGTGGTTTTCTGATAACAGCATTCACTTTTGGACAGTGAATGTGCTTCCACATGAAACACATGGGATGTGTCAGTACATGTCCATGGACTGCACGTAACCTTTTCATTTGAATTGTACATGTGTTATGAACATATTCACTGGGGCTACAGTAGATGCTGAACACCAATATTTGCACAGGAGGTTCTGTTCCTGCCTTTATTCCTCAGTGGGCAGGCTCCTGCCCTCCTTTGAAGGCATTTACAGGAGTGTGGTTCGAACAAAATGTACTGTAGACTGAAATCACCCAGTGCAAAACAATAGATGAAGGTTTTTTGCTATAATGCATGGGCCTGAGACTGGATCGTGGGAAGCCGTTGTGCCTATGTTGTATTTTTATTAGGCACTTAGATTTTAAATGATTTGAAAACTGCATTTTAACTAGAGGGAAAAATTGCTGAATTGCCTCTTTGCTTACCTTGGGAAATCTGTGAGCTTTCCAGTATTTCACATATTTCCACAAGCAAATAAGCACTTCTAGAATATCTCCTATTATTTATCATCAGTAGTGCTCTGTAGAGAAGGCCACTGGAGTGCCTTGGCATTCTGCAAACACCCTGAACAATTTAGAAATGCCATTTTGCCTCCTTATCAATTGAGGGAATACATTACAAAGCCCAGCCCTGATAGAGAGCTCCTGCTCACACAAATAGTGGACCTAGCATCAAAAAGAGATTTTTAACTCTTTCCCCTCCCCAACACCTACCACACCAAATTCTTACATCAAGGCTGCTAAAGACAGGTGAGAAACCATGCAGGAAGACTTCCAGCTCCACGACAAGCATTTGCTGATCCCACTCAGGACACACAGCAGGGCGGAGGGCAGGAGCTGCCTCCTTGCACCTCCAGAGCACGCATGTGAGACCAGAACTGCAAACCCAGCAGGAGCTGAACTGCTTCGTTCTCGGGATGTCTTCTGGGCTTCTTTATCATTCCAGTGGAACTGACCCCGGCTGTGTTTCCAAGCAGTTAAAACACTTTTCTGAGCTGTTTGATTTAGATTTGTGTGTGTCTTTCCCTTTACTTTTATTTCCAAAACAGTCAAGGCTGCATTTACCTCTCTGATACAACTTCCAGAGTGGCTGATGCATTGAACAGGGCAAGCTATGAAAGGCCAGAGGATTAGGCATCTCCCTTTATGTTTAGGAATGTTATTTAATTTCCCTCCAACAGACTGAGAGGCAGAGTCCTATAGAAGGCTTGAGAAAGAAAACTGAATTTCAACAAACTGGTGAACAAACTGGTGGACAAAACCAGTTCATTTCAGTGTCTTGCATTGTTTTTTGTTTTGTTGTTGTTGTTGTTGTTGTTGTTGTTGTCGTTTTGGTTTGTTTTTGTTTTCTTTCTTTTTAAGCAATACCATCAGCAATATCAGTGGTGTAGCCTTATCAGTTTCTATCTGCTAAAATACCGGGTGGATTTTCAAAGGATGGGTAGGAATTCAGCTCCCGCTGGCTTTCAGTGTGAGTGTTACTGTTCCAAATAACCTTACAAAACATCTATCTACAGGTGGAAAACCTGTTGGAGAGCCATGCACATTCTGCAGCCTCCTGCACTCAGGTTTATGCCCCTCTTTAAAGCTCACTCCTGCCTGCACGAAAGCTGCAGAGCCCTGTGGCTGGGATCGCAGGCATGAGCTCCGCTTCCAGGCAAGTAAAAGGCAAAGTGGGAGAGGGATGAAACCACCTTGTTAACCCCCCTTCCCCTAGCAGCTACAGCAGAGCTCCGTTTGCACAGAAAAGTTCTTTTGTTGCTCCTCTGCCATGACCTCTGTCTGTTTGTCTGTCTGTCCACCCAGAGACTGAAAGCCCCAGCTCTTCCTGAAAGCCTAGAAAGTGCCTATAACATTGCTGGTACTGCCACAAACAAACATTAGCAAAGACTAAGTCCTATAAGATGTTAATAGGAAAGCGAAGGCAAATAGTCTTGCAAAATGCAGGAGATCGGACTCAATTATTCAAAGAGTCTTTCCTGGACCTTGTTGTTTATCATTCCATGATAAGGGATATATTTATCTTTTAAATTCTTACTAGTCAAACAGAGGAGCTTTGCTTTCCCAGAGGAACTCCTTTCCTCCATCCCACCGTGAACGCTGCAGCCTCCCTCCTGCCCTCCCCTCTTCCCGACACACACAGCTCCTTGTGCGTGGAAACAGCAGTGGGACATGTCAAGTACATTTTTTCTCCTTAAAGCACGTGTACCTGGGAGGTCACAATCTTTACAAAGTCAAAGTTTTGTGTGTTTGAGAGCTTTGCCCTACTACCATGTAATTGAAATCAAGCTTTTAAAAGCTCACGGCAATGTGTTTGTTCTTTAACCTCACCCAGCGAAGAGAGAGCGCTTTGCTGAGAGAACCCATTGTTAAGCTCCTGCACTTAACTGATAAGGCACTGATACAACCAGTAGCAAAGAAAGAAACTAATAACGAAAAAAAAAAAAAAAGATTCACATGCCTTCCTTCCCCAGTACATTAATGCCCTGCCCAAATTAATTTCCCAAGTTGTTAACAAATGAGGTGCAGCATCTTTAATCATGTTAACATATTGCCATGAGACTTATTTAATAACAGGCAGATGGAATGAGTTCTCTTGTCAGAAAATTGAGGGTTTTGTGCAATTTGGAGGTCTGCTCATTATCCATTCTTAGACAGTTTAATGATATATGTATCTATTACTGAAAAAGTAGAGGATCTACTCAGAAACTTTGTGAGAATGAATGACTGGAACAACACGTAAAGGCTTAAACCATCTTACACCATCTACCATGTATACAGGACGCTTATGCCATTATGTGAAAAACTGAACAAATCAGGAGACAATGCAAAGACTTAACTGGGACAGGGCAGAGGTTTTATGTCTCTGATTTCAGGGAGATGACATGCAGGTTGTGAGAGTGTGTTCAGCAGTCCAAGCAAACACATCCTTCCTGGTCCAGGAACCAGGACTTCATGAGCGAACTTCATAAGTGTTTGGATTCAGATCATTTTCTTATTCATGCCAAAGACTATTCACAAAAGCCTTTGTTTCCTCAGTAGAAAGTTTACAGAAGCATGATCTAGTTGTACCAAGTCACACCTCTGGTGTGCCATGCAATTTGTAAACCCAGAGATTTCCACTAGCATGAAAACACCTTGCAAGGATTCATCCATTCCCACCTTGGCTAGCTTGTTGGTTCCCAAGTTTTCCTTTCCTTGCATCATGGTATCTATGTGAAAAATGAAGTCCTGGTAAAGCCACAGTGGATTTCAATATAGCCATGGATTTCAATATAGGGCTTCTATCGGCCTCAGCCTTCGATAACACGAAAAGGTGCCTGAGATTCAGCAGGCATCCTAGAATGATGGTATCTGTAAAGAAGAGAAGTTTCCAAGGACACTAATTGAATTCAACCGGTAAATATTTTTAAATGGAAAATTGCTAGTAGCCAAAAGGTTTTTCCTGGGAAACCACCCAAAGATAGAACTTTGAGCTGACTTCATCAAAGGAGATTCTCAACTGTGAAAAATGATAACACCCCCATGGCAAAAAGTACCTTAAAATCAAATAAGCCTTGGAACAGTGGTAACTGGAAGGGGAGTTTGCTGTGATACAGCAAATATGCATGTGCTGCATCTGTGAAGAAGCACTGCGAATCTTTGAAAGGCAAAATTTCCACAGCAATGTAAAGTCTTTCCAAAAAAAAAAAAAAAAAGAGATAGTGATAGGGACCGGGATGTATTCACTGAATGGTAAACCAAGACACTTGGAATAATGACAAAAGTCTATTCTGTAATATATTCCTCTTATCAGAGGTATTTCATTAAAAAAAAAAGAAAAACCTAAAAACAAAGTCATTCCCAATAGCCTGACCAATCTTTACAACTGAAAGCTGCCCATGTCCCTATGTATCAACTATTCATACTGTTGAAGGGTTATATTTCGTTCACCCCCCAGCCAGCAGGTAAGGAAGCAGCCCCAGAGCTCTCAGGAAGCCATGATGGAGTGGTGCTCATTTACACAACCAGAGATCATTGCCAGCTGCACGCAATACGCAGGGAGGCCGTTCCTAACTTAGGACTTTATTTGCTGCTTTATCACAGTGGCAGTAGGAACACGGCACAAAATGGCGTGGCTCCCGCCAGGCTGCCATCTAGCTTCCCGGCACAGAAAGCAGGTGGATGCAACAACACCAATGCAGTTTTGAACAGCGTATTAGGCAGCAATCACTTCATGGCACCTGTCTGCATGTTATCAGGGGTTTTAGATGCATCATGACCTAATGGTAAACAATTCAGCAGAAACTGAGAATCACACACAAATGCAGACAAAGCCAGAAACGTAAAATAAAAAAGATCAGAGGAAAGATCCATCTCTAGATTTGAAAGGTCATCAGTGAAACCCTATTTATAGGCTTTTCTGGCCAGCTGAAGCTCTGTCCCTGGAGGTAAAAGCTCTCTGAAATGTCCCCATGTGGGCAGAGCAAACAGAGCCATTCTAACAGCGAAGAAAGGTTAGGCTCAGGGATGAGTATGAGTGAAAAATATTTGGCTAGGCTCCTGGTACTAACTCCCACACAATGCTTTGAAAATCTACCCCTCTGTGTCCTCAGCATTGGTTTTCAAAACACAGCAGCCTAGAGACAGATGTGCCATTATTGTTTATGGTTCAAAGGCAGAGAACTCGTTTGGTGGGGAAATAAAATCCATACTAATAGAGCAAGTACCAAAAAATGTTCTAAGAGGGAATAAGCATGTTCTAAGGTGTTTTAACAATCTTCTGGCTCCAGGCCCAGAACTCAGTTGGAACAGTTGTATTCATCTCCAGGCCACCACTCTTTGAACTTATGGAAACCCATGGTTATATTTAGCTAGTTAAAAGATATATGGCCAGCGCATTGTAACCCTTTTGTCAATGACTCCCCATTACAACTTTTAATTTTATTGCCTTTTAACCACGGTTGTTTGATTCATGGGTTCAGCAAAGAGGGATGGAAGGCAGTTGATGGATGGTGTGACAATGGCACTCCTGGCTGCTGTTACAGCACTCATCATCTTCGGAGGAAAAGCCAGCTTGCATCACTCCCCTCAATGGCCAATCTCAAACTTACATGTGCTCTAAGCTAGCCCTCTCCGTGCTTATGGGACTATTAATAGACCTGCTGTCAATAATTTGCAGGCAGAACACCCCCTTAGATAGGCAGCATACACATAGCATCGCTGACAGCAGATTTCAGAGCTCAAGGCTGAAACTTAGCAGGCTCCACTGCTGTGCAGGTGCACATCTGTAAGTGGAAGAATACAAAATCACTAAAGACATGAACAAAAAAAGAAACTCATTTAACAAGCCCAAACCCAAAACTTTTCAGTTATAATGAGCTTCTTGTTCTTTCTGTTATACAGTGGTTAATCAGGACTAGGTAAAATGAAGAGAGAATAAAGCAGAGTAATTTCAGAATATTCATAGAGCTGGCATTCCCTTCCTGTGTGCTCATAAAGATCAGCTCTGCAGATAATGTGCCAAAAGGTCAAGCAATTAAAACCTCTGAAGCTCCAGTCTACTAATAGGCCTGGTAAAAGAAAAGTTCAAGTAAGCGAGAAGCTGTAAAACTATCATATCTGCTCTGCTGGGTAGATGGATTTCCAGCAACCCCAGAACAGCATTACAGATAGTGGGCAACTGGGAGACCTTAGAGAGGGAAAGGGGCAAATTTTCTCAGTTTAGCCTCCCAGTTTCCAGTGCCAGTCCCAAACAGGTGACTTCATCCAGACCGCTTGTGTTCAGCAGCCACCAGCGAGGACTGTAATGGCACCACGAAGGATGAAATGAAGATGTGAGGTTGAACATGCAGCAGAATTGAATGTCCTGATTATCTCTACCCTCCCTATTTTGAACGTAACATATTGGCTGTGCAGTACCAGACACAGAGTCAGCAAGAGCATGTGATCATAGAGTCATGTAGGATCAGATGCCAAGTCCACGGAAGGCAGCAGGATGACTTACCCAAGTCATGCAACCAGGAGAATTTCCCTCCAGCTCTTTAAAGCAAACCAAAGCGTAGAACATCAAAAAGCACATGGAGCACATTTGTGTTCAAATGTGTAGCCCTTAGGCTTTTACAGAAGCATTTTCTTGTTATAAAAACAATTTTAAAAGTCCAAAGAGAGTGAGAAGAACGAGAGGGGAAACATAGATTTTAGTTAGGGTGTTTCACAAATGCACAGCAATCAGAGCAAAGCAGCTGAGGCTAGAGGTTAAGGTTGTTTTAGGCAGATATAATTGAAGGCTGCTGTCACAAGAGGTTTCCTTCCTTCTTCTCTCACTTTCCTCCTGCTGAGGGGTCCCATAGTGCCAGGACCAGCATTCATGTGGGCAGGTGATGGGAGGTATAAATTCCCTAAAATCAATTCTGGGAGCAGGACGCTGGGGTTTGCATGAGTACAAGCACAAAGGAGGCATCAGGAACTTGATTTTGAAGGAAGGAAAAGGCAAAATTGTACCTTTCAGCTACAGCCCATACAGAGTTTTGCTTAAAGCAATTATGAAATCACAGCTTGCTCTTCATTAGTCGTACAGATCCTTAGAGGAAGAGGTATGGTGTGAGGGAAACATGCTGTAATTCTTTCTGGAGCTTTTCTGTCATTTCTCAATGAGGACAAGTAATCTTGCAGTTACCATACATTCCCTGCCTTGAGAGCTAAGCCCATCAAAGTGCTCAGAGAAGTGGTTATAAATAGGAGTTGGAGTCAGTCCTTCAATTTGGTGCCTAAGTAACAAAGCAGTTAGACATATGTCTGCTGTGAAGACTGCATCTGAGTGCCAACACCCTGTTAGACTTCACATTCCCTGTTTCACTCAAAACCAAGGGGGCCAATAGCTGTGGGCTCAGGAACAGTGACTGCAGTTGTCTACAAGAGCTCCTGAGCTGTTGCTTCCTCAAGGAAGTTTGTAGGCATCTGGATTTCATTTTCCTTAGGCTCTGGAGAAACCTAGCAAGATGTGCGAACAACTTGTGCAATAAAATCAGAGGGGAATGGATATCAAAGAATACAGCAGCACGTAAACATTTTGAAAGGGTATCAATAACTTTACTGCCTTTTATTTTCATATGTTTAAGAAGTTAACCCAAAACATTCCTAAAACGCTGGCAAATATTTTTGAGGATGCATTAAGTGCTTACTTGCTACTGGTTGCTGCTCTTTCTAAAGCCTCTCAGAGACAGTTATTGACACCTATGACAGGGATTTCATGTGCAGCAACCCTCAGAGTCTGTGCTCATCAGAAAGGCAAACTGAGGTGCAGAGAAACATGGAAAGCGACGGCATTGTGCGTATTTCAGCTCCCTCGTAACCCTTGACTGTGGTACTTTCTTACTGAAAATTAGGTTCCAAAACTCATGTGTGTTCATTAGTTTTTAACATCAAAGCAGCTCAACATATGACAAATGCATCCGTCTCTCCACATCTGTCACTGGTAAGCAACTGAGCCCAGTCCTCTGAACCTTAACAGTTTTTCACTATTTCTTCTTCTGTCCCTCATCCCTTCTCACTTCTCCCATACCAGCTCATCTTTCTGACCTTCCCTGTAGATGCCGAGACATGTTCCAAGCATGGTAATACCATCTCACAACCTATCTTCCATCCAGCTTTGTTGCAAGATGTCTTTAAAGACAGTGCCCCAGAAAGAGATTAAAAAAAAATAATAATAATACCAGCATCTTCTATCTATCTACATATATATAAATGTATCAGGCTAGGAAAACAGGAAAACATTTTAGTCCCTGTTTCACCCCCAAAACCTGTATTATTACGCAGGAGCTGTTGGCATCGTGCAATCACGTTGGAGCAGAGCCAGGGCCTCTACCCCTGCATGGCACAGAGTGAAAATATGCCCTCCCTGCAGAGCTTTAATTTTCTGGTGGATGCTTTACAACCTTCCCACAAGGATGGACCATGTAGCCCAATGCTTCCCAGTGTTTCCCTCCTCGCTGCATCAGACTAACACGTTCGAGTCATTCAGTTCCTCCCTCATCTTCTTTCCCCCCATGTGCTGTAAGCAACAGCCAAACTCCTTCCTCACCGAAAGTCCCAGCGAATCAAACAGGGATATAGAGAGCTGTGCAGTTCAACAGAAAATGAGAATATTCCTACGAGTTCTTGGTTTCTGTTTAACTACCTGAGAGCATGACTGCAGCAGGGATATGTTTTCCAACATTATTCAGAGCAAAGCTGGCTATTTGACAACAGGCCCATAATGGGAAGCTGTGACAGAATAGGGATTCAAAGGAGACAGGATTTGGAGTAATCGCATCAACATCTTGTGGTGAGGAAAAACCTTTGGTCTCACCTGGATTACGCGTGCAGCCTATGAAAGCAGAAACTGCTTCATGATTTTATAGCCTAAAACCAATTTTAAAGTACATAACAAAGGACTGTAACAACTCTATCCAAGTTAAACCAGTGAAATCTGTTGCTGCCGCACACTGCTGAGCCCTAGGGAAAGCACCGCAAGAACCCAGGATTTGAGTCCGAGACAATTAAAAGGAGGTTTATTCATCACAAGTCTGGAAGCACAGGGTGGGATTCAGCTGCCTAAACATCGGTGTCTAGTGCCATTTTTGATGCCTTAGGGTACCGCATCTGGCCCCCAGCTGCTGCTCCAGGAGCAGGTCTTTCATAGATCATGTGTCATATCTGCCTGGCCCTTGTGGATATCTCAGGTGGCCTCAGGCATTGAAAATGACACTACATGCTTATGTTTTGGCACCTGAATCACTCCCGTACTTTCCTATAGGTAATTTCCGGTTCTCTTTATTAAGCATTTATTCTTCCCCTCCCCCCCCCATCTCCATTAAATCATGGAAATTAATTGTCTCCCTGGGAGTACCCTTTCTCCTGTACTGCCTGTGCAGAACAGCACAGGTCTCGATGCCATGAGGCTTTTTCAAGTGAGATAATTTTATTTCTGTTTGTGCTAAATGCAGTTTACGCATCTTATGGTGACAGGTCTGACCTTCTGCTTGTAAAAGGCATCCCTTTCCCACTTTATTTATCAGATTCTAATTTTTTTAAAATAAGAGTGATGATGGTTAACCCTCACTAGGCATTTGAGCCAGCATCTTGTTCTCATGAAACTCTTATTTTTAGTTATAAATCCATGCTCCAGTGACACCACCTACTATTGCAGCACGGGCACAGGGATTTCCTCTTGTTCTCCCAGAAAGGTAAGTTACATCTTTGCTACAGACAATTTGGGTAGGATGTTGACACACAGGGCAGTAAAGGGGTGGTACATGGAAGATCTTTGCCACCTCATTCAATCTATTTAGGTAGGGGGGAATTATTTTCGAACAGGGATTTTATTATATTAGAATAATGTAAATTATTTTGTCTGTGAAGCAGACATAACAACAATGGTGAAGACAGTTATTGATCCAGAGTAGCTTTTCATAGAATATTTCCAATACAAACAACTACAACACAGTGAGTTCCTAAGCTGGTCTGTCTGGTTTAATCACAGATAAAAACCATTTCAGATTCTGCTACAAATAGCATATGTTCAAGAGCAAACCCTAACACATCAGTGAGTAAAACCCAATAAGCTGCTTCGGGATAATGGCACTAGAACAGCTTCATAACAACACCTGCAAGCGCCAGCGAAGGATCCCGAAGCATTGATTTGCCAAGACTGGAACAGAGCAGCAACCACGGGTGCTTATTTTGCCTTTTTGTAGTTCATCAGTGTCATGCAACTGTTGGCTCAGTCAGCAGATGTGTCAGCTCTTGGAATAACAGCTACTTATGTAGGTTAGGTACACTGCCAAAAGGTAAGTGTTTTAAAGAGTAAAATCATAAAGTATTATGGACATAAAGCCTGTGATAGTAAAGGTGACTCCTTAGCATTGTGCACCATAGCAACACATTTTACCAAGGGCAGGAAAAGTCAGCTTTATTTTCCCCCCTGTCACGCATCACAAATACTGCACCCAGTGCAATTTCCTGTTGGCTTTTATCACTTTTCTGAGCCCTAATTTTTGTTCTTTTAATCTCTAGTAAACACAGGGTTCCCAATTAACAATTATGAGTTGCTCTCACATGGCACAAAACTGTGTAAAAAGCATGCAGCACTCCACTACCATGCTTTGGGCAGCACATTTGCACAGAAGGATGAGCTTAGGTACAGTTCAGAAAAGAGGTGGGAAGCCTGGAGAAAGCTGAGCACAGGGCTAACATGGTCAAGGGCCAAGAGCACCTGACTCACAGGGAGAGTCTAAAGGAGCTGGGTTTGTTTAGTCTGGCAAAGAGTTTAAGGGGTAATGTAATAGCAGTCAACATCTACTTGACAGGGAGTTACAAAAAAGACAGCCAGAGTGTTGTCAATGGTGCTAGACAATGCAACAAGGGGTAGTGTCCACAGACTGCAGCTTGGTGTGCTCAGATTGGGCATTTGGAAAAAAATATATATACACTTGAGGAGTGGTGCAGCACTGGAAAAGGTGCTGGAGAGGTTGTGGAAACTGTCCTCGGAGGTTTTAAGACTCAGTTAAAGTCATGGCTGCACTCATCCACAGCTGGCTATAGTCCCACTTCACATGGGAGGTTGGACAAGAGACCTCCAGAGCTTCCTCCCAACCACTGTTTCTATTTCCTGTTTCAACTCTTCACCTTAATGACTCTGTGGGGACTTATGCCTTACAACTCAGTTTTTTGCGCACTCTAGGTGAGCCTCTCAAACTCTGAGACTTAGAGTAAGAAGTCAATGTTATTTCTTCCTTTCCTTGTGCCTTGCATGAATCTCAGTGAAGTGGGCATGTTCAAAGGATGTCTGCCAGGAGTGAGCTTTGGTGTGAGAATGAGCTTGTGCTCATGTATAAATCTAGCTGTTTTGCTGGATGCCACTGTCAGGACCAGGATGCTTCTGACATGCCCAGAAGCAGAACGTTAGGTGCCTGCTGCTTTCATTCATTTGCATGGCGTCCAGTTTTTGGATTTAGGCACCTGTTAAGCTTGTACAGCAATGTGTGATTTAGCAGATACATTGGTATGAACTGTTAGGACTGAAAGTTTATGACAGCAGTTATAGCTGAGTCCCTATGCATTTGCCATATAAGTGGTCTGGGAATTTTGCCTTGAAGAAGATGTAGCCTGATCCTCTGATCTGAACTCCACCACAAAGGTGGTTTGAAGCTGTCTGAAAGATCAGTCATTGGTTTGGGCCTTTATATCCTCACTGGGGGCTGGTGCGTGTTGGAGGCACACCTGGAGCAGAGATTCTAGGTTCATCTCTGAAGGGTATCTGGCTGGCATGTAACAAAACCACTCCGTGAACTCCAACAGAAGTCAGAGCATTTGTCTCAAATCCAGACTAGACAGTTCCCATTTGCTGTGTTGATGGCAAGAGCAGTCTCAGAGTAGAGGAGCATAAACAAAGAGTACACATTAAGGCGTAGCATTTACATACTATAGACCAGTGTATAACACACTAAACATTATATGACGATACAGTATTTTCTTATTACTAGTTAGCACAGAAAGACACATTTCATTATTTATAATGGCAAGTCTGTAAGAGTTTTCTGTGGTTTCAAGTGGGATGTAAGAACCACCATACAGGATCAAGCCAGTCCACCCCAGTATCCTGTCTCCGATGGTGGCCAGTAGGGAAAAAATGAATGAACAGATCAAATACAGAGTCCTCCTTCCCAAGCATAGTTCATCCTCCTGGTCATTCTGGGTTATGGACTCCTTGCAACAGTAATGATATCAAGGCCATCATGCTTAACAGTCACCAGAGAATCTATCCTTTATGACTTTGTTAAATTCTCTTACATTTTATATTTTTGGCTTCCATAAATTTCTGGGTCATGGCATATCACAATTTAATCATTTATCCTACTTTAAAAAAGCCTTCTTTTTGTATGTTTTAAGCTTACCGTTTCATTGCATATCCTCTAATTCTTAGTTTATGAGAAACTGAAGTAGTCACAGAGGAGTGCTGTGATGACTACACTGAAGTACTCAAGATGAGTAATTTTGAGTAATTTGTCCTTTGATTACATGATATTAAAGCAGAAGGAAAACCAGACCCTGCAAATAATTTATATCTGTTATCTGGTAGCTTTGATTTTTTTGACAAACATATCCTACCACCAGATTCAGGCTAACAATGAAATTTCTCTCTTTGTGAGAAGCAGCATGAGCTAACAAAACACATCTATGTAACACATGCACAGCAGTTGGTTAACCATTTTGGAGTGTTACCTTGACATTATACGATAAAAGAGAGCAGAGCAAAGAGGAATGATGAGGATGTTGGTGCGTTACAAAGAAATCTCCAGAATGGCTAAATTTCATTGCACAGTTCAGTGTTAAATCATGCCATAAAATCCCCTGGTGTCCTTTATTGTGCAGTATTGTAAATACCACAAATCTTATCGACTCTCATCCTGTACTTGTAAGGTATATAAGGTATATATATAAGCTGCTACTGTTTGTGTTTTTCCTCTTCATGAAAAGCAATACAAGTTTTAAGGCATTCCTTTCACTTCCACACCAGAATCTGACCCAAGAGAAAGCATGGCACTCCTGAAGCAATATTAATAAGTACAAAGGGTCATGGTGAAACCTCTCTTCTGAGGTATCACTCTTTTTTTGCAATTTGTTTCCAGCACAAGCTGAAAGCAAAGAGCATCCACATGACAATTAAAGTCTAGAGTGATTCATGTGTGCTCTTTAACAATAAATTACCTATGGATTTCTGAAGACCCCAATTCAATTCTCATTATAATCTCACAATAAGCACTGCCATCTATGCCCTTCAATGTTTGACATAAATTATTTGAGGCAGTATGTATTTCATCTTCGTTGATACAAGAAATTACAAGTGGCCTAATGGTTAGTGACAGAAGTTGACATATCAAAGGATTCAGAGAAACATAAACAAAAAATAAATCACCATCCCACTGCCCCTCCCCAATACTAAATTCCTCATTTTACAAAGACCATATAATCCTTTCATTTTCAAACAAATACCACTGTATCACTGTTATTCTAGCATAAGCTAGCATAAAGCTTACAATAAGGACATGTTTAATGTGCTTTTTAATAGCCCTGTTTGAAGGACTTCTTACTGACATCACATCGTTGGGCGATCCAAAGGGGATTACATGTGTCAGCCCAATCAATTGGTGGTAATTGTAGCACAAAAGACCTATCTGAGAGCTCACACAGAAACAGTAAACTGTGCTTCTATATTCACCTACCTTGTTAAAAAAAAAAAACAGCTATTAAATTAATTGGCACTAAAAGCATGTAATAGTTATCTAATCTATTAATTTTTAGTTTAATATTAACTAGGGTGTCTCCTATGACAAGTATTTGACCTGTGGAGAAAGAATGGATTAAGATCACCCCTGCCGTCTTTCAAGTTAACAAAATAGTTGCTTGAAGGAAAGAGGTGAAGGCATTCTTTAGCCTCTGCCTCGTACTCTAAGATTTTATTTGTTTTCATACAAGTATTGACTTTATGTGGGGCCAGCCTGGTTGTGCCTGACGCAGCATGTTTCTCTGCAAACTTCAGAGCTTTCAGCCCAGCCTCAGGGACGGCAGAGGCCACATTGTCACTTTGCAGAGCGTAGAGGGAGCGTTCAAAGCTCACGTCGGCTATTCAGCTGCAGAGGGGCACAAAGAGGCTCCCGTCCCGCTTGTCAGGCGCGCCGAACACCGCTGGCTTGGGCATGGAGTCAGGAGCACTCATCACCTCCATGACATAGGTCCATACAGAGGGGCCAAGGAAACAGCCTGTGAATCGGCTTCCTCTTCCCCTTACTGTCACTTCAGCTTGAACACAAGTCCAAAGCCATTTAGCAGTCAATTAGTTCTAATTATGGCAAAAAAAAAAAAAAAATGTTTACTGCCTTCTACCCCCCTTCAAGGAGAGGTTTTGGGAAAGCATCAGCAAGAGCAAGATAAATATTCAGAACACAAATCATGGTTTCAGCCTTTCCAAAAACTGCATTTAGGAGGCTGACATGATTTACTGATCTCGGAAGAAGCACTGTTTCTGGCTGGAGCACTGCAGCTCGGGGGGAGTGGCTGCCACAAGCAGCACGTGCACCTGCAGCATTAGCCAGTGTGTCCCCCATCACCACTACCATAATGCACCCTACGCGGCCCCTGAGTTGCCATAAAGTTGACAGAGCTGTGAGTTAAATGCAGTAACACATGAGTTCAGAATTTCAAAGAAAGAAGCCCATTCCCTAAGAATATTCAGTCATCAGCTAATCTCAATTGTCTCTTCTTCCAAATAGTTTTAAAATAAGAACATGTTTCATTTATATGCGCCCTACCTGCCAAGGCTTTCTAAATACCTCACAAAACAAATAAAAAGCATTAAAAGGAACCAACATGATCTCACAGGACAAAACACTGCCCGAGCAATGAGTCTAACACCCATTTTCACTCTGCCATTCTTGCATAGAGAAATCCAGTAAAGAGGGCTATAAGTGAGACCCTCTTTAGAGGCCAAGTTAAATGACCCATGTTAAAATTATACACTTTTGTCTGTGGAAAAAATATACACTCCTTTGCATTCACATTGACCAAGACTGAGCAGTCCCTTAGATGAGCACAACTGATGATCTCTTTAACCAGTGATATGCAAGCACAGCTATCATATACATGTCTGTAGTAATGAAAAATGAGAATGGAAGTTAGCTGTACAAATATGTCTTCTGAAAATACATCTTCCACTGTTATCCCAGTAAGATAAGCAGTAAAAATATCATAATTTTCAAGAGACTGAGTTGATTCATGTCTGAAAGCCCTGAAACCTTCCTGTGGCAGGGCAACCTCAGACCATTAATCTAACAAAAAAATGTGTTGCTTTTTCGGTGACCCCATGACCTGCAAAGGTACAATCATTTGTTTCAGTGGAAAGTGGAATTTACAAGAGAATCCAAGTACAGCGCAAATGTGTCAACACATCAAGTGTATTAAAGAAAAGTTGAGTGCTCCTGGCATTGGGGGAGACCAGTTCCTTACAATTTGAACACAAGAAGCGGGGCCACTGAAAAGCATCATACCTGAAAAGTATTGAATAAACCAGGTAAACTTGCCAGGAAAGGAAGAACATTTTGAAAGTATAGAGTATAGATAAGTTACTATATTTCTACCTACAGGTAGAAAGTTCACTACTACAGGTTCCTTCACGATGAGGAGTTCATTACTACAGGTTCCTTCATGGTGAGGAGTGTGATTGAATTGGGAATCTAATTAATGTTCAGCTTTTGAAGGTAATGTCCTTTTCCCAGGAAAGAAACTGGAGCTACAATGCAACAGTCAAATAATTATTTTTAAATTTTCACTTCTCCATCTAATTGTTTCATAGAAATTGCTTTATAAAGCTTGGCTGCCTTCCCATCTTCTGGGATTTTCCTTTCTTACCTTCACCTCATGCAGTGTTTCGCATGGACACCATCATTCATCCCCTCAGAACCCAAATAACAGAAGAAGAAGGAAAAATCATTGGATTTTAAGAAGACCAAGAGGAAAATTTTAAAAATCCTGTTCACCAGCTGCATAGTATCTACCCATCTCAGGTGGGCAGAGCACAGGGCCATGAAAGCAGCTTCTTCATAGCAAACAGACTTCTGCTCTGCCTGGTAGTTCCTTTCTTGCTTCTCTCTGTGCATCTGCAGAGTAGGTGAGTATGATCTGGACCATAGTTTGGGAGAAGGAGCTTGAGAATGGGTCCTGGCTTGACTGAAGCTTCAAGGGCTACTGCATTGTACAAAACAAAAATATGCAGAAGAAAAAGGGCTGTGGTCAGATTTTAGACTACATGAAATGGAATTACAAACCCCTTGTGACATTTCGGCCCAAGATGTCAAGGAGCAAATTGCAAGACCAGCTATTCACCACCACTAGACTTTGGTTCACTTGCAGGAAATATATTCACATGTCAGCTGTGCACATATAGCATAAAAGCAATGCTCCTTTTCTCCACTGACTCCCTAGGGAGCAGGGTCCACAGCCCTTGAGATCAGATGATCTGAATCGCTCATTCTTTGCTTGAAATTCAGTGCTGTGCCGGCAAGCTACTCTGAGCCACCACAATAAGCTATTTATTGAAGACCATGAACCACAGCCCTTTCAGCACTGTATTTGCAGGTCAAGTGTCCTTTCCTCGTATCTTGTGGAGAAGGCTTCAATTTCTCCTCCCCATGTTGTTTGTGTACCTCTAATTTAGTTGCCAGCTGCAGAGCAGTGTGGTTTATTAGAGATGGATAAACTGGAGACAGTCAAGATAAAGATTTAACAGTGTAAAATTCCAACCATTTCCCACCATTAATGTAGCACCCAATGTTCACAACAGTTAGGTGCAAAGGCACATATTGCTGTTATATCTCAAAAATCAATCAAAATCGACCTGCTCTTTTGATCTAAACGATAAAATATATTCTCTTTATGAGCAGACAAGGACTGTTAAGCATCTCTGCTCTGCTTGTAATAGTTTCATTTTAACTTCCTGTGAACAACAGGGCTAGGATCTCAGCAGTAGAATTTTCTTACATTCTTCTCTGTTGATTTGTTAGTGCTCTTGAGTGATAAAAATCATGATTTTCATAATAAGTGGAGTTAGCGAAGTATGTTTGGAATTTGAAAGAAGTGTTGAGCTCATGATGTGCATCTCATTCCAGTTAGGCAGCCTTTTGCAAGCGAGTGAAAGGCTCAAATGCAAAGTACAAATTATTCCTTGTCCTTCACAAGTGCCTGACAGCATTGATCCCTTTGAGACTGCAGCACATCATTAGTTTCTTTGCAATACCAGTCCTGGCTGTGCAGTTGGCACCAAGGTATCTTAGTACATTGACATTAGCAGTGACATTAGCTAATGTCACTAAAATTTGAAAAATGTAGAAAATAACTTACTGTTTTAATCTTGGCAGGAGAAAAGGGCATAAGGGCTTTGATTTTAGAGTTCTTTAGATGTTTTAACATTTCTTTTCCGCATGGTAGGATTTCCCCAGAAAACGATGGGTCAGTTTGCTGTATGTGTGGTCAGCAATTGAGCATTATTTTACATCACAAAATGACAGCAGGGGAGGAAAGGGAATACTGTGGTTAGTACACTACAGTGCAATTCAGATTGAGATATATATATAACTCCTAGCTCTTCCAGAGATCACTTTCTGTGATCCTGAACAATTTCTTTCTCTTTTCAAAGCCTGCTTTCACATTGTTATGCTGGTGCTTTCTACACATTTCTCTTAGTTTTTGCACATCTGGCCAAACCAAATTGTAGCTGAATCTGAAACTGAACTTCAGATCATGGCTAAGTATATTTTTTCCATCTACCTCATACAAGGCATCCCTTCCTCTAGGCGCTGCTGTAGTACAAATTATCATTAATAATACTATGTGCTTTGCAAAGAGTCTTAATTCCATAATTATATGGTTAATTATATCAGGAAAGTGAGTAGTCTGAATAGGTCTCACTGTGTCCTGGCTAGAAATACATTTCTCAGACTGCAGAGCTTGCCTTTTCTGGCACAGGAGATACCTGGGGAGGAACCATCCACACGCTGCACCGCAAAGCGAGATGTGGCACTGTTCCTACACAAGAGCCGGATACAGATGACAGCAAATAGCTCCCCAGATAAATAGCAAGTGAGAGTATGTTATTATCATCATCATCCAGCCAGTCTGGACCCCAGAAAAATGGACGAGGGGTTGTATGATTGTGTTTTGTCTCACAGCTGGAAATTAAATGTCCCAATAAAGAGCAGAAATGTGCTTTTGACTAGTTTCCCTTTTCCTACCAGGCTTGCACGGACTCAGCTGTCCCCAGCTGCTCAGCCACCAAGAGCTTGACATTGAGAAAGCCAGGAGATGGCAGTCCTTGAACTTTTTGTTTCCAGGGCTGCAGCTCCTACAGTCCCACCAGCACTCAGAAGGGTTAGAGGAGAGTTTGCTCTGATATTTCTTACCATAGTACAAGCACTCACCTATCTGACCAAGGCTTTACACCTCTTCAACACACACAGTGGCCAAAATGGATAATCTGAGAGAGAAATGGATGCCAACAAGTGTTAGTGAGTAATACTAGCGCTTAGCTGATTCCCCCAAAGCCATATGCTACTCGTTCAATAATATGGGGTAATGGACCAAAAGGTCTGCCCATATGAAAGGGCAAGAAGTAGAAGAACTGATATGGATTTGGTTTGAATCAGTTTGCATTCACAGCTATCTGGTGTTAATTACTTAAATATGGTTTCATTTTCAGCTAGCCCTGTGTGGAGCCAGAAGTTGGACTCGGTGATCCTTGTGGGTCCCTTCCAACTCAAGATATTCTGTCATCCCAGGATTCTCTGATTCTCTCCTATTATTTTATTGTTATTGTCATTATATATAATTTATTATTATTGTTCCTGGCCATTGGCAGGTGGCAATTCAGAAGCTGACGCAGTCTCCATTGTGAAGGGAGGGAGCATTAATTGAGAATCTTGCAATGAAACATAATTGTGTAAACAAATAGACTCATGATAGGACAAAACAGAACAAAATACAAAAAAAAAGGACTTCTGCCAGGTTTCTTACTATAGGAAACAAACTTTGAATATCCATTGTGATATCTATTGTCACAAGAAGATAGATGGTGTTGACACAGTAAGTGATTACTGAGATAGACAAATATTTTTTGTTGAAGAAGAAATATATTTTTCATTTCTTGTTACAGCTGCACTTGTCTGAAATCCAGTGGGCAAAAACAATTATCCTTTTTTTTCTTTCCTGATTCTTTTCCAAAGGAACAGTGACAAAAATGCATTCGGAAGCTGAAAAATCCAACCAGCTCTAATGTCTCCTCATGCTTCCTGTATTCCTGGATTGCAGCAGTGATGATAGTCAGATACGGCATTAGAAGGGTGTGGGAAATGGAAACAGAACATACCCTGCCCTGCCTTAAAACGTGAGGAGCTTCACCTGTGCTTCAAGGGAAGATCTAGGAAACCTGGCAGAGGCAGGTAGCACATCTGGAATGTTTTGGCTTCATGTAAAATTTGAAAAATGTATAACCTCATTACAAAGCTTGTGCATTGTAACAATCTCCTTTCTTAAATTCTGCTGGTTTCTGAAATTTGGTGCCTACAAACTTCTGTTAAATACTTATTGGTCCCTCCTTGTTTCTTCTTTTTTTTATTGGATCCCTTGGGCTTTTCTAGCCAGAGGAACATTTAGCTCTCTTAAAAGATGTGGATCTTAGCTCATTTCCCTTTGGCTTCTCTGCTCTGACTCTCAAAGAAAACCTACCAGGCCCTGCTGAAAACAGACATAGGGATGGTTTCTTCATCCTCTGCCACAGACTCCCATAGATGCTCTTAGTCAAGTCACATTATCACATGCATCAATTTATAGATTGGAAAGGGTAGTACTACCTAATTTATAGCACTGTTGTGAGGCTGCAGATGGGGAGATATGCTCTTGCCAGCCTCTGAAGCTGTGCTAAGGGAGCTGCAGGTTCAGGCTGCCCCTGTGCGAGGATTCCTTCGGCTGCAGCACCCCGCCACGTCCCGTCTCGCAGCACCTGACAGGATTCCAGTTGGAGCTTGCACTTTCAGGCAGAGGCTTTCAAGTTTGATCCCTTCAAATCTCTGAAGTTCACCCGCACAATTACCTCTGCTGTTCAAAGCAACCCAGGGCTTAGATGGAAATAAAGAACACTGAAGGATTTCCCAGGGTGCTCTTGGAAACTTGAAAAAAAGAAATGGAAAGGGAAAAAAAATAAAAGAAAAAAAGAAAAAGAAGCAGCAATACACCTTGAAGTTCTTGCAGTGGTGGCAGTTCATCTGACATTAAATGTCCAAATTCCGCTCTCAGGTGGCTGCGGCCGAGCTGTGCTAGTCTGCTCTAGCAGCTGTCGGCTCACGAGCCGCAAGTCCTGGTACTCCACGTGCACAGTGGGAACAGCCCATGGGATCCCTGAGGATCTGGGGACTGAATTTGCCCTAAAAAGCTCAGAGGACCTTTGTTGGCAAGCAGATACACCTCTCCCAAAGTGTGTGTCACATTTTCAGCTGGAGATAGCTGCACCTCGTAGAATTCAAGTTCTGCCAGACTGAGGCTCCATCCTGGAGTTTTATGAGAGATTCATGTACAAATAGCTATTTATAAGACATATCACATATTAACCTGTAAGCTCTATAATAAACAGTTCATTTAGCTTTAAAATTCTTACCAAGGAGTTGCAAATTTTAAATATTGTCTACACCTTATTCCCTCCCTAGCTTCATCTGTTCTGTTTCCAGCTTTGACCTTACTTCCTGCTTTTCTCTTTCTTCTCTTGCTAATTAGGGATATTTGTATTTCTTAGGAGGTCACCTGATCTTGCTGCTTATTTCCCACTTGGATCAAAACTCTTAAAAAAAAATGTTTCAGCTTTTAAAACACATTTTACGAGATGACTATATATATAACTAACCTCTTAGGATCAGTTTTGACCTACATCTTCTAGTTCTATCCTAATCTTATCTTTACCTGATACTTAAAATATTCTTTTCACCTGAGTGATTCTGTCATTTACACTTTCTTTCTCTTTCTGTCTGTTAAAAAAACATTACAAGGAAAAGAAAAATCGTCTATTGGATGCAGCCTGTTTGCACTGGGCACACATGTTTATGAATCAGATAAGACCTTTGTGTGTCAGGTAGGTGGTGGCACTAAAAGCTTTATATATCACGACATCAAAGCAGCTAGGAGATGAAAGAGCATATTTTTGCATCATAAACAATATTTACATATTGTGATATTCCAAGAATCTTTCATTTAAACAGGTGGAAAAACAGGGAAGCAAGCACACATGTGAAGCAAAGTCTTACTTGTGGTTGATGATTAAATTTTATATGGCTTTGATATAACCACTGCAATTAAGTGCAGTGATGAGCAAGGACTTGTTTTGCTCTTTACAGGGTACACATTGTTTACTAATCCCTGGTTCGTATGATAAATCCATCATCATCTGGGCACAGCTGCAAATAAAATTTTAAAAGGACAATTTTCACCCTATGGAGCAAATTTCAAACTTTTTATCTCTCCTGTGCAGTATCTCTTTTTCCCCCTGTGCTAACCTTAAAAGAAGCAACTTTAATATTCAGACTCTCTGGCCTATAATAGCTATTTTGTACTACAAATTCTACCAATTGTCAGGCTCCAGATAACATATATATGATGTAAACAGAGGCTGAAGATTCATTTACCATTTCAGCTGAAGGTGGCTGTTAAAAACTGGAACATGTTCAATCACTGCAAATCAACACACTGCAATTTTCACTTTTCCTGATTTTGAGCATTCATCATCACTTGCTCTTCACCCTTGAAAAGAAGGGCAAAAAGACAAATTACTTTAATTAGGAATTAGTTATGAGAGAATGAGGTGTTCTAATTATATCTAGAACCTCTTAAATAGTTTCACTCAGGCTTATTTGATTTCTTAATTACTGAAAGAAAAAAGCCGCACACAAATTGCGTCAGTTTTTTAAAACTGAAATGCTGTCATTCTTTTGATATTATGGATTAGTCTACAATGAACAGTGGTAAGGCAATAACACCTCTAAAACAGCACATGCATTAGCACAGGATACTTTTGTTGTTGTTGTTGAAACATTAGATAATCACCTTCTTCCATATCTCAAAATACATTATTTTATACACTATGGTGTGAAACCATAGATGTGACAGGCTGTAATGATTTATTTATGAGACATTATTCTTTGATGCAAGAATACATAAGGTTATAGATCCCATTTCCACAAATACATGTCATGCACTACATCTGAACTCCAGTAAGATACTGTAGGCTGTGAGTTTCATTTTGTATTTATAAAACTGTGTATAAATATATATTTTATGGCTCTATCAACAGCCAAAGTTGCAAAACAGTTTCCATTTTAATGGATCCTTCCAAACATATTTTTCTCAGGCTTGTCTGAAAATATATATCAGACTGTTGGTAAGGCTTAAGAGAGCGTGGCAGCAACAATGTTTGGTTATTAATGGTTTGAATATTATTCTTTGTTATGGATGCTGAATGTATCTATTTTATCTATTTCAGGAACTTTTTAGATCATTTTGAAAATAGCTATTGGGATTATTAGCAGCATTTTTCCAACTGTACTCTCACTTGTCTTAATAACATGTCCAACTACATCTGGATCAGAGAGTGCAGCTCAAATTCTGGATCAGAAAGTGCAGCCCAAATTTAAAACCTCTCTAAAAATGACATTCATGATTTCTTATTTTGTTTTTCTTCCCAGAAGACTCAGGGTTGGCTGGACTCCATTATCAAGCAAAGCCACCAGCCAGCATTTACATCTGCAATCCCACTCGGGCAGGATCAGGACTCAGATGACCAATGTCTCTGAGACAGAGGGTGAGGAGGGACTGCATGGTCTTGGTGTCTCCTGTCTCATTGGGCTAGGGAAAGGTCAAACATGAGCCATGCATCTTGAAGAAATTCTTACAGTCTTTTGAAAAATCATTTTTGGAGCATGTGATGCATTCAGGATTCAGGATCAGGCTGACAATTCTTTAAAAGATCCCTAATAAATTAGTTGTTTTTTTTTTCTGCGTGCATAGTGCTTAAGGGTTTTGTGGTACAGTAGCCTGGTTCAAGGGATGTCAAGGTCAACTACTTCCTTTCTTCATCACCAGTTGTCATGATGACTAATATATGCTAATAGAGGGGTGTTTATTTTCAAGCCAAACATAAAATATTATTTGTTCTTTCAATATGTTGAAGGTCTTATAATTGTAGTCATTGATTACCAGTGAGCTAAGTGTGTACAATAAATATCTAGGATTTAGAAGAGTAGGTATGCATAATAACAGAGGGGAAGAGGTTCGGGTTCTCTAGTTCATTGGAGTTGCTTATGCAGTACAAAAAAAAAAAAAAATAGAGAAATGAAAATATCCAATTGCAAAGGAGAAGGCACTGCAAGGGGGCATGATCAGGAAGGGAGAGGAGATTTGCAGTAGCAACACTGACATGAGGATTGTCCCATAATTAAAAATCTGGAGTTGACTATTAATTAGTGTCAGAGGGGCTGAATGAGGCAACCATGTGCTGTATCAGTGATACACACATATATGCTGGATCTGCAGGTGGGTATGAGAGCTGATAATGAGTTACTTTGTTTCACTCTTTTGTTTGGAAAAAACATATTCTCAAACAATTTTTTTTGCAATAGAATCCAGATTTTGAGTTTTTTTGTTTCTATATTTTATTTATATGATCTTTTCCCTTCAGAACAGATTGATTTTTAAATGTCAGCTAGTATATCCATAGGAAAAATATATCAGTAATAGAAACTGCACTGAAATATGACAGAATTGTCAAATCAAAACGTATTTATTCATTATTGACTCACCAACATATTACAATTCCCACTTTTTGTTGCAGTTCAGACAGGAACATTTTCAAAATGTAAAATATTTTCCAGATATAGGAAAAATATTTCATCTCACAGCTTTAAAAACCTAAAAGTGAACCAAAACCTATCTTTTGTTCCTATTTAAAAATTCATATGATAAGAAATATGTCCTCTGATTCCAAGCCCTGCAGAGTTTATACTATCCATTAGCATAATTTGGAAGTCACAATCTCTCTATCACTGTTTACCTAAAGACATCACGCCTAAAGCTTGTCTGCTTTCCCCAATATCTCAATGAGGCAAATAAAATATATTTCTTCCTCCTGTATATCTTGCCATACTCATATCTTTAAACCCTCATGACTTCATTAATACTACTATATTAAATATTATGAACCCTCATTGTGCAGTTTAAATTAAAAATAATAGAAATAAATCATTGGAAACCTTTCTCTGAGCATCATTTTGGGATTCCGAGGAAATTTTATGCTTTCTCTTAAAGTTCTTGTGTCATTTCTATAGCTATTTCTTATTTACTAGGATTTCTAACTGTACGCAAAAATCTAGTGTTTCCCTAAAAGAGCATCATCCAAACTTTGAAAAGTATACTTTGAAAAGTATAAAACACAAGCACAGGAGAGAGAAAACAAAAACTGACATCAACAACTGCATGCAGCCATGCACCACCTGATGCTCTTTGATCTCCAGGACCCTCATTTTAAAGAAAATGGAGAGGGTCTTTCAAGAAAGGAGGCCAGAAGGGACCAGCTGGGCATCTGAGGGTGATTTGAAGGATGGGGAGAGAAAGCTTGGAGGCAGAAGCTGGGTTTTGGAGGGAGGGGAAGGTGAGTGTGAGAGCTGTGAGGAGGTTTCAGGAGCCTCTGAGAAGTAAAGAAGGACTGGGAAAGGCAGCAAGGTGCAGGGATGTTTAGTGTCTCCGGAGCAGGCATGGCCCTCTGATCCTTCAGTGCATCCCCAGCCAGGTCCCCCGCCACCCCTAGGCCTCTGGGAGCCGGGACAATCTACCATGCCCCCAAACTACTTCTGGGCCCAGTTTACTCCTTCTCCAACAGTCCACACTTTTGCCTACCTCAATGGCTCCTATTTGCCTCTCCCATATGGGATGGGAAGGGGAGGGAGAAGGAAAAGAGAGCAGAGAGGGGATCAGGCCCTGTTCCTATTAGCTACGGGCTGTAAGAGAGCCGCTGCTCCTGCTCCACGGAGAAGGAGAGGGAAGGAAAAGTCATGGCTGCTGTAACTGGTCCTCGTGCATCCTTGTGCGAGGGTTCCTCTGAATAAAGATCCTTCTTCCACCTCGTGGAAAGAGGATGCTCCACCACATGCTTCAGGCTGCTATACTTTTTGCAGAACTTGCCTATATCACCTATACTCAAAGCCCGCTCTGTAACGGACAGTGGGTGGTTCTCATCTAATTAAGCAGAGGTACATAAACATGCATATAATATACATTTAAGCTAGTCACCCCAGGCTGTCAGTACAGTCAGCGAGGGCCCAGGCAGGTTGTGCACAGGAACCTTGGGTGTGACTCTTGTCATCCTAAAGTAAATGTCTATAATAGGTCAGGCAAATTGCACCCTAAAAGCACTTATTTCTCTTCCTTGACTATAAAGGGAGCCTAGGGTGATTAGCACAGCTGTAGACATCTACTTTGTAGATGTTGAAAGATAAATGACATGAATCCCACCCTTGCGTATGTACAAACATCTGAAGAATTTGTCATAATGATGGTGGTTTAGCCGTGGCCTGCAAAGCATGACAGCAAGACATGGAGATGCTTCTAGCTGCTTTCCCATTACCTCTGAGCATCAGCAGTTTACAGAGGTGTCTCAGGGCACCTGCTGCTGCAGTCACAATCAGCCTGGTGGTAAGGTGAGGCCCAAATCTGAGAAGGTTTAGAGATTCCCAAAAGAGATTCAGTTCTTGGACCACGAAGGATAAAATCAGGACATTTCATCTCCAGATAGGCATATCAATATGTTGATCAGAAAACAAACATTTTTCTTTTCAAGAAATCCCAGGCCGTTTCTCAAGTGGAGGAACAAATTGCTGTTACTTCCAAGAACTCCAAAGGCTGAAGGTCTTGATTTTAGTCTTAGGAGATACCTAAAGAATCCGACCACACAGGGATGCATCCTGTAGTTGTACAGGATGTACAGCTGGGGCCTGTGTGGATACAGTGAGTCCACCTCACCAAATAAACAGCAGAAAAGAAAACCCTTCTCACTGAGTTCCCACCTACTGCCTTTCAAGCATCATTAGGCTTTTTACGACGATCTTTTCCTTTTAAGCATACAGTCACTAGAGGCTCTGGAATCTATCTACCAACTGCTCTTTTTCATCCCTTTATTTGCCATTTCTCCAGCAGCTTGTACCTTGAAATCTTACCCTCAGACCAGAGCCCTGGCCGTGGCTCCCCACAGAGCCCTGGCAGTGACGTTTCCTCATGTGGATGGAGGCCGTCAATAAGGAGAGACACAAGGCACTCCTTTCTCCCTGGGAGCTGCCTGCATCGACTCTGGAGCATATCCCAGCTCTTGCCAGCACAGTAAGTGAGAGATTTCATCATAATCATTTTAATATATTTCAAATGGTTGCATGGATGGATAGCAGCCCTGGAAGAATATACACTAGAGGGTAGTCAGGGAGCATGATTAATATTGGGAACAAGTATTTTTCTTGGCAGAGAACGAGCGTGCCATTTGATAGATAGTGAAACACGGCAAGAATGCTGCTCAGTAGTAGCAGATGCCAAACATTCTCTTGTGTGCATTGAAGAAATTGAATTTTGGTGGTGTTTTTTTCTTTTTTCAGACACATGGGAAGGGAGGGGGCTTCCCACTGTCTGCAATAGCAGACATGGCAGTACCTGCTTCTTCACTGTGATCACAGCATCTGGGAGCATTTTCCACGTGTGATGCTGCTTCTCCCAGACCCGTTTTCCAGGGTTAATAAGCCATCTTAAAATAGTGACCTGGCTTTAATTTTGTTCTACAGACCTTTGGAGGAGTGCAAACCTTCACCATCCCCATCTTTCACACAAATACATCCACAGCATCTCATTTTCTGCATCAGCATCTTTCAGATGTAAAAGTTAGCAAAGAAAAGGGCGGGGCGGGGGGGGGGGGTATTTCTGAGCAGTTTGTGTACTCCTTTAAATTAAAACAAAGCTCTATGTTAACAAGGTTTTATTTTGATATGTTTTAATCTATCACCATATACTGTGGAATAAAGTGTTTGGGTATCTAAAGAGAAAATTAAACAGTTATTTAATTTTCAAATAGTGTCTGGTAGGCATCCAAGGCAATAAGATTTTGATAAATATTTCATAAGGATTTTTAGTGAATGTGCATCATCTGCTCTACTTTACAGACCCAGACAACTTCTTGTCCAAGGTGTCAATGCCTTTTAACCTAAAGCATCTCAGAGCACAACATGGCAGGATAACCTGCAGCTGCTCATTTGGAGTGATTGCAGCCTACGTCAAGACTTTTCCTACTCAAGAAGTTACTGGGATAGCTTTAGCATTATGAAATATGATAGATCTGCAATAATGCACATACTACAGGTCCCAAGAACGTATTTACCAGCAGAATCTGATACACTTCCACTAAATTAGCAAGGCTCTGGAGAAGGAGTTGCTCCTTGACATCACTGTGGGAAAACAGTAACAACCCACAGTACTTCCAAAACCACCCCTTGGACTTTGCCATTGTATTAACTTGCTGAGAGAACTCTATTTTCTTAGGAAATGAAGTGCCAGGATAAAAAATAAGCCCTTGGCCCAGGAGAGCAACTGTCCGCTCAAGTGCAATGCAGCCGCTCAGAATCATTCAGGCAAAGCCTTTCACTGAAGCCAGCTGGTCCTGAACTGGCCTGGCTGGCCTACCTGTGGCCTTTTTCTTGTGGCAGGACAGCTAACTACACTTCCCTGCGAAACACAAGTTAGCGGACAAATCCGGAAGGCAAAACAAATCCTTCTTACTTTTGAACTAAGCCAAAAAGAAACACCTGGGTGAAAGAAGAGCCATCATACACCTTTTCCCAGAATTCAGACTCTTCCAAAGTTTGGACACGACACTTTTCATTCTTTGTTCATTTCTTCAAGCTTGTGAAAGTAGAAGTGTTTTCTCCTGTACTTGGTTTTACACATTCAGTCATGCTACCTGCTATGCTTGGAACAATCTTGCACATCCTTTCGTGAGATCTCCTCCCACCTCTCCATACAAAGCATTCCCCCAGCAGTGCTGCCCTTTCTTTTCCTCCAAGGCCATTGCTCTCCCCAGAATTTGGATTAGCTGTGCCTCCTGTGGCTTTGTTCACTTTCTCCAGATTACCCTGCGTGCTCCTCAAGGATACATACCTTGCCACATATTTCATTACTGGAGAAGTAAACCGAAGCCCAACTGAAGTTAATGGCAAAATTCCCATCAGCTTCAACAGAGACAGGATTTTGCTCAAAGTATTCAAATGAGGCCTCAGTTGGACGTCTGTGATGCAGATATGTCTGTGTGCAAGGGCAAATCACATCTGCTGTCTGCATTTAAAGCACATTGAACAGCTGATATTTTCAGTGCAGTATTTCTGTCTAAAATAAGCAATTTTGTCTGACAACAATGGAGAATTTTATATAGCATGAAAAAAAAACTAATTTATACAAATGTTTTTTTTTTCTCTTCAGCTGGCAAATATATATATTTGAAGATATCTTATCTACATGTTGCTGTTTCCTTGAGCGCCTCATACAATAAATCGAAACATGCCTCATGGTAACATTGTTGGGTATTTTTCTCTCACCCACATACATACCTACAAAGGTTTAAAATACAACTTTTGAAAAGATTCAGGACTGAAGGGGGAATATAATCTTATTATGCAACAATTTATTGTCCTGCCAAATGTGGGTGCCTTGGAAGCTTGAACAACCCGCCAACACACCTGTGTACATTGGCATTAAGTTAAATCAATAACAAAAAAACAGGCCTGCAGCCAATTACCTGTCACATGGAGATTCATTTTAAGTGGAGATTTTACAAGCATAACTTGAATCATATCATGCTTACAAGATAGTCCGTATATGATATTTACAAAGATATTTGAATTTAGAATAACATTTAACCAGAAAGCTGTGTATATCAATGTTATTAAAAAGTACTCTATAACCATAATAACAATTAATTTTCCTTCACAACAGAGAATAGTAATTTACTGTAAATACAGATATGAGCAAAAAAAAATGTGTTTTCTTTAAATTGCAATTTCTTGTGATCATCATCTTATATTAGGTCAGGAAAAATGTCATTCTCTACTTTCAATGTTTCATTGTGTTGATGTATATGCATCACATATAACCATTTAATGCTTTGTAATTCTTTTTCAATTAGTTCTTTGGTTGCTTAAACAAAGTTGAGAGCGCTATTTCTTTATTTTTTTCCAGTAGAGAAAGAAATGGTATGATCAGCATTCCCTCATTTACAATGGTTGAATTTCAAAACAGGTTCACGATAGGTATGTAACTAATGTGCAGTGCAGGGTAAATAGGAGTCAGAAGCACAATTCTGCCTTCCCATGTGCCCCTTCGAGCTCTGCCCATCAAGGCATACTGAGGGACAGTCTTCTGCTCTGCCAAAGATACGTATCACAGTCACCTGCAGCTCATCTTTCCATGAGCCATGCAAGAAATACACGCAGTGGGCATGCCATTTCACCCTCAACACATAGAGATCCTGCTCTATCCTGGTTTTCAATTGTAAGGGACTTCATGCACAGGACATTTAGCAAGCTTCAGATGGGAGGCAGAGCTGTTTTATCGCATACCAGTTTAAGGATGGTCTTGCAGGTTCTTAGTTTGCATAATGGGAAAGGACCAAATAACAGTGACAAAGCCTTGATCTGTGAGATGCTATATGCATCTTCAGCTCCCATCAATTTCAATAGATGTTAAAGGTGCAAAGTAGTTAGTTAGTGTAATTCATCTACTTGCCTTTCTCTATTTACTTTTTCACCACTGAGCAACTCAAAGTGTTGCTATAGGTTTTGAGCTGTTCTCTGCAATCCTGTATTCTAAATACTATTTTTTAAGGTATATTCATTTATTAGTATGAATCATGGTTGATTTAAAATGCCATAGCTTTCATGTGACAGACAGTACTCATAAAATCTATAATTGATATTTCATCTAGCATCCATTTTCCAGGAATCCTGGAGACAGTTTTTAAACATGATGAATAAACAGCTGCTTCTTACACACCAAGGTCACTGTATGGCATACAGGCATGTCGTCAGAGCAGAACCAGTTTCAGGACGTGCTATGACTTGACATGCTTGGAAGAGAGGATAACACATTCTCTACCATTACTTAAATACTATTTCAGCTATCCTCCCTCTATTTCAAAGTTATTTGATTTGATAAAAATGTAATTTAGTCATCTTGAAATTCATCTTACAGTGAAATATACCTTTACACTAATAAGCTGATATAACTGTAGGATGGAAAGAGATGGGAAGTCTTGCACTGCAGTTGTTCTAGGTGCTGCAATGTTTTGTGAGCTGGGAAAATTTCATTTCTCTTCACTGTGAGATTGATTAAGTTGAATTTCAGTGAGAGATAATGGTACCATAATGTCAAAGATACATTAAACAGGATCCCACTGCAGTAAGTGCTTTACCTACTGAACTAAAAGATTGTCTTACCTTCCTCACACACAGTTTATCATTCCATGGAAGGATGAAAGTACACAGAGAAAATGAAAAAGTCAATTAGAAAGTCTCTGCATACTAGTGTCTTGACTTAAATTTTATAATCACCATAGAAAAACAGATCTTTAAAGAAAAGATGTTAAAAATATATATATATANAATTGATTTTGTGTTTGCAAATTTGAAGAAAGTCAAATACCTGGCAACAACAGAAGGTGTGTACTGATCTGGACAAGAGACAGTAGGTAGGCAGGAACCAGTTATGAACGACTTTTGAAGTGAACATAAATTACACTTGATGTAATTCAGAAGAAGCAGGAAGTAGAAGGCAGGAAAGACTTTACATTGTTTAAAAAGCTAAATTTAGAAAAAAAAAATCCACAATATTTCTGATGGATATAAGAATGAAGAGTGTGAATTTATGGAAGTCAACAAAAAAAATAAAAGAGGAAAAAGAAAAAAGAGTAGAAAGAAGTGAGGGGAAGGAAAAATGAAAAGGATGAGGAAATAAAAGGAAAAAGAAAAAAGAGGAGAAAGAAAAAAAAATCAAAAAGGAAAAAAGGGGAAAGATTACAGAATAAAATAGATTATCGAGTTTTAGCAGAAAACAATAATAATAGTAGATGCCTTTCATTCACATCACAAATTATTTATTGGAAACCATATAGTGAGGAAACATAAATGGGGTGTTTGTAAAAGCACATGCTTCCAACTTGGAAGGTCTATCTGGAAAAGTCTGCACGTGCTTTTCTGTTTAAGAGTCAGGGCAGAATACTTGAGAAGAGATGAGCATGAGGATGAGGATGAGGATGAGGATGAGGATGAGAGAGGGGATGGAATGTCCAGTGGAGAATTTACAGTACCAAAACAAACAAGAAACTTCTGTCTCTGTATCAGAGAAGGGAAGGAAGAGGAAGAGAGGGGACAAAATGAGCTGATAGAAGGAGGCAGCTCCTGGGATCAATTTTCCCACAGAAGCCCTTGGTGTGATGCTGTGCTGAAAGAGAGGTGGAGAAACACGTCTGAGGCATCAGCTTCAGGAGGCAGAAAAGGAGCTGGAGTTTTTAGGCCTGGGAGATGGCAAAAATCAGAGGGAAAAGAGATAGACAGGACATCAGAATTCAGCAAGACAGGATCCCAATATGTGAAGAAAAGTGCTTCTAAAATAAATAAATTAACTAATTAAAAAAAAAAACTTCACAAGGTAATTGGTCAGGCACAACTCATGACAGCAAGGAGTGACATTATAGTTGAGGATGAGGTACTATGAAATGTGATGAGGGAATCAGATCAGAGATGAAAGTAGACAGCAAATGAGAAAGGTGGTGGGGCTGAAGAGAAAGTTAAATAGTCTACGTGCTGTGCATACTGGAGAAATTAAGTAGAAATTAGTAGGAACTAAGCAGACATTGATGGCAGCAATGATAAAGTGGAAAGAGCAGGAGGAAAGTACTGGAAGTAGCATAAAAAAGAGATGTCTAGCCTGCCTCTGTGTGGTGGTCAGGGAATATCAGACAGCAAGAGATGTCACTAAGGAACAGAAGCTATGGAAGCAAGACCAGGTAAATAAATTCAAGTCTCAGGGATAGATAGGAGCTGTAAGGAGAAAACACGAAGAAATTCCATACAGAGCTACCTTTTTTACACCAGGAGCATCGCTCCAGAGTTAAGCTAAGTGGTAGTGGAGAAAAGCTGGGGTGAAAAGGAAGAGGCAGAAGACAGTATGGATGTGCGAGGAGGATAGAGATTAACTGAAGGTTACAGAAAAAGAATTAGAAAAGGTGATGGAGACTGCAGAGGAATTAAAGTAGGAAAAATAAGGAAAGACAGTAAATGAAACCATGAGGGGCTACCACAGCAGGGAGGAAGATGACAAATACTCTATTATAAAGCTTCATTTTTGTTCCAGTGAATACACCACTAATTATTAACAGGAGCATTTTTTAGTTTATTGTTTACTTTATCTTACTTCTTTTATATCTTGTAAATGTAGATATCTTCAATGACTGTGGATTATCATAAAAAGTGACATCCAAGAGAACATTTCTAACTGTTTGCAAACATCTCTTTTCCTGTCAAACCTGATTTTCTACACTTTCATAATTTTTTTACCATAAACTCTGTGTTTTATAAGATAGTCTGTTTAGCTGGGGATTCTCTTCTGAAAATATTATTATTCCTGAAAACAGCAAGATGGTTTTCTTCTTTAAATGTTAAGATGAAGAGAATCAAACACTTTTACATCCTTCCTCTCAAGTTGACTGATTCTTCAATAAATATTTAGAATTGAATTAATATTCTGTAAACGTATAGCACTTTTGCTTGAAGTCACTGCTAATGAGCAAATACGTGAATTCATTTTCTTGTGCTAATATATCCAAGCCTTAACGATAATAGAGCGGTTACTCGTTACATTTTCCTTTTTTACTGTTTCAGATCTTAATTAGTGTAGAACATTATTTCCTAACCATTATCTGAATATCAATACAATTTACTCCAGGATCATTAAGTTAATGTGTCCATTAGCAGTTGGTCTTTCACTGGACTTTATAGCACCCAGATCCTGGTTTTGAAATAGGGCTACTCTCCTGAAGACCTTAGTCTGTTGTATGATCCTCAGCTGAAGATGTTTCTCCCAAAGCAGAGTCAGATGCTGAAGATAACAGAGAGCAACAGGATCTGTAAAAAGCAAAAGCAATTATGTCAGTCATCACGGTTTGAGGTCTGAGAGAGCTTAAAATTATTGAACTATTTCTATTACCACAGCCACGCTCTATGCTCCCTTCATTGCCAAACTACATAGACTCAGAGAAGCTGGAAACATGAGGAACCTGTCTGGCATCTGGGTTCAGGCTCCTTCAGGAACGCTCCATACATATTTCCAAAACACATCGGGTGACAAATGGTTTCATCGGGGCACCCTTGCAGCCAATGAAATGCAATGTATCACTGGGGTACATTTCTCCTTGGACAATTCTAATTTTTATAGTGTTGCTTCTAAGATCTTTCATCTCAGAAGCAGCTGTATTCTTGTTTGTCTGCTACTTGTATTCCCCAGCTACTCGGTAACTTTGCTTTACTGCCAGGCTAAGTGCCTGTCTGCTGCCAGCCAAAGCATAAATCCAGGAGAATGTATGAGAAAACTTTTTTTTCCAAAATTTAAAAATTAAATATAAATAAATTTTAAGCTGACCATTTTCCAAAGGAAAAAAAAAACTTTACAGTTCCTTTTCACTGCTTTAACACTGGACATGATTAAAAAGCCAACACCTCACTACCAAGTAGCTTCTTTGAAACCTCTATTTATTGAACACAGTAAATACTTAGAAGCTATCATATCTGTTGTGACCTAGCAGTATTTTGGATACATGATTACTGATTTATCAATGGAGAGCCACAGAGTCGGAACTGCTTCAGAGTGTGTCCCAGCTAGAGCGTTAATAATGATGCGAGCCAAGCAGAGGGCAGGAATTCATCCTTGAGATCCATCTGGAAGATGGCACTGAAATGCCAGCAGCTCCTTCTGCCATGCTTCAAGCTGAAAGGGTTGAGAACTTCCTTCTTCAAAAAAAAAGCCAACAGATAAAGATGTCTTGGTGGAAATATGTCAAGTTTCTATAACCCCCCCCCTTCACCAAGCTGGGAAGATTTCCTCATTGCCTCACCAGACCTTGACCTGAAATATACTATAACACACCAGGCGGGCACAAAACGGGTTTCAGATCTTAAACTAGAAATGGCTGATAGAAAATTACACACAAAATTATGTCGAACTTAGTAAATAGACTGCTTCTGGACTGGTCCAGAACTTTCTTATTTGAAATCAAAATTTTCTAGTTGTTTTCTTGAAAACTGTTATCAAAATGATCTTCTTATCCTTTCTGTTCATCTGATGCTTGAAGAGAGAGGTAGGAATTGAAACACAATATCAACAGCAACTAAGGATATACACTGATATATATACTGATAATACATATGTTTGTATTTATATTTGTATATGCATATTGTATTGCAGTGGGAAAAAAATGTTTTTAAGTGAAACTGGTATTTCTCTATTCTCATAAGGCTATGCACAGGGCACACTTACATTCCAGTGGGAAATAGATATCATAGAGGCATTTAACATCAAGCACTCAATGGTGAAACTACAGACACTTTCATATAAAATGCCACAGAACAAAGTTATTGCATTCTTTAATATTCTTCTTTGAGATCATTTCTGACTTTTATGATCACCCTAATTCAAACTTAAGTAATAGAGAATATGTCAATACAACTTTCCCTTTAAGTATTGCTAAGGAGCATGCAGGAGCCCACATGTTTGCTTAACTGGCCCTGCAACCAACACTGCTAACAATAAAACCAGAAGTTCAAACTCAGTTGCTTGCTTTCAAGTATGCCCTTCAAACAGCAAATACCAGTTTATCATCCCTCTAAAACAGAGTGCATGTTAACCAGGAATAAATCTAACATATCTACTTAGCGCATGAGATACCCAATCATTTTACTGACTTTTTTTTAACACATACTTTCTACCAACAGTAACAGCTATTCATGGCGTATACATGTGTGCATGTGTGAGTGTGTCTCAGAGACACGCAACCTCCCCCACCCTGTATTTTCAAGTACCATAATATACTGCCTGCTTCCTAGTCCTGCAAATACCCTTGAAGTGGAATAATGTTTAACAGAGGGCAATGCTGCTGGAAAACAGCCAAATAAATGAAGGGTGGGGGAAGCCAGTCAAGGCATTCTGATGAATATTTTTGTACCTCCAAAGACACAACTCTTATGCAAACATTGACCTATTTGTCAAGCAATCATGGTTTACTATTGCTTAAAGGTCACAGAAGTTTCCAAGATTATTAAATAATGCATGGAGCCAAAGACCACGGATATTATTTAAACAGTGGAGGTAACTTTTGTTAGTGAAGGACAATACGATGATAATGCTCCTTTATTTTCCCTTGAAAATCTGTAGAGTTTGCAGTGTAATACAGTAATGACCCATTTCAGCTGAAAGAGGGAACTCTGCTGCGGAAATGTGGCTCAGCACTACAATAAAATATTACCTGGGTTTTTCTCCACCTTTGTCTACATTTGTCAGTACATGATTTATGTTTTTTACAGGCATTTCAATGGTGCTAGGGAGTAGCAGTCTCTCCAGCAGTCTATCCACATACATTCATGAATGCAACGATCTGTCCCTATTTGTCTTTCCAATATGGGTTATGAGTCAGTGCAAAAAGTGCTTTGCAACAATGTGGAGTATGTGCTGTGCACACATGGACAGGAATCAGTAGAGGTTTGCAAAACCCAGTATCAACTTAGGCAGCTCTTGAGAGAGACTCGTGCTAATAAATCCTGTCCATGCACCTACTGCTTCCTGAAGGCTGCAGTCCCTTCTGTTCTCACTAGGTCTTCCAGGTCACCTCTTCATGGCCTTAGGAGGTCCCAAGCTCTAGCTATTCCCGAGGCCCTGGGATTCAAGGGGAATTAAGGCTGTCCACATCCAGCCCAGCATATTTTCTACTCATCTGACTCACAGTAAGTTCCTGCTAAGTGAGAGTCGTTTTTGTGCTGTCATTGTCCTGGAACAGGGCCAAGGCACAGGAAGGGATGACTTCGGCAAAATCATCCCAAATAGCTCATCATCAAATCATTCTTGCTCCCTGCTCAGAAGTCTCTCTCACCACATTGCCCCTGCAGATCTGCTACATTGAAGGGCTGTCATACAGTGTCATACAGTGACTCACTGCAACTGCATCCAAGACAGGTGGTCATCCAACCCCTGCCAGTAAGTCCAGTACTGTAATATTAAAGATACTGTAAAATGAAAGAAAGCAAGGCTCCCCGTGCCTTGCAAAACCCATCTACCCATTACAACACAGAAATAAATCAATGTGGTCCTCAAAAAGCAGGACATTCTGAGAATAATTCCTTCACTCAATAATCCCATGTCTTTCCTCATTATTGATCTCCACACTGTAAGAAACCAGGGCCATCATCAGGAGGAAGACTAAGTATCAGCACATGAGTCCCATCCAATGCAAAGAATTCTGCTCCATGAACTTCAATCTTCAGGTAGCTGCCTTTTTGACAAAGAGACCCAGAAGGACACATTTCCCCACTTAACGAAGCAGCCACAAGGTTGTTCTGAAATCTGCAGTGGACACGCCCTGGAAGCTTCACCAGAAACCACAAGTAAGATAATGTAAAAGGTTTTGTTCCATCACTGAAATAATCAATAGTTCCCTTTACATCTAAAAGTACAGCCACGTATAAATTGGAAGATTAAGGAAGCAAAGTATTAATGACAGAATTTCTGATTTAAACAAAATTTCAAGAAGAGCAGAGTCATGAATTTGGATGGATTCTAGCACCTTGTGCAGTATTTCTGCTTGATGGTGTTTGGCTACTGTTGCTTTATTTTTATGAACATTTAGTTTTGGAAGAGTCACCATTAACAGTCTGCTTGATTGCCAAAGTGCAAGGACCTTCAGTGACAGATTCAGGAAGGGACAGAAAAAGAGGAACCTTTGGAGGTCTAGTGAGAATTAAAATTTCAGTCTCATTCATCTGCAAGTCATGACAGTGAATATACACTCCCATCAAAATGTCTATAGGTCACTTACAGTAAGATGAATAAAAATATTATCTTCCTTGCATGAAAGACGCCTAGCTGCCAAGAAACTTTTAGTCACAGGGCAATTGAGGTTATCATCAAGAACAAAATCTTTTTAAAAAAATGCCAGTAAAAAGAAAATGTCTTTGGACAATAGTTTCACATTATAAATGTAACTACTTCATAGAATGTCTCTGTCATTCCAAGAAGCACCATTTCTCCTGGAAATCCAGTCATTTCTCCTGGAAATCCAGCTGAAGTGATTTGTGGAGTGGGAGGTAACTAATAAAGTCGGTGGAAGTTTTGCCAGGGAATTTAATGGCATGGAACCAGAACCTCACCTCTGACCTTATGGTTGAAGCAAGATGCCTTCAGAGGCAGGAAAAGAAAGTTCATTATTAATGGGGTTGACAGATACAGAATTATGGCTGGTAAACCCAAAATACATTCTTCAGAGTCACCTTCCCACTGAAAACTTACGGGCATTTGAAATTACATGCAGTAACTTCATTTGTTATCCCAGTATAATGCAAGAGGTGAGTATTCATTTGTATACCCTGGAGAATTTTCAAATAAAGCACTGCTCAGGGCACTGTCTGCCAGACCCACCCTTGCCTTCCTTATGATCTAGGGAGAAAAGCATCAAATGAAAGCCAGAAAGTTCACCTATCTGGATGCAACCTGATGGTACTAAAGTGGGCATGTCTATTCTGGCAGCAGAGATCCCCAGCTCCCAGCTCAGTGCAACACTGGGAGGAGATACCATACCACGTCATGAAGATCCATGTTCAAGATCCATGTTCAAGATCTATGTTCATAGGCTATTGCACCCAAATAAAAAATCCTCTCTGTCAGCATTCAGCAGTAATGTATGGCGTGGACCTGACGCAGCTCTGTGCTCCGTTGGATTATACAGATGTGTGCAGTACCTAAATCTTGCTGTTGCCAACTCTCCATGGTGACTCAGCTCAACAAAGACAGGGAAACATCTAGGAAGGTAAACTGATGCAGGAGAATATAATAAGCCTTGAACCTACATGAAAATAAGGCCAGACTTTCCTTATTCTGTCTTATCCTGTGTTCAATAAAAAGAAAAGAAAAAAAAAAGCAATCTGTAGAGTATAAATCATGACTTGATAAATGTAGGTCCTTAGAAGCCAGTTGTGTAAATACAGATACACCTGCAGGCCCTGATAACCAGATTAGCAGCAACAGCTGCCAGACCACGCAGCAACAACCAAGAGATATTGTTGTGTCCTGGCCAACGAAGTTTCCAGATTGACTCTCAGGTGCTTCCCGTACATCACTGTTAGTGAGAACAATGCATCATGAAAGTAGATGATCTTCATTGATCTTGAAATTTAACAATTTTCTCCTTGGATGTATACAATGAGATTTGATGCTCACATTAGTTCACAGTACCTCCACTGTACAAAGGGATGGGTCTTTGTCTGCTGGCAGCTGGGAAGGATTTATGAACAGGAAAAAAAAAAAATGTCTGGGTTTGGTATGACCTCATATTAAATAGCATATCCTTATTGGATAAAAACCCATATCAACTGATTCGTAGGTGTCCTGCCGTACCTGTTCTTACTGACAATTAGAAACTAGAATTAACATTTCTTCTTGGCAAAATTCCACTTGAATCACACCAAAAAAATCTGATGAACCTCAGAGTTACTAGCAATATAAGCTAGGCCTAAAAATACACACAGGCACAGAAAGGGGAGGAAAAAAAAAAAAAAAAAAGTAGCTGTGTTTGGAAGAAAATCTTTGTGTCCCTACCAGTCTTGGATAACAAGTCTAATACCAGTGGTTCTACTTCAGCATTGTGCTTGCTATTCTTCCTAGAAGTAGGGAGAGACAGTTCATGGAAAATATTGCAAAATCTGGGTGCGTGTGCCCCACTGGGACTGGGGAGCTGAGAGTGACACAGTGCGATCCAGGCCCTCCTTGATGGTGCAGTTCCATTGGGGCTGATGCAGTGGCAGAGCCAGGGTTGGTAATGGGGTCCATTGGCAGCCCCCAACACACCAAGCCATGAACCACCCAGGAGCAGAAGGAGATGGGCCCAGAGACAGGGCTGTAGAGTGGCTCTCCTACAGCATCACTGGGGCAGGGCCTCACATCCCCAGGCTGGGCTGAAATGGGACTTCTGGGCCATGGGAAGCTCTGTGTGGAGGCTGGGCAAGGCCAGTAAGTGCCCTCAGGGCCCTGACAGCTTCCTTTATAGGAAAGTATTTGAAGACCTTTATAACCTAATATATGTAAGAATCCTCCCCCAAAAGACCCAGGCATGAACTAATCATCCATGAACAAGTCTTCCATGATGAATATGAGGTTTAGACCAAAAATTGTGTCTTATCATCTCTAATGATTCAGATTACTCCCTTCTTGACAAGAACATCTACTTCAACATGAAACAGTGCAAAAATCATACAATTTGAAATGCTTATGGTATAGTAAACACAGACTGAACGTCTGGTCAAACCAAAATAACTGAAAGAATTGAAGGGTTATTGTATGCTGGATGTCTATTGTCTTTGTTTGAGGGTACTGCCATGGATATGCATGAGTATGGGCTCTCCTCTGCTGGCGAGCTGAAGTGAGACCAATTCAGGCTTCACATTTCTAGTCAAGGGGCACTGCTCTGCAGACTCAGCACTGGAAAATAATTAATATGCTGCAGATAAATTGCTTTATTATAAGATGTATTATAACATGTTGTAAAGACGTAAAAAAAAAAAAAATTAAATACTTAAAAGATGATGCTAGCTTGTTGTGGCCTGTTGCAAAGTAGTTCTAAATTGGAGTACTTACAATAGTTCATGCATGTTGCTGCATGTTACAACAGCACATCAGAGAATTTATCAGGAAAAAAAAAAAAGTCTGCTAAGTCAGTTAGTTCTTATAAAGGTTACTGTCATTTACAATTTTGCCAGATTTTATAAGGCACAATACCAGATTGTCACATGCAAAAGGCTTGCAGATTCAAGTCCTTATTCTTCCCTCTAGCGAGTGCTGGAACCAGCACATTTGGGACACAGAGGTTACGTCAAAGCCTTCCAACTCTTTGAAGGATAATTACCATACCTGCATAATCACATGGTCTACCTTCTATGCATTCATGTTAAGGAGAGGACATTAATCTAACAAACGCCCAGCGGCTGACATTTTTTTTTTATATATATCTAATAGTTCTCTATAAGATATCGCACTCCACCTAACAGCTGCAGAAAACTCCTTGCCATATTCACAATCCCTTGTGCAAAAGGCTGCATAATGCTTTTCAGACCTGTCATATTAGGTAGGAGTGTTATGCTGCAGGATATGATGTTGTTGATTGTCACTTTCTATTGTTTCACTAGACAATTAGGCCCACTAGCTTATTATAGGTTGTATAAGAGTTACAGAAAGTAGCCAATAAACAATACCCTAGCTGAATGATTTATACTCTGAAACATTTAAGAGTACCTGTAAATATGTCTAGAGGTCACCTAAAACAGCTCTCTGGTTCAAGAGGAAGGTATGTGCTGATGCTTATGGCCTATACAAGACTCTCCTCTGCAAACAAACCACAAAGAATATTCCTGCAGCTCTTGGTGTAAGAGGCTTAGAGGAGCTATTTCTCTCTGCATCTGGTCCAGTATCCAAAGAGACTATAGTGCCATGCGTCATCAATGTTCCCCTCATGACTATCTGTGCAAAGATTTTGGTTGGCTAACAGGGAAATAAATCAAATGGCACATAACAACTGGCCCTGTCCCAACGGTTGTCCATCTTTTCTCAGTTCAAGTGTACAACAATGGAATTATATGAAAATCTCAGCAACATCTGGATGTCCAAACAAGCATGACAAACCTTGCAGTGTCTATTTAATGCCTTAATGGCCAAGAAGGTGTCACCTCTCACATAGATTGCAGACCCTTACTGCTGCTATTTCCACCAGCAAGTGGTGGAACAAGGGAAGTGTTTTGATGGAGAGAGCAGGAAAATCTTTTTAGCTACAGTGTGTAAACAAATAAATGTAAGACACAGTTCCTGGTCTGCAACAAAAATCAATAGCCGTATACAGCTGGACTGAGGTCAATTTATGTTCCCATGTTTCAGAGACCTATTGACAAACCCTGGGTTATTGTAATGCTGTGTTTTATTAACCTATGTCGAGAGAAGCTTATACTTCATTAAAAAGCCATTGTCAAACAGATTCTATAAATGGATAATATCTATAATAAACTTTATTACTTACTGTAAAGTCAGTAACATAAACAAAACACATTAAGCAAGTCCTTTTACCTACAGAAAACATATCACAGCTACTTTCCTCCAAGATCTAATTAGATTAAGCTTTCATTTTCAAAACAGAAGAAAACAAGTCTTTTACCTGGGGCAGATATGACTATAAGTCAGCATCATACTTGTGTTTTTTGTTTGCTATTTTTGTTTATTTGTTTGTTGTTGTTTTATCAAATGGCAAATTTGCCCAGGTAATAAACAAAAGGAGCACACTAGTGATAGTACCTACTTAAAAGTAAACACTCAGCTACATGTTGAAAGTAGTGATTGACTTTGATTTTGTCGCTTCTGGAAGCCTATCATCCATGGCCCTAATAAACAGACTTTTGGAAATTAGTGCAGGCTACGTATGGAGCAGGCTCTGCCCATCCTTGCATTTCTCCCCGAATGGGGCTATAAGGCTAAACACTCTGGTTTCCCCATTTTATGAAGGGGGCAATTGCAATACGTGTTACTTAAGCACATTTGCATGGCTGCTTTAACCTTTTCTGTGAAGAGGAAGATGCTCGACCTGCCTTGACGCAAGACCTCATGTGAGGAGGAGGCAACAAGGAACCACCTCTCTTCTTGTGGGGGTCATCTTTTGCATTCGTGTGCCCAGGCTTCAGCCTGCCTAAGAGAAAAGTAGCTCATCATTGGGTCTGCACTTACATGATTTGATGAGGGCCCTTATTAGCTGGAGCGCATCTCCTCCTCGCAACTTCAATCCTGAGTTACCAACCCAGATCATGAGAAGAGCGAGGGTGGAGTGGTCTGCACCATCTGTCTAACTAGGCTTATAACACTCTCAGATATATCAAATTCATACCCAGTGTGCCCATCTCAATTTTATTGAGGTTCTCTGAGTGCTTTCACCAAATTCTCTTGTTTTTACTGTGATATGGGAAGAAATTTTTATAGAAATATCATAGAATCATAGAATATGATATGAAATATGCTTAAAAGAAAGTCATCCTTGAGCTCTGGAGGGACAGAAGCATTGTCTTGATAGTTCAATGCTCTCTACCTGTTCCCTATGAGACCAGAAGCAATGCAGGAAGCCCAAGATCCCCTGCAACAATATGGGAGGGACTCATACCTGGGTCCTCAGTGAAGTACAGGCTGAGTTTACTCACAGACCATGTTTCCTCATTACTCCCATGTTATCATTAATATTTCAGATCTCCTCAAAATCAAAATACCAGAACATCTTTGTTCTTGTGAGAAATCCAACAGCTCCGGGGAGGACAAACACCATCTGGGGAGAAATCCAAACTCGAGGTGTTTAGTTGCAAATAAGCTCCACTTTCTTTTTAATTTACTCATCACGTAATTGGGGGGAAAGGGATGTGAGAAATATTGGTGAGTAGTGAAAAAGGAAGAAAGGCAAATTCTGTACTCTGCTGACTGGAGTTAAGGGTGACAGGGGCAGAAATTTCCTGCACTGGTAGTGTTCCTCTGGCACAGTTCCTCTCTACAGAATATTTAGGGGAAAAAGAAAAAAAAAAAAAAACATTCCTAACTTTCAGAAGCAAAAAATGTTCTGAAGTGCTTTCAAGTAAAAATATTTGATTGTTAGTCTCCAGATTTTAGACAATGAGTGAGAACAGGAGGAGGTGATGGAGTGAGTAACATGGAAGAAAACCCTATTAGTGCTCCAGAATTCCTAAGAGTAGAAGTGACAGAACAACCTTGTTCTTATGATAAACCTAATGGGTGACAGCAGAGGACATTTCAGCAGAAAACAAATCAACCAACTATAAGATCTTACTTTGGAGGGATGGATTTTCCCTCAGGACACACACAGCAAAAATCTTAAAAGCACTTTTTATTCCTGCTGGAGATGTGCTGAAGCAGCTGTCCAGTCCTTAGAATAAAAGGAAAAAGGGTTCTGAAGTTGTTCACTGTTACTTCAGCTTTTCTCTGACCCAAACAAGAATCCAAGCTTTGCAAGATGGCAATCTGTACTCAGCTTGATTTCAGAGTTACAGAACAACTCCTCCATCTATTCCTATTTCCAGCAGAATTGGGCATTTCTCTGAAGTCATATACCACACACGTACCCCGCAATTACAACTTTCCCACAGTACTGTACTTCAAGCTGTAAATCACACCCACTACCAAAGTCCCATTGAAGAGAGGTTTCAACCCATAGTGAGAACTGGTCTGTTGCTTTTCTTAAAAACAAGCATAAAATTAGCATTTGCAAATTGACTATAGTATATTTGCAGTATTGCAAGAGTGCCATTGCTGCTTTTACTATTGCTGTATATCAGCACCATTCTAGAGATCCACCCTGTGTATGACTTCCCTAACATTTAGCTTTCTGAAGAAAGTGAGGAGCCGGCATCACACGAACAGGGCTGGAAGGAGCCCTATGACATCACCTGCGCTATCTTTCTTCCCCAAGGTATGAAAAGAAGTAATTTAAGGGCACTCTGATAGATCAGAGATAGCCACCCAATTTGTTTGGAGAAAGCGTATGAAAGCTTTCATACTTCAGAAGACCAAAGAACAGGCTAAAACCTTCAGAGCAATAGTTCTATTTTCTGGCACTTCTTTTTCTTACTCAAGCTCTGAAGTACAAGAACCTTTTTCACAAGACTTTTGGTCTCAGGTTTATCAGGCAATTGGGTAAGAAAAGATAGGCATTGAAACATTCAAACTTACTGAAAGTATCTGTACAAGACTGAACTTAAGTGCAGATGAAAACTCAAAAGTGGGCAGTTGTGTTCTTGTTTATCCCAATCTCACCCCACCCACATGGTAGCAAACAGGCACCATGCCGAAACTTTGTGGCAAGAGGCTATTGTGTGGGCTTAGAATAATTTAAGAATTGATTGTCAGTTTGTTTCTTGGCTTCCAGCTATGAAGTAATGCTCTAACTAGAGTGCAGTACACTGCAGGACTCATTACAGACTTTAAAGCTGTCTCATTTTCAATTATGAATATTAAAAAGAAATGCTCTGAGTAACTCCTATGTTATAATTAATATTCCAGGTTTTGGTTTGGCTTGTTGGTTTTTTGAGGTCTATTTTTAAAGTCACTTTCATAACTTATTCCTTAGTTAGTTCCCAACAACCAAACACTGTTCCTGTTTATATCGGTGGGGAAAGTCCCAGTGAGAAAACTAATCAGACCCAAGTTAATGAAAACAACCCCCCATTTAAAACAAAGCCCTAGCCTTAAACAATCTTTTAGCATTGCCTACTTGTGTACATCCAAGACAAAATTTTATAGCCTGCGTGTTCCAACCTTAAAAAAAAAAAAAAAAAAAAATCCTGATTATTTATTTATGCCCTCTTTGTTTAAGAAGTTAAATCCCCAGAGCATCTCAATTTAGATCAAAAGCAAGCTACCAAACTTCACCTGGCACACCTGTGCCGTGTGATTTCTTAATTACCTGCCTAGCATTCCCAGAGCTACAAGGCAGAGATGCAGGACTCGTTTAGCACATATTCAGATCTCCGAAACGCACCTTGTGTAACAGAGCCTTTCCAGAATGCCCGAGGTGGTAACCAGCGTTAAACGATCCCGCATCTCCACAGACACTTGCATTTCAGCAACTTGCTTTCACACAGGTCTCAGAAGACAAAGAGCTATCATGGAGTGAGAAATCTGGGGAAAAGAATGGATTTATTTACGAGTTTCTTGGTGAAGGTTTTCCCCTGGCTAGTGGACAGTGTGGAGTTTCCTTGTGCCAGCAGACTTGAGCCTTGCTCCACCAAGGCCGAAGGGCAGGACCAGGCCTATTAACTGTGCTAGCTACAGGTTGTTATTACTCACATTTACTATGCAACTGCCTAGGGACCAAGGGGAGAGCATGGCCATTTCTGTTAGACACCAGACAAGCCTTCCGTTGACAGTCATAATATGACATGAACAAGGCTCGTATGAGGGAGCACACAACAAGTTGTTGCAGAGACACCTCTTCCTCTTGGCTACAGAATGTTCCTACACCACGATGAGAAACCAAGTTCATGTGTAAGATGTGACTGCCACTTTGATGAAATGCATGACTGACCCTTGATATGCCCCTTGTCTAAGCAAGAAACTTGCACACTTGGTCGCAGGTAGGCTCAAACTCGCCTATAATGTTTATTTTGCACATGCACTGACAATTAGGTACATGCAGGAGAAGGTCAATCATGTCTTAAACCTCCCTAACTCTGGGCACTTGTAGTGGTGTGTTCTTATGTATACATGGTTTTATATTTTAATAGGAGATTCACTATAATTTGTTGTTTACAGTGGTTTGGATAGCAATTAGGCATCAAACATTACATCTGCTTCTTTGGCTATTTGTCATTAGTGTAATTTCATTAATTGGCCAAAGCATTGACTCTGTTATCCTGTATCCTGAATGTAATTTAAACTGCCAAAAGCTGATGGCATCTCTGTTCATACAGTGAAAATATACAGCTCTGGCAGGAAGTTAAAGGTGAGTACTAGTATTAATACCATATGTCTCTACAACACAGAGAAGCCCCAGTACCATCAGGATTCTTTGCATGTGAGAGAGGAGGCAGATGACTTGAATGATACACAAACTAAACAAATGTAATAAGCGTGACCCCTACTTTAAAGGCAGGTCATTCATTGTGACCATTAATGGAGACAGAAAGCATTAAATTTTATTACAAAAATGTGTCTTTTTATGAAAGATTTTAAGAGAAAACATTTTCATTTACTTGCTTCAAAATTCAATTTTTCATTAAGAAACATTTCCATTGCCAAGAAAATTGCCAAAAAAAAATTGCTAAAAATCCTAACTGGGATCACAGACACACTGAGAAGACTCTGTGCAAGATATGTTTCATATGAAAAGAAGTCTCCAGTGGCAACACCATCCTGATATGACTACAGGAAAACATGAGTCAGTAAATTTTAATTTGAAAAGTCCTCAGTGCATGAGAATTTCAAATAATTTTGCAAGGGAGATTACATGTTGTCTTACAGTTAATACCAAGGAGATCTTCAGACACAGTGAGATTTAGTTGATCAAGATACTACTTACTATTCTACATTTAATTTCAGAACTTTAATACACTCTTGAAGGCTCAAACAACCATCTTTGTGCTTTGAAAACACATTTTCAGAAATATTATGAAAAATCCTGGAATATGGAGATATTTTTAAAAGCTATGCTTCATAACAAGGCACTTCCCAGCTTCCTCCATGCAATAAAAAATAAACTGAGTTATCAACAAGAAATCTGTCTGCTAAAAGTTAATAAGGAACATCTGTTGGTCTACTGGGGGAGACAGTGGAAAAATGGGTGGGAATTTCCAGCTTTAACTATGCAGCCACTCCCGCAATGTTCAAGTCAACAGAAAAACTTGACAGCAGAAGGTCAAAGTCATTAGCAGGTTTTTCCCCCTCCAGAGAGATGGATCAGATACCCATAATTTCAGAGACGTTATTTAGGATTTTCCAAAGCTCTCACATTAAGCTAAGTTCTCATATAAAGCCTATCTTTCAGAGCTACATTTTAAAGGCTTGTAAGACCACCATGTACCCAGGACTTCCCAGAGGGTAGTGGTCAGTGGCACAAAGTCTAGTTGGAGGCCAGTAATGAGCAGAGTACCCCAGGGGTCAATACTGGATCCAGTCTTGCTTAACGTCTTCATTAACTATCTGGACAATGGGGTAGAGTGTACCCTCACTAAATTCGCAGATGACATGAAACTGGGGGGAGCAGCTGATTCACCAGAGGGCCATGCTGCCATCCAGAGGGACCTTGACAGGTTGGAGAGGTGGGCTGACAAGAATCTCATGACATTCAACAAGGAGACATGCAAAATCCTGCACCTGGGGAGGAACAGCCCCAGGCACCAGGACATGCTGGGGGCCACCCAGCTGGAAAGCAGCTCTGCAGAAAAGGACCTAGGAGTCCTGGTGGACACCAGGTTGAACATGAGCCTGCTATGCGCCCTGCTAAGAAGACTAATGGTATTCTTGGCTGCATTAGGTGAAGTATCACCAGCAGGTCAAGAGAGGTGATCCTTCCACTCTACTCAGCATTGGTGAGGCCACACTTGGAGTACTGTGCCCAGTTCTGGGCCCCTCAGTACAAGAGAGACATGGACATACTGTGAAGAATCCAGGGCCACCACGATGATCAAGGGACTCAAACACCTCTCCTGTGAGGAGAGGCTGAGAGAGCTGGGACTGTTCAGCCTGAAGAAGAGGAGGCTAGGGGGGTGGATCATATCAAAGTCTATAAATACCTGAAGGTAGGGTGCAAAGAAGACAAAGATAGGCTCTAATCATCAGTGCCCAGTGACAGGACAAGAGGCAATGGGCACAAACTGGAACACAAGAGGTTCTGTCAAAACAGCAGGCAGGGCTTCTGTGCTATGCAGGTGACTGAGTACCAGCGCAAATTGCCCAGAGAGGTTGCAGAGTCTCCCTCCTTTGAGAGCTTCAGAAGCCATCTGGACATGGTCCTGGGCAACCTGCTCTGGGTGGCCCTGCTTGAGCAGGGGTTGGACCAGATGCTTTCCAACCTCAGCCATTCTGTGATTCTGTGACTATAAACAAGCAAAGGCTCCAATTCGCAAACATTTTTAAAAGATTCCTAACATCAGCCAACTCAAGACAATTTGTAATCTCCCATAAGCTCATGATCCCAAGCCCCTTGCAAGGCACATTATCTTAGATAATGCTCTTTCAGAGTGGGAAAAATCCTCATGTTTGCCACTGGCTAAGGATGCACACATGAGCCATTATTGCTGTTCAAATGATGCAATATGTTCAAATGTTTGCTAGATTACAGTAATTCAACTGTGACTCCGAGTCCTAAGAAGTCATGACCTAAGGCAATTAAAATTCTAGATGAACGGTAATGCAAAATACTTCCAGCAAACAGGTGGTTTCATGTGAAGTTCTGCAGATACCTTCACAAAGTCTGACCTGAAAGACCCCGTGGAAGTGTTGTAATGGATGGAGCTGAGAAGTGCTGATATGTTGTTCTCATTATCTCAGTAATTTTGAGACATTTAAAAACTTTTCTCATTCATAGTTTATAGAAAATTTAGCCCTTCCAATTTATAAACAAAGTTCTCATCAGAATTTTACGCAGTATTGACTGTAGCATGATAAAGGTTGAAATGGATAAAAATCCATCACAGGCTTTGCAGTTTTCTTTCTTACCAACTACTCATTCAGTAAACAAATAACAGATACCATTTGCAGGTATGAACAGTAGATTTTCCTAGCTCTGGGATGACTGCTGAAGTTTACATCTGTAAAGATTAGTCTAGGTTTAAACAACCTCTTTAAAATGTTTCTGGGATTCAAACAAATAACTGTAGTTATTTTTAAGCATTCTTATTTGTGAACATTTTCACATAAATATCATCTACCATCATTGGCTAATATCCCTGCCTACAAGATATCATGGACATTCCACAGTTCCCATCATCCTGTATTTCTGTGGATTTAGATCATCTTAAAACTGGATTAATTTGAAGGTAAAGGCACAACACATATAAGTTTCATAGTCTTTGCTGGTAGCATCAACAATTATTGAGATTACTTGATTCTTCCCATTTCAAGCATGTTGGTGCTCTCAGTGTTGCAAAACATCAGATGACTAGGCTGAATCTGACTTGTTAGACACCAGTCTGAGCTTGAAAGATCTTCTTTGGAAAACTTCAGCCAAAAGAGTTCAGCTTTTTCCAAGAACAAGACCATAGAAAAATACCAGCCTCGTCTATGCTAAAACTCTGTGGTAAGCCCTTTTTTTCAGAACTTCAATGCTTTTATGTTTTGGAAAAGATACTTGAAGTTGGACATTAAGATGTGGTTTGTCCCTGAAACACATCTTTTATACCTTCTACACAAATCTGCACAGAGACTACTGCAACCATTATGTCGGTGATAAAAGGAAGACCAGAGAAAATGTGGGTCCTCTCCAGAATGAAATAGGAGACCTGGTTACCCAGGTTATGGAGAAGGTTGAGGTACTCAGTGACTTTTTTGCCTCAGCCTTCACCAGCAAGTGCTCTAGCCATACTGCCCAAGTCACGGAAGGCAAAGGCAGGGACTGGGAGAATGATGAACTGCCCACTGTAGGAGAAGATCAGGTTTGAGACCATCTAAGGAACCTGAAGGTGCACAAGTCCATGGGATCTGATGAGATGCATCTGCAGGTCCTGAGGGAAGTGGCGGATGAAGTTGCTAAGCCACCGTCCATCATATTTGAGAAGTTGTGGCAGTCCGGTGAAGTTCCCACTGACTGGAAAAGGAGAAATAAAACCCCCATTTTTAAAAAGGGAAGAAGAAGACCTGAGGAACTACAGGTCAGTCAGTCTTACCTCTGTACCCAGCAGGATCATGGAGCAGATCCTCCTTGGAAACATGGAAAATAAGGAGGTGAATGGTGACAGCCAACATGGCTTCACTAAGGGCAAATCATGACTGACAAATTTGGTGGCCTTCTACAGTAGGGTTACAGCAATGCTGGATAACGGAAGAGCAACTGACATCATCTACCTGGACTTGTGCAACTCATGAAGTTCAACAAGACCAAGTTCAAGGTCCTGCACATGGGTCGGGGCAATCCCAAGCACAAATACAGGCTGGGTGGAGAATGGATTGAGAGATAGCCCTGAGAAGGACCTGAGAGTGTTGAAAGAAGCATGACCAGCAGATCAAGGGAGGTGATTGTCCCCTTCTATTCCACTCTCATGGGACCCCTCTTGGAGTGCTGCGTTCAGCTCTGGCGCCCCCCACATAAGAAGGACATGGGACCTGTTGGAATGCATCCAGAGGAGGCCACGAAGATGATCAGAGGGCTGGAGCACCTCTCCTGTGGAGACGGGCTGAGGGAGCTGGGGTTGTTCAGCCTGGAGAAGAGAAGGCTCCAAAGAGACCTTATAGCGGCCTTCCAGTGCCTAAAGGGGGCCTACAAGAAAGCTGGAGAGGAACNGTCCCTGCCCATGGCAGGGGGTTGGAACTGGATGATCTTTAAGGTCCCTTCCAACCCAAACATTCTATGATTCTATGATTCTATGAAAACTGCCGGTCACACATGAACAGCAGAGATTGCTGAGACCTTAGTCATTCCCTGAAGTTACATCCACCACACAAGTTTCAGATTGGAGCTAGAGATCTGACACTGCCTTGCTGCTTTGGATAGCTATAAGCTATTTCCAGTCATTTTGGGGTACTCAAGATGCAAGAGGACAGAGTTACCCATGCTTTCAACCTCCTTGGTAGAGATTATGGAAATGGCTTGCTGAATTGAAAGCATGAGGAGCAGGGAGAAGATAGGGACCAGTGAAGAAAACTAAACTGAGGAACAGACTGGAAACCTAAAGGCAGCCTGGCATTGGCTTGGGAAGATGAACAACATGAGAAGGCAACAGCTTAATGCTAGTTGTGTGAGAGGAAGCACAGCATGGGGAGCTAGTGAGAAATGGGACCTTGAATTAGGTGTGGTGGGGAAAAACTATTAAAACAATTAAGAGCTGAGGGAGGACTAAAGATGACAGAGCAATAAGGCAGGGACTTCTTGAGCAAGAGAGAAATCTGAAGGTAGCAGGAAACGGCTGGGTGAAAGGGTTAGGAGTATTTAAATGTTCCTGTTCCAGTCTCACTTGGAAAGGCACAGTAAAAGTGGTTGCATCTAGAGAAAAACTCAAACATCTCTCCTGAACATGGAGTGGAAAATGCAGTTTGGGGGATTCGCCCATCCCCTGCTGCCCTGAATACCTACAAGATCTACTGACAGCTTGTCCTGCCTGCCTCATAGGAAACAAGCCCTTTGTGTTTTCAGCAGGATCCTGGTAACTAGTGATTATTAATGATGCTACTCTATTAACTGAAGTAACAGAGGTTCGAGTGGCCAGCACAGACTCCAGCCCCACTGGCTCTCCTGAGAGTCACTGTGACTCTGCATAATGAAATGCCTACTTCAGCAGTCTACTTCTTCTTCTTTTTTTTTTTTTAAATATGGGAAATTACACATCTCAAACTGTGTTAAAAGAATCTTGCAGTTGCAATCAGACGTGAGGAAGTGCCAGAATCAAATTGCCTCTCTAGCCTTGATTCAATCCCTTTTTTGCATAGACATTATCTTTAATAGCATAATCATATACTTCTCCCTCCTGCAGGGCACACAATGGACGGCACCAGTGATAGATTGGGGGATATAACAAAGGGTAGGCTGCTGCCCATAGGATGTGGACTTTAAAAGCTGGATAGTTTATAGCATCAAAAAAAAAAAGAAAAGAGGATTCGTGTTCAGTAAAGAAAGAGATGCACTGCAGCGTGGCCATTCCCCAGGTATGACCTGGAGTGCAGGCATCACTTTGAGGAAGGTAATAGAAGGAGGTTACAGCTCACAGCTTCTTTCTCTAAATCTGCTCCTAGGGCTTACCAGAAGAGGAAGGATGGTTTCACCACTGTCCTTGAGAGTTGGTTGCATTTCTGCTGTTAAGCTCCTATGCAAAGCTAGGCAAGCAATTTAAACCAGATCTTTCTCTCACAGTTATAAATTATACAGCTTCATTTTCTGGGTCCCTGACTTGATAGTGTGGGGTCTCTGAGCTGCAAAGTGCTGAGCACTCACAGTCAACCATCACATAAAATACTGTTCAGTGCTATATGCTGTGCAAAGTCAAACGCTACCCAGCAGAAACTGGGCGCTCAAACTCAACAAACATTTCTGGCCTGTCCCCATGCCCCACCTGTGGAGTTTGGTTAATACATCCCTCATCTGATGGGCTGCTGTGAAAATAAACCCATTATTTTTGCAAAACTCCCAGACAGAAGATATCTGGAAGCTGTAGGAACACCTAGAGAAAAATAATAACGCTGAATTCAGAACAGGATTTGAGAGGGGAAAGACAGAGAATACTTGAGGTCACACACTGCATAGTGAAAATAAAATGAAAAACTACTTACTCGTTAAGGGAACATCCTTCTGTCTGTGCTCCAAAAGAGGAAGGGAAGCAGCAGGGGAAACAAAGTGTAAATCTGTGATTAACAATTACGGCCCACTCATTATGCCCAAAGTAACCAAATTAAGATCACAAAGGTAACCTTAATTCTGCTATTCCTTGACTTTCATGGTTTAACTTTGCAGATTAGCTAATATATTTTGATGAAGACTGATGTGTGGACTTCTATTTGTCTGTGTGTATTATCTGCAACCATAATTTAAAGAATTTAACATTTAAAAGTCACTGAAATGTACCATTAGAATGATCGGCATGAATTATGCTACTCAAGGTGGAAGTTCTTTGAATTCAGTCTTCAGCTAGCAATTATAGTTAAGATTTTTCCTTTCTTTATTTTTCCTGAGAGTATAGCTTGTACTGTCACTTGACACACTTTAAGAATGCAATTTAAGTTAAAAGAAAATCAGCTTTTGATTATAATTTATCATCTATATTTAGGAAGAATGTGTACAACTCAAAAAAGAAAGTTTAAATTTGATTAAGGAAATCACTAGCTATAATAATTACAGAGAATTGCAAATTCACATCCAAATCTAGGTTAAAAAAATTGAGACGATCAACAGATTTATTGCTTTTCCTGTTTTTTATTTTTGCAGCAAATATCTATATTATTACACTCCTTGCAGCTACTTTTGGCATCTAGCTTGTTAGTACATGATTTTAACTATAGCTCCCATTGAAAGGAGTACTTTTTCAGGATTTTTTTGTCACATCATTAATATCTTCATTCAAAGATCATACATCTTTACTTCAAATAAAGCATTCAACCATACAGTAAACATCTTGTTGACCTCTCTTACAAACAACCATTGACAGCTAGTAAAAGATTGAATGATTGCCTAGCACCTGCCCTAACCTTCAGGAATATTTAGTTATATTTCATGTGCTATCAATTTTAATTCCTTTACTATATTCAGAGAATTAGTGCCTGAGCCTAGCAGTAGTGATTTTCTGCAAACCTCTTAGATGTCATCACCCTTCAGTATTCAGATTTGTTTTGGTTTCTAAGCATTTCTCTAATTCTCTTTACAAGGAAACCAAATCTAATCGTTCATAACACTTCTGCTGCTAGGATGCAATTCTGGATGAAACTGCATCTGCAAAAGAGGAAATTGATAGCAAATGTTTATCCATCCCACTGGTGAGTGTGTGGTGGTGTCCCACCTGCAACCAGTCCTTAAAGTACTTCAGTGGTGGCTGTTAAATCTTGGCTCTTCAGACAACACTACAACAATTCCAGTCTTCAGTTGCATGTGCCAGAGCTCAATCACTTTATAGCAGCCAAATCTGGTACCAGCATTGAGCTGAGATCCACTGACCATGTATTCGCTTAGCCCACTTCTGCTACTAGGATATAAGATGCACCTAAATCCCCTTTCACCATGGCCAGACCTTCACTGAAGGTATAGTGATGACAGATTAAGCTGTTGTCCTCAGCTGCTTGTTCCACCATTAACACCTCCTGAACAACACCTGTGAGACAGCTCTCATGATTAGTTTGAACTGAACAAGAGGAAGGCTTCTTCCATGTCTTTAGACATTTAGAAGCCATACATCAGAAGTATTTCAGACTTCTCCAAGACTCTAAAAGTCTTTAGAGCTAAAGTTAGGGTTGATGAAGTCCATTCCTGATGTCTCATTCCAGCCATGGAGGAACCTTGCCTTGAGGTCCTGGATCCTTTAAGGAGTCAAATCCAACACACACACACACACACACACACACACACACACACACACACACACACACAAAAAGCAAGGCACACAAAATCACCCATTACTTTTCAAACTGTAGGTGTGAAATTGCCAACCTCAACTAGGGTTTCAGCTTTTTCTTAGCAAAGGCAGCATTATTTGGGGGTTCAAACAAAGAGTTTGCTAAAAAATAGATGTCTACTAGAAGGTGGGATTGAATCCTCCTGTATATTTTAAAATCACAAAGCTTAATTTAGGACCTTTTGAGATCCGGACACAGTTAATGAGAATGAAAGGTGGTGAACTCATCAGAGAAATGAAATTTTAATCAGTTTTGTGTATGATATAAATACTGTTGCCTTCACGTCTTATTCCCAACAGGTTACTTCTTTTTTTTTTTTTTCTTTTTAAGTAGAGATATGTGAATCATTAGCTAACACACTTCTGCCACAATTTTTCACATCCATGAAAAAGTCTGCCAACAAAGTACCTTAAAAGGATCGGCAGTGAAGCAGTGATACTACCAGCAGGGTATTTTTATCCTTTGAATAAGGCAATCAAACCTCCACCCTCCTTTATCCTCTCTTACCTCTGCTCAGTTGGCAACATTGAAATATTAGAGCCAATCTCATCAAAACAATCTGAACGGAAAGTCAGGATCCTTTCAAAGCTCAGAAATATTACTGGAAGTACAGAAAGCTCATCTTTACAAAAATTATTAGATCTCAAGTTTGCTTCCTGCAAAAAGGTTAAAGGGCCTACATCCAATTAATAGTATGTATCTGCTTCAGCCCAAGACATAATTTAGTTGTGACTATACTTTATTGTACCCCAGTCACTTTTAGACTATAACTACTGTGGCTGTGCTTTTCTTTCGTCCTAAGTATGCCTTTGCTCTAAGTGTGATTATCTTCAGGTTTATTTTGAAGATTCTTAAACTCTGCAAAAGCAGTGTTTGAATTCTCATTAATAATAATGTTTCTGCGTTTTATTGTTATGGGAGATGTATATTTACCAACAGGAACAAATTGTTAAAATTTTGTCATTGATGTAACAACAAATTTGACAGGACAGTTGCCTTGGCTGCCTTGATAGAGAGTTTGTCTCTTTTTTTCAGTATTCTTCTCTTTCACAGCAAACAATATCATGGTAGAAATTAAAACTTCCATCAGTCCTCAGTGCAGGTCAGGCTTCTTTTAGTTGGTATTTTACCTTTAGCTTCATTAGAAGTAAGGACAGGCCTGTAAAATGAGCTGGGGCATAAAGCTTCACCTTGAAAAAAAGGAAAGCAGATGCAGAGGCAGCTTGTTACAAGGCAGCTTGTTCTTTAGCACTGACAAACAACCCTCAGGACTGCAAAACACCCTCTGAGTCAGTATTTCAGATTTCCATTTAGCTCCATGGCTGAAGGGTAGGGCATTGCTTTGGTCTACTCTGGCAGCAGAGGCCAACCCCTCTAAATCCCATCTGAGGGACCAAGTATTGACTAACAGGACAGGGTCCAGGAAGCTCAGCTGTTCCTGGCCTCTACTCATCCCCTCAGCCAGGTGGGGAGAAGTATGTGGTGCTAACCTAGACCCGGAGGTGGGATAGCTTCTGTAAAGGCATTGAGGGTGACTGACTGGTTTTGACTCAATTCCAGCAGCAGAACGCAGAAAGCTGAGGCATTTTTCCCTTTCTACAGCATAAAGATGGCTTGTTGTCTAAATTCCCATGCTTTCTTCCTGGCTCCTCATCCTGTCAGATTAGGGAAGAGGAGAAACAATGACCCTGGGAGCCAGTTCTTGCCCACAGAGACACGTTTCACTCATCTCGTACAGCTTTCCACGTCACAGGCCACAGCAAAGTTCGATGCAGTGGTGCAGCCCCATGGCTTGTGCATACAAATCTTCTGGGTCTTTTCATATATTCTCTGTGATGTCTCAAATAAGATAACAGGGTTTGTAAAGCCTCCATGCACTGAAAAAAATACAAAATATGTACACTTCATTCCTTTGACTGTTCCTCAGCTCCTACACTAAAAGGAGAGGCATAAAAAGCAGGTGCTCAGAACAGCAGCAGTAAAAATACTGTGGGGAAAGAATACACGTTAATCTCTCAATAAGGTGCCATAGGGAGGAATAGTTTTATAACCCTAGAAAATGCTAGAGTAAGTTTAAATTTTACCACAAAGTCCATCTTGCTTATTTACTGTGTGAGGCGATATATCACCTCCATGTGAGCTATAAAGATAAATTGTGTTGTAAGGCAGGATTATGAAAATTACGGTGTGCATACAACAGTCCCTTCCCCTTGAAGCATTCCATTTCTTCTTGTTGCTTCACATGTAAACAACAAATGGGAATACTGGAAGCAATTCAGGCTTATAAGAGATTGAAGCTAAAGAAAGCAGAGCTATTTTCTCTTCCATGCTATGTCTGTACTGCTCATATTTAAGCAAATTGTTTAACAGCTCCCATTCCTCTCTAGAGATGACTTGTAAATAATTATAAATCTTATTAATATGTCTTCAAACGTTCACTTTGATTATCTCAAATGAACTATATAAGGTTTTGTTTTTATTATTAGACTCATGTATTATGTATGTTGTGTAGTTATGGTTAAGAAAAAAGCAAGTCAAACTGCAATTTACAACATGGTAGTTCTCAGTCTCCATGGTCATAAATGGTGGCTCACAATCTCTTGTCGGGTTTTGAAGACTTTCTCTCATTTGAGGGAAGGGAGATGCACTAAGTCTTTCTGAAAAACATCAGACAAAGAAAATTCTGTAAAATATAACATAGCTTTATATTTTTCCTGATTTTTTTTTTACCGGATTCTTGTGGAATGGAAACGAATGGTTACAAATTGTGCCTGTTACACAAATCAGAAAGGTAGCAGCCGTCTGTGCCATCATTGAACCTGCGACGTAGTGCCATCTGGTGCACACGCAGAGAATAGGCTGTCACGGGAGGGGATGTTCAAGTTCTGGAAAATATGTGTTTAGTTTGCACAAAGTAGCAGTTGCATTAGGCACTTCACTCCCTTTAACGAGATAAATCATCCCACAATACCCTTGTCAGTTAGACAAGTATCATTATCTCCTTTTGCAAATAGCTGTACAGAGGCGAACAGGTAATCTGAGTTACCAAAATGACAGAGGGAATCAGTGGGAAGGTGAGGATCAGATTCAGGATTCTTGATTTATAATGCTGTCCAGCAGCCACCCAGCAAGAGGGAGCGCGGACAGGAGCACAGCTCTCATGGTTCAGTGTTAATGCGTGAGCTGGGAAAATTTGTTCCTGCTGCCATGAACCATAAGGAATAGGGAGTGTTTGGTGAGATTTAAACATGGCAAATACAAAACTCGTAAGAAGGAAAGACTTTTTCACCTACTGAGCCTGTGGAACTCACTGCCAACGCTGAGAACTTAGTAAAATTCATTAAAGTTTCAGACAGTTCTGTGGCCAGCATTATGTAGACTGACTGTTTTTACTGACAAATTTGGAAAGGACTAATAATCTCATACTTCCAAGTTTAAAATGTTCTCTGGTTTATGGAAAGTAGGATGAGATGAGATGCTGGATAACACAGATTAGTCTATATCTGTGGGGAACCATCATCTTTGTCTGAAGCACTAATCCTGGCTGGACCAGTAGAAGCAAGATCCTGAGATTTTGGGGGTATGGCAATTTTATTGCTCTTACAAGAGAGGGGGGCAGCTTTCTATTCTGACACAGACTTCCCATGTGGTCTTGGGCAAGTCACTTAGGGTGCAAGTAGATGTGCTCGCTGATCCATTGTAACACATTGCCACCTAAGGGGACCTCCTCCTGCCCCCTCCATTGCACGGCCTTAGGAGCTCTTCTCACCTTTTGGTGAGCCATTTCATCTCACCACACTGGCAGAAAGCTGCCCTGAGTCCAGAGCGCAGAAAGAAGCAAAACTGACCTTTTCAGCTGAACTGAACTTGTAACTTCAAGCTACAATTTAATGAGGCAGGATGAGCCAATGTGACAGCATACTGCCACCAAAATAAAGAAGTTCCTTCTCTTTCTCAGTCAACTCCTCTCCTCCATCACAGCTGTTATTCACTTGGCTCCACTTCTGGTGTTCACTGACCCCCTTTGAACCAGTTCAACTCACTAACCTGGCAGAAAATAAACTCCACAAGAAAACTGGGAGGACTTCTGCTGTTAATGAGTTTTTATTGGCTTATGGAAGCATCCAACCATACCAAAGCTGATGTCAAAGTAGTGGGACTTTGCAGCTGGGAAAGGAAAGGAGGGAGGAAAAGGGGCAGAAGGGAACAAAGGAGTAATAGAGGATGGTGGTGAGAAATCACTCCTCCTTTTGGTCAGTCATCAGCTCAGCTGCTCACAAAACCAAGCCCATGCTCTCATCTCACAATTAACGACCATCAGATGGCTACGTACTATGAAAACAGGAGCATAGAAGTCATTTATATAGGGTTCCTGATTCCTACTGTTCTCTTTGACTTGTCTTATTTGTTATCTAATTGTACTATATAAACTTTAAACACAGCAGAAAGGTCACTTACAAATGAAGGACTAAGCCTTACTACTGCAATGACATACAACCAAATTCAAGGCTATTCCAATGGTCTGCTGATGGCACCCATACCTCCTTCTCAATTAGACATATGGCTGAGATGAGGTACTGAAGTATATTGCAATAAACTCTTAAAAATCAACATGAGCAAATAAATTCTTGTGCACCCTTTACATCAGTAGGATTGGCTAGCTGTTTTGTAAGGGCAAAAGACACAGACAAGGGTATAAGAAGGTATAAGGAAAAAAAGACTGTCTGTGGCAGCTTTCCTGTAAGTACTCTGTAAGCTACCTAATATATATTCATCAGTGCCTCTTAACCCCAAATATAATTTATATATCTATTTATACTGAGACTGCATTTGTCCTGCAGTTTCACCACGATTATTGCCTGCTCTGACAAGGATGTGCAGTAAACTCTAAGGAGGAGACGCCAGTGGCAAAACTGCTGCTGACTTTGGTAAAACCAGGATATCATCCTAGGTACTCAGATGCACAAGCTCCTGTAGGTCCTGTAGGGGTAAGAGAGACACATGGGTTTCTACTAGCTAAATAATTGGCCCTAAACATATTTACAAAAATAAAACAAGTACTCAGGTCTCAAAACTGAGCTTCTCCTAGTCTGACCTAATCTTTAACATTTCTTTTAAGGATCTAAATATTTTTTGAGAAGGAATGAGAGGTTCCTGTCTACAGTAAAAGAACTACATCTCCAAAATAAAGACATGGATGTAACATTCTCAGCTGCTGTCAAAATCAATATATTCTACACATAGCTTGTCCTATAGCAATGTAAAGTACAGCCATGGTGAAGTCGGACATCGCCACATGCTGTGACAGCTCTCATAGTAAATGAAAAAGACTGATGGGAGAGGACTTGTAGGTTGGGGGTGCTAATCTGTACTTCTCTGGAGGTCATCTGGACTTTGGGGTCTGTGAAATAACATCAGAAATCTCAAAGGAGACATCTTTGGTGTTTTTTATCTACTTCCTCTTCTAGTTTCAACCAGCATCAGCAGCTGAAGACCAAAGATTAGAGTTTTGGGGAAAAACGTTAGGTTGGTTTTTATTATGAGTAATAATATTTACAGTACAATAAAGCCTGGAGGCCAACAAGATTGGGATCCATTGTAGTAAATGAAAACCACTTGTCTCCACGTAATTAAATAATTAAATTATTAAATCATTTTTAGATCTTCTTAAAAAGTCCTTATTTTTATCTACACGTGAAGCACAACCAACACTCCTCCAGTATTGGGATAAATGAGAGGTAAACACCTTCTGCAGACACCTCGGTGGCTGCCCTCAGGACCTTCATTACTGTCACGTGGCTCCCTGCTGGTAACCTGCTCATCTTCCCAGTACCTTAGAAAAACACTTTCCTGGCCAAGCCAGGTATACTGATACAAAAACGGGGTGTAGACCAGCCCAGAGATAGGGAAATTTCACTAAGCAGGTGTGGTTCATTATTAGACACTTCATGTTTTCTATTTTTACCTTAATCTCTTTGCTCTTCCCTCAGGGCTTGCGTAGTCTAGAAAAGATTTATTTTAAAACTTATTAGCTCAAGCGTTTGAGCTAATATATTTAAAATCCCTGGTTTCTGATCCTCACTCAAACCTTGGCTACTTCAATTTCCTCAGGCAGTGCGAAGGAGTCACTTTTTCACCACTATGTCCTTTTTGAGGACAAGGCTGTTGTAACATTTCCCTTGACACCTTCACCTAATTTGGCCACTTCTCCACCAGCTCATACATAAGAAAATACTTTGTCAGGTACTTAGTTTGTACCAGGGCTTTAACAGGTGTTAATTAAAACATTTGAGCTAGCACATTTTAAAAATACACCTTTTATCCTAGGGCTGAGACATGTGAGCAAGTCACTGCAAGGCAGCTGAGCCCCAGTGACTGCACAGGCACTGTCAGCCTGCTGCTCATCACAATTTGGTTAAACCTCAGTTAGTTTCTCAGACCCTAATCTATGCAATCTCTACACATGTGTAATCCACGAACCAAAAGCCAGACCATATTTTCCAAGGAAAAGAAAGCAATTATTTAAATGTTCCCCAATAAATTCTCAATCCCATTTCAATTTTAAAAATATAACACTGGTTGTAATGTTACCCACTTAGCCACTGTATTGCTTTAAAACAGCGTATCCACAGTTTAAAGAATTAGTTATTTGCCATTAAGGGGATAACGGCACATCTGCCACCTTGATCATTGTGTTTGTGTTATTATCAACTTCTGTCTGAGTGCCAAGTAATTTAATCAAACTTGAGAGAAGAAATAATAATGTTTCAGTTGAACAATGGTGTGGCCCTTTGAAAATGCAGAGGTTTGCTCCAGGGTGCACTAAAAGGAGAGAAGGTCTGTAAACAAAGGGTAACACTGTGAAAAAATTATCTGTCAAATCTATATTTTTTTTCTTTTTACTTGCAAATAATTCTCCAACAGATTGCAACTCCTATAAATGTACCGCCCTTCAACAGATATGCTATGTAGAATATCTGCTTATTTAGAGATTGTTGGCAGTTTGTTCAGTTGAATATTTACAGCATCCTTTTCATGCTCTGTGATAGGTTTTCAGCCCATTATTTTCTTTTTCTACTCCAACTGGACAGTCCAAAAGAAAACATGGAGTTGTCTTGGAAAAAGAAAGGGGAAAAAAAAAAAAAAGTAGAAAGAAACAGGGAAAGAAAAAGAAACAAGCAAGCTGAGGAAATGTTAAAATGTGTGAAATCTTTTCCCGTCTTTTACAGTGTCAGGAAGATCATTGTATCTGGTTTTGCTCTTAGATTGTTTAACCTATTGATGGAGGAAGAGAAGGCATAAGTCATATTTACTGACTGCCTGGAAAACTGTTCAGCCGATGTAAATTCTTTGCATGTGAGTGCATGTCCATGTGCTGTGTTGTTTGCAAAGGGTGCAGTCCCTTATCCTTGGCCCTTTTGTTTGAGCAAATGCTTAAGTGCCAAGCCTTTGGCCAGAGACATCTGGAAACTGCTGCCTGTCCTCCCACAGCACCTACAGCACACGCTGCTGCAGCTAAAGTCAGTTGTCTTTCTTTTATCCAACGCTATCACTGGACAAGAGCAGCATGGCTAAACCAGTGTGCCTTCGTTCTTTGCCTCTGAGGCCACCTCTGTTTCTGTAATTCTCCAGTGCCAACCACATAATACAGAGCTCAAGCACTTCTCAAATATTACTGCTGTAGATCTGCTCAAGCAGGGGGTGACAGTGTATTGATACCAATGGAGAGAGTACAGGCTGCTAATCATTGAAAGGTATGCACTAACTGACAAACCCCCAAGCTAGAGTCTGTCTGTCCACAGGAGAGTTTCTTCTGGAAGGGAATGGAAACCCCAATAGCTCTAAACAATGGATTTATAAAGGTGATGATTGCAAAAACAAAAATTTCTGCCTCTGCAGGATGGTATGGCTGCCCCAAACAAGTGACCCAGCAGTAATCAGCTTTTGCATCCCTATTTTCTCCCCCTGCTCCTTTGATGGCATGGGTTATTAGGGTGGGATATGCTTTATGGGGGTAAGAAAGCCAAAGCCCAATGTGAAAACGCTTTCAGATGATCTGAAGAGAGCAATATGAAGGTTAGAGTTTATATGACTGTTTACAAGAATGTTGTTATTACCATGCTATAAAACAGAAAGGAATGTGACCAGACTAGTACAGAACATCAAAAGAATTGTAGAGTCATTTTAATGAGTTACTAGAAACTAAGTCAGGTTCTGCTGTTTTGAGGCGATACGGTTCTGTTCTGTGCAATGGATTTAAGTCACTTAGCAACCTCTGTGCAAGCTGCAGCTTGTTGGGACATGCTCCAGCTGCTGTTCAGTGCTCCCAGCATCCCCAGGTGGGCAGCCTGTCCTGTCCGTATTTCACAGGTGGGAAAAGACAGTTAGAGCCAAGAGGTCTGCTCCTCTGCTGCCTCTGACCTTGTGTGGATGGTGACATCTGAGCAAGAAAAGTGAAAAGTAGGTTTTAGGGGCACCTGTTCAGAGCAACAGCTTTTCAAATTCACTGTGTACGTGTGAAAATAGCAGCATGATCAAGCCAGGAAAACCAAGCCTATGTGGATTTCCGTGTGGAACACATAGCTGCAAGGAATGGGAGGCTTGAGTAGGCATGGTGGAAAGTTAATGAAACTCCATTGGCACTGTATATAATATATCTTTAGCAAGAAATCTAGCAGAATTTTCAAAATTAATAGGAGTTTGCCTGCTATTTTTGCCTTAGAATATCTCTGTCATGTTTACAGCATGTTATTTGCTAGTATTTTCTGTTTTCTTTTGTGTCCTAGGAGTTACTCTTTTTGACAATACCAAAATATCACCTATGTACCAAGCAGAAAATGCACCTCAGAAGCTCTTAGATTTTTTAAAAATCTTAAATATCCCTGATGACATTTTGATCAAATTGCACCATTCAGCATGGCTTTTGGTTCTTCTGCTGATCCTATGGCCATGTTTTCACAGCATTCTTGGACCCGACCCTGAGATGGGCTGTACAGTCTTTTTAAGTACAAATCTCAACGTATACACGAACAAAATTAAGGATATGGAAATGTGATATCAGTGAGATATTGGAATTTACATAAAATAGGACATTTTGTTTCACTGAAGATGATGCCCTGTTACATTAATGAAGTTTGTGTGAGTCTAAGATTGCAAAATGACTCTTTTGAAACTCAGGATTTATCTATTCATTACTAGTTTTTGTGTACTTTTTAGCATCCAGGCAGCATCCAGATTTGTACCAATCATGCTGCTAAATTATCAAGAGAGGTTTTAGTAGCTGTGTTGCAGCTGATGGGCTTCAAAAGGAAATTAGTATCCTCCCTGTAATACTTCACCAGCCTGTGAGGGATTGCTTCTGGAAGCTGGAGCAGGATTCATGTGGTTTGTCAAGTGTTTGGATGAGCTAAAACTCACCTGCCAGGTCTTCTGGAGGGGGCATGGAAAGTTCCCACTCCAAAGGAACCTGAGAGTTTACAAACACGGTCACCAACTCCCTCTTCTAGTCTGCCATGCCCCGAAGAAAACTCGTGGTAATTCAGATAGAAAAACTTGCCCAAGCTGCTGCACTGTAAGTGAAAGACCATTAAAGAGGGGAACTACTACCGAAAGAGGAGGTGGTTGTATTACCAGTGCTGGCTTTTACTACCTTCATCTAGCAACATTTTAATTCCCCAGTAAAATACCACGAGAGTCACATTCACCCCTTCTGTCCTTTTTAACAGGAAGCAACGAGTGGTAGCGATTAAAAAATAGGCCATATTTGTCAACTCACTTTTTCTCCACCCCTTACTTCTTGCTGAGATAGGCGTTTACCCACCCTTCCCTTTGAAGGCAGCTGCCTGTGTTATTGCTCTGATAAGCACACATCTGCACTTCTGAGGTTCTCTGACAGGTCAGCAGAGAAAATACCAGCTAAGGTATCTCTTTAGAGACAAAATATGAAAAAAAAAAAAAGCCCCCCCCACTGCTACCTGAAGCCGCCTATTCTGAATTGCATCTGGTTGCCGATGCTGCCAATCTCTGTTGGCTGGGAAAGGCCATGAAGGGGAGCAGAGGTACCCAGAAAGTTCATGGGAGACTTGATGGCCCGGAAACATCCCACTACAGCTCTCGTTTATAAGTATGTTGAGTCTCTTCTGTGATTTCAAGTTTTCACCCACATTTGGTGGAGATGATAACTGTGTTTTTGTTTAAAAAGATGTGAAACAGTTCAGAAGTCTCCAGGAAAGTGTCTGGTGTAGATGGTCTATGATCGTGACAAAGATACATAATAAATATGGTGCTTCAGCTGTTTAAGAAATTTATCAAATGGATACACGTTTATGTGTGGTATGCTGTGGAATACATGCGCCATGTTATATACCCAGGTCGTATGGTGTACAGGAAATTAAATTTGGTATTCTCATAGACAAATATTTACATTATTAGTAGTCATCTTTAGGAACACGGCATTATCCCAAATGCCACGCAGGCATTTCAGATTTCCAATCTCCTACTTTTAAATGAGTGTGTGTTTGATCAGTGCCTCCTTTGGGTGTTCTTTTTACTCACACACCAAATATGACTGGAGTGAAAATTTTCCTTGCAGTCCCTTGCTTATATGCGTCTGTCTTTATCCCCAAAATCGTCTCCAACTGATACCCACATTTCCTTTATGATGTTTTTCCAAGAGTACACAAGAAATAAATGGTTCTGACAGAGAAAATCTGTCCTGGGAAGCTGCTGGAAATGCAATTCTCCCTGACATTTGCAGCTGCCACCACTGGGAAAAGTTCCCACACTGATTTTGACCTTCTGAAATCCAGCAGCAAAAATCTCACCTCTCTGTCAACTTGATGTTGTACCATCCAAGTGTAACAGTACAGCTTACTGCTGCAGCTTACTGCTGCACAGTCCTACTCCCACCTTGTTGTATGAGAAATATCATCTGCCAAGTTTTAAAAAGTCATTTAAACGATAAAGGAATTCAGAACACATCAAGTATATAACTGAAAAAAAAAAAAAAAAGATATTAAGGTTAATATATGCATCCATAGAAGCAAGGATTTAAGTAGTTTTAGCAAATGTTTTATGCCCTAGTGCATGTATGGGTCTGTACAGAAGGGTTTTGATGCAAATAGTCACGCAATTCCAGATCTGAGACCCAGTATCAAGACAACTGATCCTAGACTTGCCAAATCTCAGGCAAAGCACATCCAGCTCACCCAGTGGGCTCCTGCCTTGTCCTCCACCACACCTGGGCCTGGATTTCACACTGTCCTATGCTATAGTCTTTTCTCCTGCTCTGTGGCCTTGCTCATCAGATGTCCTCATTTGTGGTCCAGTACCCAAAGGTATGGGGAGCAATGTGGTGGCAACGTGCTACTCTCACAAAGAGAAGAGCAGAGGTGGCTGGAGGACTCCATGCTGTATGGGCCAGTGGGTTTACTGTCCCACGGCCTGATAAAAGCTTGCCATAGGGTTTGAAGAAAACCTCCTGGTGCCACCCAGGCATGGGGCTTGCACACTAGGACAGAAGAAATGTTGCCAAATCTGCCTGCTGTATGCAATGCCAGTGGACACAGGTGCTTGAGGAAGGCGTTGTGTTCTTACAGGAGTCAATCATTTGCCCCTGGATAAAGCAGGATTTTCAGAGTTCCATTCCCTTTTCTTCACTGCTTTTGAAGGTAGGCAAGTTGTGCATGGGCCTCTGGCTGCAGACAGAGCTCCACATGAAGCTCACCAAAGACACGTGTCTTAGGCAGAGCAAAGCCACAGGATCCATGATTTCATATATTCAGAAATCATCCTTGCTGTAATGTGTACAGACAGCAGACCAGCAGGTACTCTGGGTGGGATGTGGGATGCAAAAGCAGTCTCAGAGGGGTAGCATGAAGCTCCAGAGACAACTGTAGGTTCAGTAAGGGTGAGTTTCAAACCGTACAAACTCTTAGGCATGAACATCCTCGTGCTGTACTCCTGGAGCTTACCATTAACAACAAGTGGATGAAATTTCTTCTGGGAACTTTGCTATGGTAAATTTGACTTAAATCCTTAGTATCCTTAGGTGTCAACATCAAATCCTAAACATCGTATAATTTGGATGTATTAAACCTGGCCTGTCCCCCAGCTAGCTGTGAGCAATAGCCAATGGAGTATTGAGATAGGATTACTTTTCTCCAGCTGACAAATATCCAGGATCCGTCTTTGTGCCTGGAACAAGAGCTCAGCATGCTCGTTATGCAAGGAGCCGCACGACTGGCTTTTCTGGAGAGTATATCAGGTCATGCAGACACTCACTGCATTTTGCATTTGAACACAAGTCCCAAAGAGCTAGTCTTGACCTGTTCCATGCATGAGTCTTGGGAGGGGTAGGAGAAAATGATGCCTGGAGCCCAAGAGGAGAGAAAAGGAGTGGGACCCCCAGGCAATGCAGGAGGCAGCTGGGATTCCAGGACGTTCTGGCCGGTGCTGTGCAGCAAAAACCCAACCCAGCTCCAGGTCACTGGAAGCTGCAAAGATTGGCAAAGGGCCTCTCCATCCCTGAAACTCCTTCTGGGTTTCAGCAGAGGTTCCAGATGTATAAAGAAAAGAAAGAGGCTTCCCCTTCTTCATTTTTTATTTACTGCAGACATTTTGCACAGCTCTGCGTGAAACCACCTGCCCCACACAACCACAAATATTGGAGCAGTAGAGCAATTTTTCTACCACCCACACAAGATAAGGCATCAGGAGACACAAAGCCTCATTATATCCAAACAAAAAAACTTACAAGCAAAAACATAAGTGTTAAGAGGAAGCTGAAAAAGTAGCTGAAGAAATTAGCTATTGTGCAATCAAATACAAATTGAATTCCAGGGTGTATTTTGTTATTTAATACATCTGCCAAGTGAAATCTATGTTCAGGTTACATTTTGAAACTCATAAAATCACCATCACCATCATAACCATCATCCCAGCTAAATTCTGCTAAAGTTACTTTAAAACAGCTTCCCAACTTTTGGTGTATTCACCTGGGTTTGCAGTCAGCAATAAGGAGGGCAGAACTGGCCCTCCTTTTAACTCCTTGCATACCAGAAAATCTCAAGGAAGATGGTAGCTGAGATAATGACAGCTTTTTTAACCTGGCTAAACCCATACCTCATCTCAGGAGCAAGCCTGAAGACAAGTCAGCTCCACAGCACCATCAGCTTTCCCATTGGTGGCTTCCTCACAGTCTTAAGAAAACAGAAAGAGATTTGAGAGATGAGAGGTTTGGGGGTGAACGTGCACTTGGCTTTACCCAATATTCAAGGATAAGTTAGTTTTGTCTTTGTTTCCACAGAAGCCTGCTTGAAAGCAGGGATAGATGTTCCAGTATGAACGTGGAGAGAGCAGAGATTTGCACAGCCTGCAGGGCTGCAGGCCATACTGCTTTCTTGGAGTTTTTACAACCTTATTCTTAAAGTAGAAGATAAATTAAGTACTGCACTAGCAAAGGGACAGAGCCCAGCGCTCCTTGGCTGGTGACCGGTACCTTCACTCTGGCATTTGCAGTGAGGTCAGGAGCTACGGGACCACTTCAAAACCCCTGAGACTGCTCTGACATACTCAGTGGCTTGGGGTAGTCAGAAGGTCAGGTAACTATCTCCCTGTCTGCAAATTTTTCCAAAATATCCCAGTGTCCAGAGCCTCTTTCTAGTGGACAGTAAGCATATGCCTGCATGCCTGTTCATTGCTTAGAGACCTCAGTGTCATAGCTCAACTACATTGACTGTGAAGTCTCTCACTCATCAAGCATGAAACTTGATCCATCCTTCAAATCCATCCCTTTTTTCTCAAATCAACAAAAACACTTCTCTTTTTCATTTACTTTTATGCAGAATCATAGAAAACAAGCCTAGCCATGACTTTTAAAACCCATCTAATGCGCACACCTCACCTGCTTTCCCAGGCAAAGCTGGGATCAAACACACCTTGCTCGCTCCTGACAGCGGCAGCAGCTGGCAAAGCCAGCTCTGAAAGACAGAGAAACACAGCACCATATATTTTGAGTGTGACCTCCACAACAGTTTGATAGGGAAGCACCAGAGTGCTGTTCTCAGGATTAGTACCAAGTGATGCTGAAATACAGAGGGCATCAAAAAGGGACTTCAGCCGGGCAGCTCTGCCTCCGAGGAATCCTCTCCCCATACCCCAGGGACTCCTGAAAGTCAACAGAGAGCTCTGCATCACGCTGTGGGCTTAGGCCCATGATGAAAGGTGCTCTAAAGGAGTCAACTGCAAGGTCAAGGTGCTTTACACCCACATGTTGAAAAATAGGTAAGCATCAGTGTCCAATTTAGTTGTCATCGCAGAGTGGGACTCCAAGGCAAAGGAATGCTATAAGCTTGTAAGGACCACACTTCTCCCCTTCCCTTTGATGTAAGCCAAGGTAATGGAGATTCTGCCAAGGTGTGACTAATTCCTTGTTACTATATTGCATAATTTTCATATACTATTGAAAAAAAAGAAGGCCTTTAAGAATTGGAGGGAAAGAGAAACTCACCCTTGACACATTCCACAGAACGCAACCAGCAGTACAAAGCAGGTTTTATTAACAGACGGTGAAAGCTCAATTTTAAAAGTACTGTGGGCATTAAAGGAGATTGTTTTATGTCTTTGACATGAATACTCAGGCTAGATGAACTATCAGGAGTTTGGTTTAAGTGAGATTAATGCTTAGTACTTGGAATCCATCCAAACTGATTAAATCTGATTGAGTAAGAGAGCACAACTTTCTATATCACTTTCAAAGTGATATGATTAGGCTGTATATGTACTATCTGAAAATGTAAATATAAACAGAAGGGAAGGGAAAAGTACCCTTCCCAAGTTTTAAATGCAAAAAAAATAATAATGAACCAACTGTATAAAACACTTAAATTTTAGTTGACTATTAGAAGAGTTAGATAAGAAAAAGGGTATTAATGACATCTAGAATGTGTTACAGTAATAACAAGCCTGTATTCTGCCCTGCTGAGCGACTCATTCATCTCCTTTGAAGTCAGTCGAAGGGTATAAGTTTGGAAGAGGAGAATTTGACTCCAGAGCATTTTGTCAAGGAAGGTCAGGAAAACATGGAACTTTTCAGGTTGTTATAGGCATTGCACAGATTTGCAGCTAGTAGTCTAAAGAGGGAGCAGTCTGTAATTATTTAAAAGTACACTCTTTACGTCATAAAGAATTTACTCATTTTTATGTATATTTATATGTATATTCAACAGTTTTGCCAAGCATACCTTTAGATACTACCTGGAGAGAGACTCAGCTCCAGATTCCGATAAGTAATGGTAGGTATCTGTATGTTGATAATTGCATGTAAACTTTGTGTCTCAGTTCTCAGTAGAGATCTGATCAATGCAGTCAGTGAAGCCAGCAGAGCCCATCAGCCCTGCATTTCTGGGTGCTAAAGTCAGTGAAATCCAGGCATTGACACCTCCAACTAATTGCCTATGTGTACATGAAGGATGAAGGGCTATATCCTAGAAAATATTAACTCGAAAAAAGATTTGGAAAGATAATCTCTTGACCTTCCTTTTTCATCCTATAGGTGAGAGGGCTTGGAAACATTTCGGGAAAGCATGTCTTTGAACATGGCATTGAGACAGAGCACTGCTGAAATGCTTAATCTTCTACAGTCCACACTCAGACAACTGGAAAAGGTTCAGAGCAGACCTATAAAAATAATTAAAGGGATCAGAAATCTAACTTACACAAAAAGACTTAGGAAGACAAAGGCTTTCACTTGGCAAAGCCAAAGTTAGGAGATGAATCAGGGTCTTTAAACCCATAGCCTTCATAAGGAGAAGACTGTTTCAGAAGACAGTAGCATAATATGAATACATGCCAATGACTAATACGAAAAGTGAAGTAATGCCAAGTCTGGCCTTACTATCAAGGTCTTAAGCTTATGTAGTCAGTAAGAAGCAGTTCTGCAGTTAGCACAAAGAGGAGCTCTGCCCTCATGACCGTGTCTAGGAGCAACCTGTGTGAGTAGCAGCCTGGTGGCCAGAATCTCTGGGGCTACTAGAGAAGAGGGACTTGTGCCATCCTCCTGAGATGCATCTGCCCCCAAACTGATGGCTGCACGCTGCCGCTAGGATACAAGGGGCAAATGCAAAGCCAGACAATGCCTCTAGCATCATCACTATCAGAGCTAACACATTATCCTTTCTTACACTGATCTTCACTGTTTTTCTTTTTTTTCCCTGTTGGAAAAAATGTTCTCCCTTTAAAGTGTATATGTGGACATCTTTCCCGGTCCCATCCTTACTGCTGGAATAGACAGACAGCCCCAAACAGGTTACTGGAGTTTTACAAGTTACCAGCCATCAACTGAGACAGGATAACTACACAAGTGCATGCTGTTAGCCATAAAAATTTTGTATTAGAAGTATTAAATAACACATATTCTTTTCAACTACCACCATGAAACCAAGTATACATGGTAGTTTATTCTCCCAGTTTATTTCGTGTTTGCTGTGGATGAAGAACAGGAACTCATTAAGCTGCAGTAACTTGCCTGTCCAACCATGTTTCACAAAAGCTTTCCTGGGGCTTGGTGTAAACGAATTACATGTGATGATACAGTATAAAGTTTGGGATGGGCATGTCACCCACGTTATACTATGCAAGGCATCCAAAACCTTTGGGAATTGCCAGAGGAAACTTTATCTCAAACCTCATCTAAGAAAATAGGTTAATTCCCCCAGTCAACATATAGAAATGGGTGAGAAAGGAGAAAAGAGTGAGAAAGCACCATTTTACTGAGCTTCAAATGTCAGTTACAACTTTGCAAATTGTGCTTGAGTAATTTTCACCAAAGCCACTACTTGTCCCTTCTCCCAGAGGAGCGCAAATTCCTTCACGGGGCCAGTCCTGCCACCAGAACATGCTGGGGTGGGGGGAACAGTTTCACCACAATTACAGCCAAGGTGTTGGGATCTCCACCAGAAACCCAGGCACATCCTCTTCCAGAAGTGGACAGCTTTCATTTTTAGCACCAATGAGCAGCGATCCTTAGAGCTTTTCACCAGTAGTCAAGGTCAGAGCACTGCCTTCCTCTGTGCCTTTGGCCAATTGATTCCCTACTTGAAAAAGATTGGAGGGAACACACACACACACAAACACACACACACACACACACACACACACACACAAAAGGTGTTTGGGAACTGTTTGTGTTTTTATATGGATTTTTCATAGAACAGCACAGAATTCCTAAGTAGCTGTATCTGTGAAGACACACTGGCAGTCCAAGCACAGGTTCAGTGGTCAGCAGATGATGTGTCAGAGAGCTCTACAGTACACCAAGCACTTACTATCTAGTAGGCACAGCACAAATTAAATCAATATAGAAACAGATATCCAGATCTGGTATGGAGGAATACCTGGACAGCTCAGCTAAGTTAGATAGCTATAGAGGATTAAAGGCAATATAATGAATCATAAGTTTTATGTAAGTCAAAGAGGTCTCCGTTTGACAGCATTGTTTAATAGGCAAGAAGCAGTTGAGGAATGCAGCATAGTCCCATGGTTTCTTAACGAAAAAAAAAAAAAAAAAAGAATAACAAATGCTGAAAATCTCTGCCAAACAACAAAGCTTACATTTTATACACGCTCATCAATTTAACCCTAAAACCTTAAAAGCCTTAGGGTGATCCCAACGCCTTTAATACCAAAGGCCCTAACTATGCCACAGATCAAGCACCAAGCCCAAGCCTGCTTTGTCTAGAAAGATGAAAGCACACTCAAACAGGTGGAGGCTTCTTTGGAATCATCACCTGCAATTAAGCAAAGGAAAACTAAGAGGAGAAGAGGTAAGCTGAACTTGCTTTAAAAAGACACCACGGGAGCAGGTGGATGCTTGCTAAGGATAGCTGTGGTGTCTGCTGTCATTCTTTCACCAAATGATGTGCATTCATTGGGATTTCCTGCACGTTAACAACAGATCACTTGGTGGGAAAGTTGGGTGGGTGCTGCAAGAGTGAAAAGAAATGTTTTTTTTCTTGTATATCATTCTGGGAAGAATGTTGTTGCCAAGCTGCTATGGAGAGAAGTAAAGCTGCTATGGCTCTGTCAGAGCAAAGCAGCACCACAGGAGATTCCATTTCGGGATATGGATGATAATTTATCATTCTGCATTGTCTTAAAACCAATAATTTGAAAATAACTATTTAGTTTAAAACAGAGTCTGTAAAAATTTAATATTTTCCTTACAAGCCCAGCTCCTAGAGTCATACTATTTCAATTATTATTTTTGGACGAGAGGAAGTTTTTAACCATGGCTTCCAAGCAGAAAATCTTGCAAATGTAAGGAATGGAATAAACACCAGAATGCAGCTTTTAAACAAGAGTGTAGCTTTTTTTTTTTTTTTTTTACTAGTGTTGTGTAAATATTCCAATTCACAATAAAATAACAATCATGTGTGAGAAGGGAGAAAGGAAAGAGAGTGACTTATACTCCAATGTTCATATCTTTGTGGCTGTAACCATCTCGTTGTTCTGCTTTTGGAAAGCACTTTACACAGTTCCCAAAGACAGATATTGTGTAAGCTGATAATACTATTAATAGTAATAATAATAATGTTAATGAGGTTAATTATCACCATATTAAAATTCATGATAAAATATTCAGTCTTTTTAATATTTTAAAGCTTCGTGGAATGATATTATCCATATGACTTAATTAATTCCATATAGATATATACAATCTACCTACAACTCAAGGAATCACTGGCTCCTCTTGTAAAAGTGCCAAGCACTGCTGTTCCTATCAACATCTTCCTCATGTTACACGCCTACGCCAAAATCCATAAAATGAACATGTAAGACTGAAAGGTGAGAAAATTCTTCTCTTTCAACCCAGCATTTGCAAAAGACTTGTTACCCACCACCAATACAATCCTCCCTCTCAGCCCACTTAGCCTCCTAATGCGAGAGGAGCTTGGGAAAAGAGTGAATCTGAGCAGCAGCCCACAAAGTTCACCATCTCCTCCCTTCCTGGGCAGGAGAAGGGCTAGCTCCAGCTAGTGTCCCCTCAGTGAACACGAGCCAGCCCACCTGGGCTAACGATCTGCTTGCTAAATCAGTCAGCCCATGATTAGTCCTGGCACAGGACCTCTGCTCCCAGCCAGGCTCTAGTAGAGCAGTGAGAGCAGAAATAAATCCCATAACCTGGCTTCAGCCTGAACAGAAAAAGCTCCGGAAAGTGATGACCAGCAGAAAAGAGAGAGTTGTGGTACTGGTTGGCCTAAAACTTTTAGATGAAGCTTTTTCTTCCCCACATGGGACTGAGGCATGTGGAAAGGGAGAGGAGGAAGAGGTGTTTAAATCACTGCCCATAAGAAGTGAGTCTGATCTGCACAGTGACAGAGCAAAACGGACTATCTGAATAAAACTTTCAGATGGAGATCATATAAAAGGAAAATCAATACAGTCAAAAAATACATAAATAGAGAATTAATGGAGAGGGCTTTTATGGAGTGCTCAGCTGCAACCTCACAGAACGGGGCAAAATATGAAAGGGCTTTATATTTTCTTTTTCTCCTTTGTATTTTTCAGGTCACCCCGGCTTACAAAAAATCAAGTTGTATTTCTTCTGCTTTGCTTCCTGTAAAATCAATATCAACAATCAATTAAAACTTGTTTTGTGCCAGCAGGCTGTTGTTTGTGATGGTAATGCATGGAGCTGAAAAGAGATTGCTTTATTTCCTTGACCTCCTCAGCACCCAGATAAACACGGTGCCTGTTCCATCCACCACTTGAAACCACAGCCCTGGCCCTGGGTTGCTTTTTAAATTATACGAAAGAAGATTAGACACTCTCACACACTGCAAACAGTTTGAAGTATCTGCTTTCAGTATCACCCTAACTGGCTGGGAGATAACATCTAATTTATGCCTAATTCAGCAAAAATTCCCAGTATCAGGCTCAGCCCAGGTTTTATTTTTATCTGAATCCTCTGTGATTCCACTGATTTGGTCAGTTTTCTTCAAACAGAAGATGTGAAGAGTTAAGGGAAAGACCTGCCGGTTAGAAACCGTTCACAGTTCATATCGACAGCAAGCTGCATTCCTCTGACAGTATCCAGCACCTCTCCTAGGTATTCCTGGTGCCATACACTGACTATTCAGATATATAGAGATGCAAACAGAGGTACACAGACATACACATACGTAGATACATACGTATCTGGATATATGGAGAGAGACAAAGGGACAAAGAGCGATCTAGCAGATCTCTTACATCTCAAGTTAGTACAAAATTTCATTCTGAATTTTTTCATTCGTTCATTTTACCAGACCAGCCACCCAAGGTGCTAGGTGCCGTACAGATGCTGGGGCAGCCCTTTCCTGAACAGCTGGTACATTAAACATATACATCAACCAGACAACCAACTGCAGGAAGAGCAGAGAAAAGAGGATGAGGTTAACAGCAAGATCTAATGAAGGCCAGCTATGCACACAGCTTGGCTGGGGGTGGGGTTGCATTAGATCTGAAAGCAGAGTTAGAAGGGTTTGTCAACTAGAGATGGGCAAGTTATGCAACTATTTGAACATGAGCATGCCTGCCTGTTCAGAAAGGAGATTAGGGACTTGAATACGCTTTTATACCTGCTAAATAATTAGTATCAAATAACCGAGTCCACTCTGCACTTTTCCTCTAAATAGCAAAATGTGAATAAATTGTTTGTTAATTTAGACACGAAGGCTGGCAGTTTTAAAGGGACCTGAGAGTGTTCAACATGCAGCACCCAATAACTTCCAGTGAGATTTGGGCACGGGTTTCAAATGTGAGTTCTCACAGGCTTACGCGACTTTTACACCTTGCCAAAGAGGTACCGCATGGATTCTGTCCAGGGATACTCCTTCCCCTGCTCCCCCATGCTGGTCCTTGCAGCTTGGTGAGCCCCGCAGCTCCAGGTGGGTGACAGGCCCTGGCCACAGGAATGCTGTTCCTCGTGTAATACCTTGCTTTTTGTCCCTTCTCTTTTTTTTTTTTTTTTTCTTTTTTTTTTTTCCAAATAAATTCACGATTTTTAATCTGATAACATTAGGGAAAAAGAACAACCTCTGTGTTCCACCAAGGTCTGATTTCCAAAGGGTTAAACCTAGGATTGGAAAAATGGAAGCGGAGTTGAAGAGACATACACCATCAAAATTCTTTGTCCATACCTTTTGGACACTTTTAGCTCCTTTAATAGCTGTTATTTCCAGTTTCACTGGCACAACATCCCTAAGCTATTTAGTGCTGAGGGCAGATCCCAGTATACATTGCCCTGTCCAGACGCAGCCATGATCCAAAACAATCTCATCGCCCTTCACCTGCCTCACTCCCTGCCTCCTCCCACCAGGTACAGGATTACCATTCGGCACAAGTCAACTTCCAGGCACTGGTCTCCATCTCTCGTTTTTCTTACAAGTTTATCAGCAAATGTTGCTTTGTTGGGGGTCCTGGGCACAGCAAAACTCTTCTGATCACAGATTCACTCTCTTTGCTTTCCCACTTCAGGTAGCTTGTGCTGAAAGGGCACCTGAAGCTGGTACCGGGAGAAAGACTAGTGCTTTCTGGGATGTGACTGTGTTTCTCTGCTTTCAATTGTACAATGTACAATGTCTTCGATTTAATAAACTTTGTGAATGTCCCAAGAAAACAATGAATAACCAGCACCTCCGTAACACCGCTGTATTCAGCTAGCCTCCAGCAGTGGATGGAAACTCACCACAATCCATAGATGTAACGAACCCCAGAGCAGAGAAAGGACTGTTTATCACCATTTCCAGACACACTCTTGAACAGCCTGATTTTATTATACTTACAGTGTTCATGTGGTGAGCCAAAGTGCTTTCAAAGAAACAAGAGTTACCCAATTAACCAGAATGAGACAGCAGGACAAAACACAGTAGATAGGAAAACAGCCTTGCTCCCCACTCCAGATCTATTAAAAGAGCCTGGGTGAACGCATATATCTTGCCCTGCTGCTTTTAACCCCCCAGCTGAGGAGACCAAGGCTGGTATATATATTCAGAGCTAAAACCATCCTTCTTCCAGAATTCCTTGACTCTGTATTCAAGCATCGTGAGGTTTTTGGTGAATCTCACATAACACGCAGTTAATGCATAGGGCACATAGAGATCTCCAAGCTACCAGTACGGACTGAGAGTGCTTGTCACAAGCTTGGCATGCACTGCAAGTCATAGTCCTGTGTTGCCTAAGAGCTGTGTTTCTATCAGGGCTTGCTTCACCCCAGTGGTACAGCACGGCTGGTACAGGCCACAGTGCAAGGATAAAGCAAACTCCTCAGCCCAGCAAGCAGCATCCATTCATCGTTCCCCATTTCAAAGCCCAGCACCTGCATTTGTCTCATTCCTGAGCCTTGCGCCTTCAAAACACAGTAGACGCACACCCGCCTCCCCAGGCTGTGATTGTGTATAGTTGCTGAAACTTCCAGGGTCTCCCGGTGTGAGCCTCCCATGAGCACAGCAGAGGAAGGGATAACCTGGAAGGAAAGCTCATGAAGCTTAAAAGTGGTAGACATCAGCAGAAAGTGATGGCCAACAACTCAGGCAGCTCCTGGATGGTGCTATCTAGAGCTGCAATTAATCTAGCTAGAACCAGGAGTGGACAAGCCAAGATGAATCCCATCTTTAGGCAGTGCTTGTTGCAAAGACAAAAAAAAAAAAAAAAAAAAAAAAGCACTTTTCTTTGTCTATTCAGCTCTCACAGACCTTGAAGAACTGAAAATATATATATATATATACAGCTGTACCCAACTTAATCATTCATAGAATTCTCTTGACTAGTTCATCTGTCCTTTTTATCTCCCTAATATCTCCTTTTCTTTCAATTTTGCTTTCAGTTTGCTAAGTTCTGATGGAAATACTTTCTGCACAGATGAATAACAAGTATTCTCATCCCCACTTCACTCATATGTTCTCCTGGCAGAAATCCCAGGCTCAGGAATATTAAGCCACCAAGCAGGTAACAGTACTTGGCTTAGGACTCAGGGCCCTTGCAAGAACTTGTGCTGGTTGTATTGAAAACAGTAACAGAAAAATCAGTGGGACAAAACTTCCCGTAACTGAAACCCCCTATCACTCTCAAAAATCCATCCCATTCAAGTTAGTCAGATTGGATGACGAGTGATTTTTTTTCTAGTGTTTGTCCTCTCTTCTTTTCCTGTCCTCTCTTCTTTTCCTTGTCTTTTACTGGAATGTGCTAACACTTTGCAAAGATCTCTCTCTCTTTTTTTTTTTTTTGCTCAGTTTTTCTAAGCTGTTAAATTGCCTGGGCACTTTTCAAACTTTGGTTATGCTTTAGGTTCATTGTGTAATTCTGTTTCCCTGACTTTTATTAATGGTAATCACATCTCTAAATCATCCCTGTTATATTTTTATGACAGAAGCTTTTCTGCTCAGGTTCTTCCTTTATTTGTACCATGTTTCTCTTACCTGCTTTTCAGCTTATTTAAATTATGTTATAAATATTTTCAAACAGACTTTCACTTGCTACAATTACATTTCTGAGAACTTGTGTATGTGTTTGCATCTGTCAATATTTATTCCATAAAAGCTTGCAAACACATGTCTCTTCCTTGGAGTGAGAAATACAGACCTACCATCTCCCATAGCTTCCGCAATCACAACACACCAGTCTCTCTCCATCTGATCACAAAATAGGCTTCAGGCACCTTCAGCATAAAAGTGTGTTTGATACAACACTTTTTCACCATGAGAAATATTATGGATACTGCCCACCAAAATAAGTGCATAATTTTTTACGCCTTTTATTTGGGTGCACAAACTCAGACTCCTTGAAATGTTGTGATATACAGGCTCCAGCATGCCTACCATTCACCTGCTCTTTCTAACAACTTTATTGCATTCAATGATATTATTTCTCAGAACTTTTGCAGATATGTATCCCTTAAAGAATTTCAAGCTGTAAACGCAGCATATGAAGCATCTTTCCCTTTTCTGCCATTTTTGAAAGCTTTTTCCCCTCATATCTTCTTCAATTCACATGAGTGCAATATGAGAGACGGGACTGTTCATTGTTCAAGGTACAACATTAAAAGAAATCAGACATTAGAAGTTCTGCTGTTGATGTCTCATCACTGGCTCCTCATTAGCCCAATTACGATATGTGATTTTCTGCAATATTGTCCACCTGTCTTCCCCACACCTACCCAGACAACCAGAACTGAAATGCTTTGGACTTGGTCCACTCTAGAGGTCTTATAAATATACCGTCTTGCTGCTCTAGAGCAAAATTTATAGCCTTAACGAGAGAATCAGTATTTCCAACAAGTCAACATAATAGGCATGAGGTACTTATAAATTATAAAAGCTCAGAAATAATAAACCTGTGTCTTCTTGAGCTGAGATTTCTCTTTTTTTTTTTTTTGCCTATCTCATAGTGATAAGGTTCTGAAGGAAAGAAACAGCAAATATCATGGAGAAAAGATCATGCAGAACAGTACATTCTATATGAACAAACACATCATTTAGTCTAACTCAATCTTGAAGAAATACCTAGTTGGCATGCTCACAGACTGACAGTGGCACTGAACCCAGTTACAGTTATACTAAAGTCTTAAACTCTGAATTTAAGAAAAACTTGAAGCTTAAAGTCCTAACATTGACACTGTGAGTTCTGTCCCCTTTAGAAAAGATCCCATTTTTTGATTTACTCATGTTACAGGTTGTCCCCAAGTGTAAGTATTATACAGAAGGCTGCATTAGCTCTAGCTTTTTCCATGGATATAGCAAATATGATTGTTTATATTTGGCACATTTTTATAGTACATTTGCCTCTGAATTGCATGTACAGTAAGTGGCACATCTCTGTAGTGCTCAGGAACTCTGGACATTGTTTCAGGGTCAGAATTACCAATCCTCTGCTGTAGGACAAGGATTAACATCCTCTAAATTAAAAACGTTAAAAGTAGGTCCTCAGACATGATGCAGCATCACATGTACCGGTGTCTGAGCTCCACACTCACTTTCTGCCTTAGGGTTATTATGTCACACTTCCGACACAGGTACGGAGTCCCAAAAACTCCCTTGTTTAGGTTTTGTGAGAGGAAATGAAATCACACCTTTAAGTTTAATATTTCTTCTTTATATATACTTCCTTATTACAACATTTATATCTGTTTTTTCTTTTTTTTTTTTTTAACTCCTATTATTTTGACTTATTACATTTGGAATTTATTTTCTTTGTTACCTTGTTAATCCTTTTTCATCAATTCTTTCTTACATCTCACCATTCTTCTGCTTGGAAAAGCTTTGTAATTTCCAAACACACACAAACACGCACACACACTCGCACATACACTTCATGCAGCGCAAGGCAATGGCAGACTTTTCCCTGATTACTTGCCTGAGTGGTGTCAGCAAAGAAAAAACAGATGTCAGAGGCACAGCTTTTAAAGGCCAAACAGGCCAAATTAAAGGAAAATGAAAAGATGTTGAGGCAAATTCACTCATTCTTCAAACAAACTCATATTCCCTATCTAGGTTTAAAAAAAAAAAAATGCCATTCCTCCAACAGAAATATTCAGGAGTGTTTATGGTCTGCCAGATGATTGGAGTGTAATAAATGTAATTTTGCAAGCTTGTAAAATATCTTGACATTGCCCTAAAGAAACCACAATAAACAATCTCGCTGAATTGCTTTACTTCCAGTTCTATACCTTATTAAACTGGTATGCAGAAGATGTAGCAGCAAAACAAGAGAAGTTTACTGATTGCAACATTAGAAATAACTGAAAATAGCTTAAAAATAAAGTCGGTTGTAGGCGACAGTCCATTAAAGCAGTGTATACCTCTTTAAGCTTTGCTACAAGCCAGATTCTTATCTCAAATGCAGGCAGAGTGCCCATTTACTTCAATAGGAGCCGCACATACATATTCTGAAGCAGAATTTGGTCTGGTGTGTTCATTAAGGGCTTCTGAACTTAAGATGTTACTTTGACGTTCCAGAAAAGACCTGTAGTACAGATAAGCTTCTGTTGATTCTTGGTGAAGCTACCTCTATTGCTGTTTCGGGGCAAGTCCTAACACTGAGCCTGCTAGTGTTCCCCTCAAGCATGACATGCACCTACAGAATAATGAAGACATTGAACTTTTTGATTGACAGAGCCTTATAGAAATGATGCACAGAAAAGAACAATTATTGCAACATAGTGGCAAACCCCATCTTGGATTGAAATTCCCTTTTCATCTGCAGGCAGGGGAGCATGCCAGGATTATAAATGATTTAGTAAATGGCTATTGCAGGTACACAAACACGCACGATGTTCTAGGAAGTTAAGTGCTACAACTTTAGACTCGAGAGCCCCAGCAATGCGTGCTCCTGGCAGCTCCCCAGTTGTTCAGAGTCAGTGGCTGGAACTGCGGCAACAGCTGCCTGCACCCCTCTCCCTCCTCCACCCACCCAAGGACAGGCTTTGTCATCAGACAGATCTCAGTCCTGACAGCCAGGTCCTCTCCAGCTTTGGGCCAACCCACAGCCTTGTGGCTCATGGAAGAATTCGGCCTCAGGCCCCGTTACACACGTAGGATCCCCGTCAGTCACCTCTCCTCTTCACCCAAACTAGCCTTGAATGACCCTCCTGTGATGAGAAGGACCTTAATACTAAAAGAGCATTTCCATGGAAACTGAAATGCTGTCAAGATTCAGGAACAAATAAAAGGATCGAGTAACTTTCCATGTTTGTCAACTTTGGCACAATTTGTACTATTCCGATCAGTGCTGCTCTTGTTCTCTAAAAAGAAGTTTTTTTTTCTAAGTGGAGATACTAAATTTGTTCTCGCGCCCTAATTTGTAAAGGCTTTGCATTGTCTCTCTTCTGGCTTTATCTGGGTTATCACATCACCTCCCTCTTCCTCCCCCCACCCCATTATCCTGGGTGAGGGAGGTTTTTATACTTAGGTTTTCTGCACAGATTATGAATCTCAAACTCAGGCACCGGCACAGCCATGGCTCCCACGGGGCTTCCCTGCCAGGGACAGACAGCTGTGGTTGTGGACAAGTGAGTGCCACCATTTACACCCTGGCACACGAGCTCAACCTGGATTCAACAGCACACAATACTCGACCTAAAGAGAGCAGCTGCCGAGAAGCTGATATACGGGCATTTTTCCCAGCCCTCTTCCACCGATGGTGACCTCCACAAGCAGAAAAAGGTGGGCAGCAAGAGCTGGCGACTTCTTAGTTTTGGAGCATTTCTAGGAGCTTTCTGATGTAAATCACCTGTCTTCACAGTAAAGAGCTGAAGGCCTGCATCTCTCCCTCTGCATCTCCATCAGTCCCTCACAGATGAGCAGAGCCAGCGCGAGGAGGGTGCTATTCGCTGTTGCAGTTCAGGTCAGCAGAGAATCAGTGCTCCTGTCTGCAGAATATCTAACACATCGCCTCCAACCTGCACCAGATCTGAAAATGCACATTTAAAAGGCAGTATTCGGTAGTACAGTCCTCAACAGTAGAATACTCAGAAGAGGAATGAACAGATAGCATCTGCCATCCATCCTCCTCTGCTCGCTATCTGTAAAGACACTGCAATGCAAAGGACTGCTCGCGCAGCGTTAGAGCCCACTTCAGTCCTCAGCTACACGGGTGAACCAGCGTGGCCCTCCAGGTTAAATCAACAAGCTCTCAGTGTAGCTACGGTGAGCTCTATCTCGGTGTGATTATGCATCTATCTAGGAATTTGTTTCATCCCTGTGCCAGACATTCAGCTTCTGCAGAGAGCAGCACGGCAGCAGCAGAATGTTTCCAATGCGAGGTGCTGAATGACACAATAAAATAAAAACGATCTCTTTCATTTCCCATAGCACCTTCTCTTGGAGGGCCTGACATAAGAAGAATACACCTTTTTATACTTCTGTGGTTTGTAATCCCAGAGATTAACCTGTACACAAATGGGGAAAAGGAGGTATACAGAACTCAAAGGATTTCGCTAAGACTAAACAAAAAGTTTACAATGGAGACAGAAGGGAGACACAGTGCTGCAAGCTTCTCTTCTGTCTTTTAGTCCCAATATTGCTTTTATTAATGGTCCTACTATTCACCGATCCTGCTGCTCCTTTGCTGGAGAAAGGAAATAGTTATTAACATTTTTACACCACATCTAAGACAGAGGCAACAAAAATAGAGAACAGGCTAATGTTTTAGTTGCAGTTTGACAACAGATTCATTAAAACAAAATGGCCCCAAAGATTTGGATTATAAACAAAGCAATTAACGACGGCAAAAATTTGCAGCCTATTATAACTATTTTGGGAGCCAGGCCCTCTGTGGTATCTCAGAAGGTCACCTCAGAAGGACACACCAGCTGCTATCAGCGAGTCCTGTGTCTCCTTGGCTCTGGTCAGCGTCAAATCCATGCCCCAGTGCGTACTGCAAAGCAGCTTTGAGTGACTCCACGTATTTCCAGCTCCCAATTAATTAATTCAGCAGCTGGCTGACACCATACCCTCTTTCTCTGGCCACATTCATTACACCAGGCCTTGGGGGAGAGCAGGGGTGCAGATGCTGTTGCACTCTTTTATTTCTGGCATACGCCTGGAGTGCTGAGCTGGCCGCCTCGTGCGGGGGATTGCTCCCATCCCGGGGCCAAGGCTATTTCAGCCATCCCTGGGAAAGGTCAGGAAAGGGAGCCTGTCATGCAGACCTGGCAATCGCCTCCATTCCAGCCTCCAAAATCAAAGCATGGGGGAATTTTCTGATTATCAGCAGCCCTGTTGCCTCTTTTCAATTTGTTCTCCAGTTTTCCAGGCAGCCGTGGTTCCCCACATGCCTGCTGGAATGGGAAGGGTGCAGCACCTGGCACACGTCTCCGAAAAGGTGAGTTCACCCAGGTGCACCCAACCTGGAAGGCAGGCCGCGATAGCAATCATAGCTAGGCCTGCTGGTTTTGCCCCAAATTGTTTTCAAGTGTCTTAAAACCAGGACTTGAAATAGCGATGCCCAGACTCTGGCTTCAGCCAGTCTTTACCTGTCACCTGCGGTTTTAGAAATGCCAGCTCTGTTGCTGGAAGTCACAGGCACGTTGCTCATTGCACACGTTGTTCTTTCAGCATCCAGAAACAATATGACTTATTGTCTTACTCCTTTTTCTTTTTTTTCCTTTTTTTTTTTTCCTACAATCATTTGTTACAACCTCACTCCTCCATAAGAGCTTTGGATACCCTGGCATAGCTCCCATTGCTGCTTCAAATATGAACTTCCAGGTTTGGGTACTTATAAAACTCTGCTTTACACTCCCGAACACACATAATATACACAAAAATATAACTTGTTGTACTATTTAAACTGCCTCTATAAACTATAAAGGATTCTCTTGAAAAAATTCACATGCAGGTGACTTTTATTTCAATGTATTTTCAAAGGATGCCAGTATTTCTCTGAGGCTGGAAATATGTTGGAATGGCAGCATGCTCATTCCACAAAGGAGAGCAAGCAAGTCAGCTCATAATAAATTGTGTAGTGTTATAGTTAGATAATAGAGATACTACAGTACATGCTTTTGTTTTAAAAAGTTTTGAATTTCTAGATAGCTATGTAATGCCCAAAAGTTACTTACGTTTTAATCACAATACAGAACAGTCTGTCTATTTACCTTAATTACTCATGTTGAGGTTTTCAAGGTTCTTTGTCTTTGTGTTCCCATCCTATGAACTCATCAAGCATCAAAGTTTGGAGTTTTTTTAGCTTGTGTTCTGAATATATTATAGTTGGCATCACACCATAAAACACTTTGGCAGCCAAACAAATAGCTTTACATGAAACCCAACATAATCACGGGTTATTGAAATATGCTTCCTGTACATGCCTGGAATTCCCCTAATTAGCAGAGTATTTTCTAATCTGTCCAAAATGTATCATTCCAAAACCACCATGCATTTTCCCTGCTGTCCACCCAGGGCAGTAAACCATTTCACTACATCAGTTTTGGACAGCCACCTGTAACATGAAGGGAAATGAAGCACTCAAAATCCCTGAACTTATGATTTTTGTCCCCTTGACTTCATATATACATTACTTAGCAAAATGTCTTTCACATGGTAATCAGGGCAATCCAAAGCAATTACACTTGATAAAACTCTTTATATTGCCACCCTTGGCATTTTATGCAGATGATTTGCAAGCCAAAACTACAATTCCCAGAATGCAACTTTCTAGCTCACTCCAGCAAGTTTTCTATTTTTGTTTTTGTTTGTTTGTTTTTTAAGATGAATTGTATTTTGAGAAATGTAGTTCTGACCAGCAGCACGCTTTGCATCTACTTAATGAGAAAATAGTTGTAAGACAAGCTAGACCCTAAAAACAGGCCAGCTTACCAATGCAGCCCTCCACGGGCAAATGTGCAAGAAATTCCTGTGTGATATCAATTAAAAAGTACACTTTTCCTTTCCAGTTATCAGTGAAGATTTCTATCCCAGACATGCCTCCATTACTGATACTGGAGAAGACATCAACTTTATAATGATTATCCTGTACTTCATTACCCACTGTGTTCCTAAATTCCCAGGCAGAAGATATAACTCCAGCTTAAAAAGCTTTCTGTGGTTTTCAGCACAGAAACTGGGAGAAAAAAAAAAAAAGAAAGAAAAAAAAAGAAAAAAAACAGCAACAACACCCAACCACATGCCCTTGGTGACCAATCATGCAGAATAAACAGCAGATACTGATAAACTCTGATTTCAAGGTAAGTGTGGCCCATGGGCTGGAATGTATTCAAATAAATCTTTCCATATAATGAACAAATGTTGAAGGTCAAAAACTATATGCAGATAATTCACAAACAGCAAAAGAGACTGAAGTGTACAATAAGGTGTTCATTACAAATAAACCACCTCCTTTATTGATAAGATACAGATCTTTTAATAAAACACTTCATAAGTCTTCAAAAAAAGAGAAATAGTTTGTGAAAATGAAGAAAAAAATAACTTGTCATCTATTATTGTGAACAGTACCAAAGTCTGAGAATATAACACATTGTGGAAAAACAAATTCACCTTCCTACATCAATTTCCAGATTTTGAAACTGTGGACCAGTTTTTGAACCTGTTGAGTATTGCTTAGATGATGCATAGTCCAGCTGATTTTAGCACTGATTTATGGCCTCAATTATGGACTTCTACATCAATCAAGAAATTAATATTTCAGTCTAAACACCCTTTCACATTCTCCACAATATAACTTGTCACCATTAATCTCCAGCCTTGATGTTAAACATCTCCTTGCTATCAAACTGTAAGTACAACATGGACTATATTTTCTGTGCTGCTGGAAAGAATGATTGAAGACTGAATTGATCAAAAATCTTGATTTATCTTGTCTACAATTTCCAATAGTGTGCAGTGATTTATATACCAGAGAAGGTTCTTTGATTAGCTTGCCATAGTCTAGAAAGGCTAAACATTATGGGCATTAAAATTTCAACACAAATGTTATCTCTGCAGTAAGCACAATAGTGACATCTTGTGCCTATCAATACGAGTATTAACTGAAGTTCTGACACTTCTCAGTAGAGATTTACCTCCAGAGCTTTGAGGTTTGAGCAATCAATATATAACCTACTTTGATGCAATCCACACACCAAACTACATTAAAATAACATTAGGGCTTGCTTTAAGCTGACAAAACCCAGGAAATGCAGAGTTAAAGGCTAAAACTTTGCCTTTAACCAATCCTTACATAACTTCAGATTCTGTAAGCAATGTCTGATTTTGTGCCACAGTAGCCAGCTAGAGCAAGATCTCAGCAAGTGCCCCAGTTTTGCAGGCTTTAGCTGTGTTGCATACCAGGTCTAATGGTTTTAAACAAACTTTAACACTCTTCCAGAATGTATGAATGAAAGAGATCTGTAATGTCCTCTTCAACAAAAGACACTCACCACAGCAAGGACTCTAGCTCTGCTTTTGCCTACTTCCCTGACACAAGGCTTTGCAGAGCTGTGGTTTGGACCCTACACCTTCCTTCTGCTATGGGCACAACCATTCCTCTATAGCCCAGCCCAGAAAGGACTCTGGATACAGTGCCTGGGGCTCACATTTCCTTACAGCCACCAAAGGAGGGCAGAGATGCAGTCACTTAAGTGTCCTAACAAATGCAAACACACCCTGTGAGGTAATCACAGCACATTAAAATTTTGGTCTTAAAGAACCTTACGTTACAAATGCAAGGAACGTCAGTTTTAGCGGACACACATTACCTCCACTTATTTGAAATCTGAAGTGTTTCATTTTGTAAAAAATCTTTCCAATACAAGTTCCACCATCTCCACTGAATTGGGCAAAAGCCCCAAGTGTCCCCCATGCTGCAGGTTTCTGTTGTGGCCTAAGTGATCCAAGCAACGTATGTCTGTGATGGGTTATGAACAACAAGGGCCTTAGGGGGTCCAGGAGACCCAGACTCCTTCCTTGTCACATTACAAAAAGTATCTGTGTCTGAAAACCGCCATTTTCCCCTGAGAGGCAGACATTTCTCTGTGTTGACCATTCATATACAGAACATCCCACGCAGAGACGACTTAAATCCTCCACATCAGGTGAACTATATTTTTTCCCCCATAGTCCACAAAGAACCTATTCTCTCATGTCTTTAGGGTTGTTCATAACCTTCTACTTTCAGATATACACACTGCTCAGACATTAACAGCAAAACAGTTTCTTCCATGATGTAAGATACAAATCAACAGAACATCATTGACAGAGGTACCACATTTTCTCCGAAGCATCAGGATGCTTTCCAAGCAGGACTCCCTGCTCAGCCCTGAAGGACCTTCTGGACAGAACTTAGAAGCTGTTGAGCAGAATGGTTATATTTACTGCACCTTAACCCAGGGAAAGGAAGACACACATTGCAGAAAAAAAGAGCACAGGACTCAGTACAGTCTGACACAATTAACGTGGTTGAATTTAGCCAGAAGAGCTGGTTTTGTTTGGTGTGAAAATATAGATTATGTCATTTGTGTTTTCAACAGGTTAGGACTGCCAGCTGGGAACTGCTAGTAGGCACCCAAGAGCACCCTAAGACTATTTAAGAGCACTGACTAGAAGTAAAATTAACTCAGAAGGAACAATGCAAAGATGTCCACACCTTCAGGCCTCTCAGAAACAACAGAGAAAGCTTCTGCCAGCACCACAGAAACAATGAAGAAAGCCAATTTGCAAGGCCAGTAGATCCCATAAATGCTCCCTACATGCCCCCCTAAAACACTAGATAAAGTGTTACTTGCTGAATCCTCAGCTTTTACACTTTTTCTACCAAATACCGAGGAAGCCAGATGAGTTTTATGTGATTTGGTGAGATTACAGCCCACAATAATAAAGCTGCAAATCAGTCATGACAGTGAATGTTCACATGGCCAAAACTTTCACTACTGCATGCATCCTCAATTAATAAAACCTCATTTTTAGAGCTTCCACTCCCAAGCTTCTCCTACAACAGAGATAACTTCAACAATGTTACTAAGATTGACATATAAAATTTACATAAATTGAAACAAGATTAAGAACTTTTCTGAAGACTACAAGTTCAGATTTATTTTCTTCTTATGTTAATGTGTACTTTCTACTTTTGTACTTCACCTGCACTAACATTTGAGGAAGATAAATGAGATGATGGGTGGTTTTGGCCCAGGATTCATTTGCTTATGTAACTCAGACCTAATTGCAGGTCTGCACTGCAGTCCTTAAACTCTTTTGTACAGAGCATGCATAATCAGCAGACTTGGATGATTCTGCTAATACCACAGTTCAATGCCTTGAGCAAACACACTATTATAATTTTGCACCAACTTGAAAATATCCATTTAAATGTTAAATGAAGAGGAACTAATCAATAAAAACATGCATAGAGTCTCTGGGGAAGTACACTGGAAAAGACAACAATAATCTGCCATTAACATGCAAATAAAGACACAGCAGGAAACAATAACAGTATTGACTTCACTGTCATACTTTAGGAGGAATGTTTTACTAAAATTCGGGCCAAATTCAAGTCTGATTTAAATCATTGTAAACACAGACCAGCTCAATATGACACAGTGGGGAAAGGAATAGATCCTCTGAACTGGAGGCATGCAGACAGCTACTACACTGCTGAATGGCAAGACTGACCCTGTGCTGTATTTTGTGTAAGGCTCTGTACAAATATTTTTAATTAGATTGCCTAAAGAACTTAGCATCTGGGACTACATACAAACTGGCTATGGAGTGAAAGGAAGAAGTCACATATTACACAAAAAAAGGGTTTGAACTGGCCAAGACCATTTTTTTTTCCATCTAGCTAGTTCATTTTTAAGTTAACATAATCACTACTATGCATCTATAGCTTTCCACTTAAAGTTAGTGAGCTAACTCCTTGAAGATGTTCGGCAGAAACTGATATTAAATAAAGGATTAAGTCACAAGTGGTAGAGAATATACAGGCCAGAATTCTCTGCACCAGATAAAATAAAAACTTGTCTATCTGGGGAAATGGACTTGGCTGGCTTCAACAGAAACCAGAGAAACCATAGGCAAAAGCATATAAAATGGTAACGTCACAGGTGTGAAAAAGTTTGAATGCAAAAAGCTTGAATTTTTTGAGGTAGGAAAGGATGAGATATCTGAAGAATAATGAAAACCTGGAAAGATAGGTAAGGAGGGGGTTTGCAGGGGCTGCAACAGAGAAATGGGATGCACTGGTAGAAAGGAGTAAAGCTCATAATAACCAAGATATAGGCAAAAAGAGGATTTCTTTTGAGGTCTAGATTGCTAGATGATTTGACAACAGCTCATCCTCAAAATCCACAGTCCACAAACCCATTCTGCTACAGGATAACACTTGGGTTCCCTGTTACACCACTCAGCATCAATTAATCTATTGCCAGGCTATTGCCATTGAAGTGAGAAAAATAGCTATATCTCATTCAAGAGTCAAAATCTACATCTGGAAATTCACTGTTAATCAATACTGGTTTGTCCTGTGAATATACAAAGCGCCGTAGCCTGGAACAGTCAGATATTCCTGGAAAGTAAAGATTTTTGCATTCAGTAGGATGGAAATGTGTCTTCTAACTCAAAACGATGAGTGCTTTTTCCGCACTGTGGGGCCTCGTCTTGCTGGCAGTGGTACAACCTCCCCAGTGTACATCGTGCTGACATTGGAAAAGTGCAAAAAACGCAATGTACTTCTCTGTGTTATTCCAAACACTGCCAGTCACAGATTGACATCTGTAGGCTGTAGAGAGCTTTCTCTTTGCTCCTCTTGCTGTGATTTTTATCTGCCTTAAGAGCCTCTGCACTGCACAGGAGGCAGCTACGTTTCAGTCCTTAGGACTGACTGTCCTTTCCTCCAGCTCTCCAGAACTGGCACAGAGGAGGGTAAAATTTAAATTAGTATTTGAAAAACAAAAGGAATATCCTAGCAGTACAGTCATGTTGGAACAAACTAGTCTCCTCTGGAAGTGGTTAGATAAGGCTGAAGGCTTATTCAGCTGAGATGCTCCACCTAGAGAGAAAAAAATGGATTCCAATATGACAAATAACCTTTTGTGACAATGGCATGAACTCAATCATCTCCCTGGTTTCTTTTCCCCTCTTGCAAGGTGGTGCAAAAACAGAAGTTAAATCAGCAGAGTTTCTTTGCCAAAGTTTCTTTGCCTTCCTTTTAGCAACAAGTTATTTTCTTCAAGCACCAGTAGTTATCCTCAGGATTGTGCTGGAAATAGTAATGAGTATTGTTAAGGACAAAATCCAGAGCCTCCTAATTAATCCACTCAGGGGAAGATCTTGCCTGACTTTGGAACTATCTGGCTTTTTTCTCTGCAGCCAGGTAACTGTGCTAGCAGGTCTGGACACTGGTTAGTGACCTGTGTTCTCTGGATCACTAACAAAAAAACAAACAACAACAAAAAAAAATAGGTAGGCCCCCTCAGATGCTGTAAAACAAGTAAAGACTCCTTATTTCTTTTCACATTTCTTTATAAAAGCCTGGCAAAGACTTCCTTATCATGCCCTGAAATAAAACCTCTCTAGTTACACAGTATTTTAGCAATTGCCACCTAATTTATCTGTTTGACAAATTTTACTTTAGATGCTCAGCCAATCTCATACACCTGATCTCAGTGAAACCTTTAAATTTAGCTTGAGAATAAAATATTGAATACCATTCCTATTTATACATTTCTGTGACCACAGTAAAAAAAAATACCTGATGAATCAGACAAAAGGAGCACTGGCATTGGCCCACACTCTGATCTCATTCAAGCCAGCCTGCTGCCTGATTAATGAGTTGTGATATCATAGTCTGTGAGGAGGCATACATAAGTGGCAAGAAGAATAATAGCACTAGACACTGTCAGGCTGGCTCTGTCTAAATCTGAGGAAAGAAAAAAAAAGGGTTATGGTACAGGTTCTGATAAAGGAAGAAGAAAATCCTTCATATATCAAGGTAGCTGGATTTTTGGAGGGCTTTTTCTTCCAATAAATATATATTATAAGACTAGCCCTTTCCCCAGACTGCAGAAGATTTTTATATAAGTGCTTTAGATCATTAGTAGTTACTGGAAAACAAAAGGTATTTTTTAACCTGAAGAAGTCATCGTAGCTGACACCTTTTAAGATTGCTCTGTGTTTTGCTTACAAACTGGCAAAAGGAATATCCACAGTTTCTCAGAGAAAGATGTTTCTCAGAGCTATTTGAAAACAAAAACCAATGTGTCAGGGGAGAAGGATATTTCAAGGTCAGAGCTGGTTGGAGACTCATTTCTGTCTTTTATGATGAATTTCTTAATCTTTTCAAATATGGTATTTGATACATGTTGCTAATGTTTTCACCTAGCCCTCCTGGCCCTTGGAGTCTGTAAGAGACTATGAAGAGAAAAGTATTTTCTATTTAAATTACTGGACTGGGATTCAGGACTGCATTTATCCCTGGTTCTTCCACAGATTTCCTGAATTACTTCAGAGAAATTTTTCCCTCACATCTCAAAGTTCCAGCTGCAAAACACAGATAATAAAATAGAAGAATTTTGCTCTACATTCATTAAAATACATATTAGGTGCACAGACATTTGATCTTGTTTATACGATAGTCTCAAGGCCCTCATTAGTGCCCTAGTATTAAGCTTTCTCAATAAGAGTGGTCATGAGCTCCTGGCCAGACCTGCTGCCTAAGACTGTAGGTCTTAGGGAGGGAGCAGATCTCCCCTTGACTGTAAGTGGCAAGAAAAGATGTGTGGAGAATGTCCTGGGGATGGAAATATCCCTAGGTCTCACTGACTGCTGCTGTCTCTGCTTCAGCCACCTGGGAAATGAAGCTATCAGACATTAACAATAGCTTGAAGGAACCCACCAAGTATCTAGAAAAAGGGTGTTCAGAGGCTGGATTTGGGGAAGCAGTCCCCTGGGCATCTACCTATCTCATTAGGGTTGGGAATAAGGCATGCTGGTAGGGTTGCATGCATATCTCCTTGGTGTCAGGCCCGGTGTGGCAGTCAGGGGCAGATGGCTAAGGATTGGGCTGGTACAAAATGATCCCTCTCCAAACATATGCTCTCAGACACCAGACAACCCATGGCTCTGGGGCTTCCTCCAGATGTCTGGGGGCCAGCAGGCTTTTCCCATGGTCTTTTTCATGGTCTCTCACCAGAGCAGGACAAGTTCTGTTACAACAGAAGGATTAAAGCTGGAGAAGATCCTTTTGTGCAGCAGGGGAGAGCAATGGTGTTCTTATCTCAGGTTTTCTTTCCTAGGATTTTCTCACAACTTTGCGAAAGGCAGTCACCTACAATAAGTTATGGAGCCAAAGCGAGTAAGAAAGGACCTCCTGGACCCCTCTTGAAACCCTTCACAGAAAAATGTTGTGTTTGGTAATTAATGCTGTCAGGAAATCCTTAAAATCTTCCATACATTGCCCAGTTATGTTAGTGAAGAAGACACTGTCTTCCATGGAAATGGAATAAGATCGAAACAAACCAAGCAAAAAAAAAAAAAATGTAGAATGAGGGCCATCATTTTCCTGCATATTAGAAAAATTATGGACTTAAACTCCATGTGCAAATTAATATAAACACTCTAAAGCTACGTTTAAGTCTACAAGATAGGTAATATTGTTCCTTAAAACTAACCAGCTTCCAGGGATTGATTTTTATCATAGAGATTCCAGTTTATAGCACCATTTTTCTAAGTGATTCTCTACACTAGAGTATAATTTAGATGATGGATCCCTCTCAATTACTGTCCATTAGAAGACAGGAAAACATTAAGTTCAAGTGAGGATTATGAGAATTATGGGTTACCCTTTAAGTGAAGAGATTGTAAGTGAAAATTAATTTTTATCATGTTCATTTCAGATGTTGTGTAGCATGATTTTGAGCAAAAAAGCTTACCTAAAAAAAAATTACTTTTAAAATAAAAGCATCTTCCACTAAAGAAAAAAAAAACAATACAGCAAAGTAAAACCATCTAAGTGCAAAGGGGTCCATACAACAAAAATTGCAAAGTACTTCACATGACTTCCTTACCCGATTTTCAAGGGTCCCTGCACCATAAGTAGAGAATGGCTGGTATGTGGTGCGGATGTTGTGAGCATGCAGACGTTACAAGGCAGTGAGACAGCACAAGTGTTGTCCAGCATTGGGGTAGCACCTTCGAGAAACACTGGTGTTGAATGCTCACGTTTTTGTACGAGCCAAAGTAGAAGCTGAAGGCTCTTACTTCCATACATTACAGAGATGAAGAGTAAAATTTAAACCAACTCACTAAATTTTAAACTAAACTTTTCCTGTTGCAAATTCCATGTTTTCTCATACAGATATGCCTAGTATTTGCAGTTCTTCATTTTAATTACCTATTTATCCAATTTGCTTAGGAAGTTCAGGAAACCAGCTTGGAAAATGCAGTTCCTCTCATCTTGATGGTGAGACTAATTTGAAGACATAACAAAACCATCTTGTGTTTGAAAGACTTTTTCCAATCTACTATTTCAAAATTGGTTAAAATGAACTTCAGGATTCTTTCAGACTGATTGTTTTGCTTTGTTTTTTGACGGGATAGCTTAATAAGAAACATCATTTGTTTACCCCTTGAAAATGACTGGGATATCACCCCAATACAATTAGAGGATAAAATCTTTCTCCCTCTGTACAGACCCATGTGGAAACAAGAGAAGATGAACATTTTGTGTGACACAAAGAACAATTGCTCTGCAGCTGCTGCCGTGACCCTCAGGCTACACTAGAGTCATGGCCCACTTCCTTTCCCCTATAGGGATCTTTTGGTTAATGTATCCATTTAGTTTACAGCCCAAGTATAAATCCTATTTTATGCCAACTTGCTGAGAATTTCATAGTGGGTTGCTATCTATCTGTGCAGCCTGCACACCCCCATACAATAAAACATCTGCATTTAAGCCCTTTCTGACACTACATGAAATTCTAGGAATTTCTCTGGTGAAATCTCCGTCCTAGTGATGTGATTGGTAAAAGTCCTATGGCCAGGAAGTCACCATAGGTCCATTTCTTTTGTATCTGGAAGGCGTGAATTTGTCCACTTATGTAACGGCTTTGTTAATATTCAGTAGTCAACATTCTACAGCTTTCAGAACATATACCTAATACAAAATAATGCCAGGAATAAAATGAAGACATAAGAGATTCCTTTATAGATGTCCATGCATGCTCAGTCAGTCACCAGTATTGTCCACGGTTTGCACTCTCACGGCACCTTCCATATAAAGCCCTTTACCAGGAGGATTAAGCCCCTCACAGCACATCTATGAAACAACAGAGCTCTCAACACTTAGCACTGAATATAAAAGCATGTTACAGAGAAGGGAGAAGTCCTGATGCCAGGTGAAATACTGGCCTCTCTAATGTCAAAAGATGTTTTGGTTTTGACTTAAATTGAAAGATGAATTGAGCTCAATTGGTTTTTTCTTTTTTCTTTTTTTCTTTTTTCTTTCTTCCTTTTTTTCTTTTTTCTCTTTTTTTTTTTCTTTTAACTTATGAAAATGGGGCTCTTCTACTCCTCCTCTTTTTGGCTTTACTCCAGCACCTACACATGCAACAGGGATTGATGACAATAAAATACTTTCAAAATATTGAAAATCTGCCCATTATTAATATGGTAGATGACTCATTACTCTTTCAATATGACATTAACATCAGAATAAAGCTAGCCTTTTATTGCTATGGGTCTTTTGTTTGTTTACTTCAGAGTTCTGTAGTTCTTGCCAATGGTTTAAATCTGTAAGAAAATGAGATCATCACAAACACTGCTGCAATGATACCAGTTTGACCCCTGCCCATTCCAGCCAGTGATGGTTTTTCCATTCTGAATTGGAGTAGGATCAACCCCACCATAAATCACCGGAAACTTTCAACTTCCTGTTGTTATTTCACAGCTTCAGATTAGGACTTCTCTAGAACTATACAACCCACAAGGATTTGATATACGCATAAGCTATGCCAGATGCAGGCTTCTTTAATGTCTTTATGCAAAAGGCGGCGAATGCAAAGTCCATAATGATGCTACATGACGTTCCAGGCTGGGCACTGTGTGGCTACAATGCAGCCTCTTCCCCTTTTCCCACATCCCAGTGCTCATTAAATATGTATTTAGAGAGTAGTGGTAGAGCATACTGAGACCAAGAATGCACTGGGATGGATATGGCAAACCAAACAGCACCTAAATATACTTCAGTAATTGACCACGGAATAATGACATTCTATCAAACTAAAACTGGAATATTAATTTCTCTGATCTTGTGGCTTGAGGCATTTTCTCAAATGTGTGGTCAGAATGTTTTTGTTAGAGTGACCTCTGTTCACTAAGTCCTTTGCCTACAAGTGATTTCTGTCTCTTTTATGTTCTTTGACTTTAAGGCTGTCTAGGACCAAAGACATTATGAAATTTTGAACCATGGAACTGGCTTTTACTCTGCAGCAGAAAGAAGATGCAAGCATAGTAAGACTTCCATTTAAAAAATGAGAGGCAAGAGATTCTAAAACAGCCTATGGCTGAGTAGAGCGAGTACTTCTCTGGGACACAGGAATCCTACCCTCAAGGACACACTCAGCATTTATCCAGGTACGTTTTGTATTTTCCCTATCCTCATTCAGATAAATCTGATGAGCAAGCTGCAGTTCCCCTTCTTTACGATAAAGCTGATACTGGTTGCTATAGAAAACCCTTGTCATTGCGTTAAAAAAAATGAGAGGAAAACTCCCAGGCTGTATTTGAAACGAAGCAGCTGAATATCTGGCAAAAGCCGTACATCATAAGTTGGGCATCTAAAATTGATACTCACTTCTCCTTATGCCAGAAATCTACGAATTCCTTCCTTCTACCAAATTGCAGGAAACATCTCATCTCATTAATGCCACTCTTCCTTAGAATCTTTTAAATATGTATTTTTCATTAAAATTCTAATTCTTGATAAACTGAAAGCAAGATCTGGTGACAAAGAGGTTATAATTAATCTAGCAAGAGCAGTCAGAGAAATCCATGTAATTGAAGGCGAATGTATGAATGAGGGGACTAATGCTACAGAACTTCCAAAGTTTTTTCTGTGGAATTAATACTACAGAGACCCATAAAAGATTAATCAAGATAAGCAATCAATAACTTCTCAAGTGCTAATAAGCACTGCCATGTTCCATGATATGTTGAGCAGTTTATCATGTTTAACCATATGAAGATTTATAGAAAATCCATTGTTAAAACCAAAGGATGAGGTAATGCACCACTTAGTAAATGAAGTGCAATTAAAATTTATGCTTGATATTACACATTCAAAAGATCTGTAAAAATCGTTTTGATTTCCTCTTTTTAAAGAAAAGAAATTAAGGTACTAGTTGCACTGTTCAGTCAGTAGTCCTGGGAGAACAGTGAAGACAGCGATGGTATTCTTCAAGTTAATATCTGCTTTCAAGTGAAAGGTGATGAAATAGCCTTAAAAATTTTTCAGCTTTCTTCTCACATCCTTTTACTCAGTGATCAAACTTTGCTTGAAATTTTTGAAAGTTAAATAGAATACCTATTAGGAACATAGAGGTCTCTGCCATCCATCAATCTGATAGATTTGCAGGTCAGATGAGCGAATGACTTAATGGCTAATTAATAGTCCATAAACTACAGGTCTTGACCTTAGGGTCACAGTGACAGAACTCCACACTACAGCATATTATTAATTAAAACCATCAAATTATGTATTTAGTAAATCAATTCTTTAACAATATTAAGATCTCTCAAATGTATTGACATTATTTGTTATTTATTTATATGTCAATGGGCAGCAAATATATTCTCACAACTATACCATAAGCATCCTTAGTAAATTTAACAAAGCTACCGTACCAGAATGTATACCAATGTTATTCTTTTACATGTAGCTATTGGTTGGTTGGTCTTCGGTTTGTTTGGGGGAATATTTTGTACTTCAAGATTCCCCTCCAAAACTCAGCAAAAATTTTAACTTACAAATCTTTATATCATAGACATTTCATAGAAAAAAAAGAAAAAGCTTAAGATCCTGTCTGTGTCCTTGATAAATTGCTTACTCTTAAAAGGCTTGCATTAAAAACAGTAACACTCACTATGTACATCACTTTGCCTTTGCAATGCCCTGTACCGTGTATTTAAGCTTACATCTACCTGCATACACACATGTGTACCAAATCATTTCTGTGCTCCTGTTATGGTCACTCCTAAAGCCCAGCTGGTTCTTGTTTTCCTATGGCATGCAGATAATGATAAAGGAGAGAAAAATAAGCAAACTATACATAGTCCCAAGGAGTGTACAAAATGACAATTGAATTTTAGAAACAAGAATCAGATTTTCAAGATACTGAGTAAGGTGTAGTCATGACAGGTCTGTCAAGACACCAGTTAAGACAGGTGACTGTCATCTTTAGGACTGAGGACAGTCACATAGCTAATAGGAGCTGGATGCAGAAAGAGAGAGGGGCCAGGCTTAGGTGCCTCAATGGACACACACACACAAAAAAAAAACTAGGATGAGAAGGAACTGAATCCAAGCCTCTGACAACTCATGAAAATGTCTAGCTATGAGTACTCATCCTGTTTGATAAGATCAACTCTTTTATTTCATCACTACTGCTGACAAGGATGAGTGCATTTATGTGTCCAGATGCACAGGCTTTCAATTGCCCACTGGACATACCTGCTACTCTCCCCTAACATGGAAAACTGAAGTTCCTAACTTCTGGTGTTCTAAATCACACCTAAATTACATGCCTTAAATAAACAGTGTGATTTACCTCCCTCCATGGACAATAAATTATCCAGACAAATGTATTGCTATAAATTAAATCATTATGATAGATACATACAATTGAGGGTGCGTAGCACCTAATTAATTAAGTGGCATATTCATCTACAATTAGCAAATAACCTCTCAAATCTTGGCATGGGTACTGTAAAGTGTATAAGGCATGAGTATGCAATTACAATGAAGCACAGTTCTTTTTTGTGATGGTTTCTTTGGGAAAACATATTCACTCTAACCTAAATTCACAGATTGCTCTGACTCACCTGAAATAACTTTTTTCAAAACAAATACACTATTCAGAAGGCACTAGAAGGATTATTAAGGTTATATTAGAGAAATACTTTGTGGGGACATCACTTTTTATTCAATGTTTTTTACTAAAATTAGCTGGTTGTTTTTAACCAGCTTTGCTTCAGACTGGTACAAATCCCCCTATACCACCTATAATTGCATATGTAATACTTCAGGAAGAAAGTGTTCCATAAACATTTACAGACAAGGCAAGTTTGTTTGCAAAGTGGGACTGTCTCCTTCCCTGATATGAGTAGTATGAGTACAATGTTCTACAATGCATCACTCCGCCTGACACAGAAGTTATCTCCATGTTCAGTAGCGATAACTTATCAGCAGACCCTGACTGAGTTGGACTAGGATCTCTTAATAGCTATGATCACACTGACTGGAAAAAAAAAAAAAAATCCTGTTAAATACTGCACAACGCTTCCATTGGTCAGCACAGAGTTGATTAAACTGACTCTGAAGCTATCCTCCCTTTAAGTCAAGCATAATATTTTTTGCAATATCAACTTCTTAGCATAACCTTCCTGCCCAGCCATGTCAGTCTAAACAAGGTACCACCTAAAATTATAGTGCCAAAACATGATGCCAGCACTGTTTAATTATTAATTTGCAAGTCACACTTAAGTATGGAAGCCCATGACATGTCACCTTGCTGAACCAAAGCAAAAATCACTCTTGAATACCATGCCAGCAGCGATACAAACAAGAAATCCAGTGACATTAATGTGTCGTGCTGGATGTACAACCTGCAGAAGAAACACTGCCTTCAGAGCAACAAGCATCACCTATGGCAAACACGTTCCTTCCTGGCATCTCTAGGGCATAGGGTTCACTGTGTTTATAGTGATAGTCTTAATGTATTATTATATTAAATGTTTCAGGCACTTTCACTTACCTTTCATAATTAAAGATTAATCAATTCTGTGATCGTGGACATCTAAACAAAATGTATTGATCTCATTCATTTTTAAAAGCAAGACACTATGCTGTACTTCAATACTTCATATTTTAAGGCTAGCTTATTGATCACATTTTGAGAACTTCTGATAATCCATTGGAATTTAAGATACAGAGTAAGTGTAAGATTTTCATTATGATGATGTGTCCACGGAAGCTACAATCTTGTGTATTGACAAGCTATTGTTTGCACTGAGATCCATAGGCTGCTCCTATTGTAAGCAGAGGCTCCACCTGAGAACCATTACCCATTTCAGTGTTTCCACTCATTGCTCTGGGACTGCACGTACATGCTGGGAGTACTCTTACATGCAAGGAACAGGTCCTAAAAACTAGGAGCAGACTCACATAATTTTCACATTACACAGCCTTACACTGCAACTCTGCAGAATCCAGTTAGATTTCTGAGAGTGATCTTACCGAATCCAGTTACTGACTTTCACATTTATAGCTCCTAACTTTTTTAAACCAAGACCAACACAGTTTTGCTTCTTTAGTGCTTGAGATAATGTTGGCCTCATTGTATACTAAAGGACAAATTTCATGGAGCACCAACAGCTTATGGAACATAGACACTACAGTGAGGGTCGCAAACCTCAGAAAGATGAAGCAAGATGGTGCACTGCTCCTCACAAATACAAACTCACATCATGAATCTGAAGGCATTAAGCAATGAGTTTACGCTCTTTGGTACTATTTTCAAGATTTACAGCTCCATATTACTCAGCCCTGGAATGTTTTAGAGCAGAGAACGGAATTTTTAGGAAAAAAAAAAAGTAACATTGCACAAGTATGTTCACCAATACCAAACTTATTGCCACTTTTTCTTTGAATATGTATTTCTGAATGGACGGACAGAAATTGAGCCATATAGTCCTACTGATATGAATTGAAGACCAAATGCTAAACACGCACACACAGAGCATGCTGGAAACATGCCACTTACATAGTAGTTTGCTGAAATGGGAATAGACTGAGTTAGAAGAAAGGAATGAATCATTTCTGGATACTGCTGGGAACCACCAGCTTGGCAAGATGATCTTAAAGAAGATGGCACATACCCTAAAACCACTCTTCTGTGCATGCATTCCATGTTGCTGCTCTTCAGCATTACCACCGAAGTGTCTTTTGTAAGTAATAAATGTTATGTAAATAAAAACACACATAAATAAATTATAGAGCTCCAGGCAAAAAAGAGCTTATATTATAATATCATAAATTATGAAGACTGTAATTGCTACAGCCAATAACATTTTAAAACAGAACCGTGCTGATAAATATGTGTGATAAGGCTGAGTAAGGCTTACTTAGTTTCAGAGTGGAGTAAATCAGTTGATTTAAGTCAATGTAATTATAGAAGTAAGATAATATGGTGAAGTTCTCAAAAAGTCACTGGCTTTCTCCCAGTCCTTTTATAATGACAAGAAAGAGGAATGTAAATGAAATCTGTGCAAGATGCTAAAAAATGCATATAGAACCCAAAAGATGCTGAACTCCCACACTTCTTTTAAGTACCTTTCCTATCTAGCTACTTTTAAGAAATCAATACATTATTTTCAGAAGAAATAAGTCAGTGATTTCCTATTTACAAAATGTGGAGGGAAACAGAAATTATGGACTTTATTCTAGATCATTTCCTGAAATGTGGTGGTTTAAATTAAATATAAGGTCTGTTTGAACAGATCATAAACAAACACAAGAACTTGACTTTGTAAAAAAAAAACAAAAATGCAGCCCTGTCTGCCTAGATATGAGGTTTCTCAAACTGCATGCTGATTCATCATATGAGAGTTGAGGCAAAATCAAATTTTTTTTCTAAAATCTCAGAGTATTGATAAAATGAGATAGAATTCAACTCATTCCTGCTTTAATGGAACATGTAAATTGATTAAACAATTTTAAAAACAAAATTCAAAATGTGGACTGTCAACCACTATTCCTTAGGAGGCAATTACATCTGTTATAAATACCGATCTTTACCGTATCTGCAGTCCATTAGCATAGTAGCAACTGCTTGGTGCAATAAATGTCTCTTACAAATCTGTAGGAAATGCAGAACTGATAAAAAACAGTGACATTTCTCAGTTTGCATTCTGAAGCTCTTTTGATTACCCCTCAGACAATTTCCTTCAGGCTAATTACCTGTCCATCTCTGAGATGACCTCCTCTGGCTTAGCCTAAAGGTCTGTCTCTCCACCTTCTACTGATCCTGTTAAATCTAAGATCTCTATATTTTACGATATCATCAATCCTCAAGATCACTTAGTAGCACACCTCAGCAGGTAAATTGTGTTTGGTAAAGGCCATTTAACTCAAATAGAATGTGACCCATTCTGAATAGCAGCACACTTCTTTTCCTTGTTACTTGTTTAAAGACATCGGCCTTTTTATTGTTGAAATCCCCATCATTTTCCCTTGTGGAGTCCTCATATCCAGACCCTCAAGCTTCTCCACATTCTACACTCCAGCTGTGCCCATATTTTTCATCCTCACTGCTAAGACTTGACTTAATTTCCCGTCTTCCACAGCACATTCTTGCTCTTCTCAACCCTTCCAGCTCAGTTGCACTGGAAACTCTGCTCCCTACATCTCCTCTCTTTCCATATGTCTCCTCAAATCTCCCACATCCATGTTTCTGTTTTCTTTCAAAGCTTTCTTTCAAAGCCACATCTCTACTTTCATCTCCTCCTACGCTCCTTAGCTCTGGCAAATCTATCCTCTGCACCACCTTTCATGTATATTCCTTACTTTGTGCCACCCAATTTGTTTGGAACAAACTCAATTAGTTATCAAATTCTCTCCCTCTCCTTCTTTATCTATAGAATAAAAACTTCACCATTACTAGAAATATAAGCCATTCAGGTTAGCATGGGTGCATATTATGGGTATCTCTTGTCTTAGCCATAACATGCTGTCGATGTTTGGGGAAGTATCTACAGCTGATGTGGTCTTAAATAGGGTAAATCACAAAGTCCTGTTTCTAGAAATCGTAACATTTGGAATAAAACCATATCTAAGAAATGATCAACACTGCCTCTAAGCACAGGTATAGAGTCTGTCAAATTCCCTGCAACATTTGAAACAGATAAATTTAAAATCGACTTTCATATATAATCTCTTATCAGACTTGAGATTTTTACCCAGTCATATTTGTAAAAATGAACATATAATTCTCCTTTACAATTTACTGTTGGGGAATCAAAAGAATGCTTTAGGTATGCCATACTCATTGAACACATGATATTTGCTAGATTTCTGTAGCTTTCTGCAAGCATCATGCTATGCGGTAATACTCAGAAGTTGTCCTAAGGGTCTGACATTAGTTCAAATCTCAGAGCTTTGATTGCCATCCAGACTAAAAGCATTTTGTAAGCATGCCAAATTAATAAAAATGCCTCCCTGATACAATTCACCTGGCCTTGTATTACCTGTCTATACCCATTCACAGCAGCAGAACAATGTAATTTCAATTTTGAGATTCCAGAGAGAGTTCAAAAGACATTTCACTCCACTTGGGAATATTCATTTATCTCTACTACATAAAAACCATAAAATTAGGGTAACAAACAACTCCTTTGCTGTAACCTAAGCCTGTCTATGCAGGCAATGGTTTGTTTTCTACTAAGCCTAAGTGTAATCACATTGTAGATTCCAAATATCTAAAAAATACGGGTCCAAATTGCTTTTTCCAACTATTATGTTTTAAAATTTCATATTTACTCAACTTAAACTGACCTGTGGATTTTGTACTTTTAGCTATTGATTTATTTAAGTCAAGGAAGTTTTCTAGAAGGCAAGTATTTGAATTACATTCTTTGTGTCTTTAGACATATCCCAGTATTTATTGTTGAAATAGAAAAGGAAAAAGATTGCATATGGAAATGCAAATACATCAAAACACATTAGGGCCATCTAACTATAAAAGGAAGCAAAGTAGACTGTAAGTTAATAAATAATAGGATAACACTGGTCTATCTAAAAATATATCTGCAGAGGAAATTGGTTTAAAGGTGATGTGGTTTGTTGGCTTATTTCAGAGTAGGAAGAAGAGGGAACTAGATTTCAAAGACAGAGAAAATCCCACACCATAAAGTCAGTCAAAATTAAAATGTTGGCTGAATCTAGATGTGCCATGGAAAATTGAAAGATCTTTAGTTCATGAGTGCATTAAATATCTAAATTGCTAGTGTATGACACAACTACCAGAGCCACAAACCCCAAAATTCTGCAATGTCCTCATCCTTGAAACTAGCAGCTCCAAAGAAAGAATGAATAGAAGCAATGGTAAAGCATCGCCAGAACTGCAAATGAAACTAAATCACTTCCAAAAACAAAAGCATTGATATTACAGTGTACATCACCTGTATTTCATACACATTCTTGAATTATCCTAGGTAGGCATAGCCACCTCACTCAGTCAAATGCCTTTTCCAGGTGTAGCTTACATATTGGATACCTGAGTTGCAGCTCCATGATTTCCACAGAAAAGCTTGTCTACTATCAAGCAAGTTCCTTCTATTCAAAAAATTCCCCTATAAAATATGTATCCAAAGATAATTCTTTCAACTTTGGGTGCTGGTAATCTGGTATAAATCTCACTCCATATAATGGAGAAACAGCAGCATGCTATCAGGACACTTCATGCTATTGTAGAGATACAAATCTATTTCAACTTCCACCTTATCCCCAAAGATCATTAACACATGAAATTACAAATGTTATGTAGGTCCTTATGCACAGTGGATAATATTCTAATAATATTATTAATGTGTTGATATTAATAATATTGGCATATGGTCAGAAACACCTGGTTGCAAAAATCACATGCTTTCCTTCTGAAGGCAAAAGATAACAGTCTACTTTTGAAAGGAGAGCATGACAACTTGAATGGAATGCTGATCTGCTTTCATACGGTGCCAAATTTCTCTAATATCAACTCTGGAGTTTCACACCATATCATTGAGTCCCACTTCTAAGGGCACCTCTACCTTTTCTTGGAGAACTTTCTCCTTATATGTTGCAGTCATTAGAAATGACTTAATCCTGTCTTCATATGCATAGCTTGTCCTAAATCTCACTAAATCGATATACAACATTCAATTTATTGTAATTATTTTAGTAGGCTTTGGAGTCATTCTTTATTTTATTAATTTAAGACAAACGTTCATTGTTACCAGAGATCTGAAATGGGTTTATACAGTAACACTATAGCAAATATGCATGTTGTCATCCCAGGCAGCTGACATATTTAAGAAAGATTGGAGACGTCACTGTTTACTCTTTAATTTCAAATGTGTGAGAACCTGATGATCTTTGTAGGTCGTTTCCAACTGAACTACCACAGAATCACAGAATGTTAGGGATTGGAAGGGACCTTGAAAGATCATCTAGTTCTATTCTATCCAGATCAGACAGAGAACAATGCTAAAAGCTATGATGAAACTCATAAAAACAGCGCTACTATGTCCTTGCATGTACTCCAGTACACAAAGAAGTGCAGACAATAAATTGACCTTACATCATAAGAAACTTTCATTTGTGCTACTGTTTTCCAAGGGGCTGATAGATAATAATGGCTTTTCTCACAGAATGAGACTGTTTAAAAAACAGTCATCTTCATCCATAGATTGGTAAATGAACAGATATTGTGGCCAAGCACATCCAGTACCATTGGTTCCTTATCTCAGCAGCTGGCATTAACAGTTGTTCACTATTTAGCTCCTGGATGACCTCAAGTCCCAAGAAGCCAGAGATCTTCGCAGGAGAATCTCAGAACCTGAGATTTTAACCTCTCTTAGTGACTTTGCAGCTTTAATACACCTTCCCTTGCCCTTTAATCCTCCCTGCCAATTATTTTATTTCATCTTTTACCTGGATCTAGGAATATTAATCTGTAGAGATGTATTTTTAGGTCAAAATCTGTTTGAAAATTATTATTCTATTATTTTATTTTGAATAATCTGAAGTCTCACCTCAATTCCAGGGAATGTGATGGAACAAATAATCCTGGAAAACATACCCACACATCTGAAGGTCAAGAAGGTGGCTGGGATTAGTCAACATGCATTTACAAAAAAGAAATCATGTCTGAAAAAAATGATAACCTTCTATCATGAGATGACTGGTTTGGTGGGTGAGAGGAGAGCAGTGGAAGGTATTTATCCTGACGCCAGTATGGCTTGCAGTGCTGTCCCCACAGAGAAACTGATGAACTACAGGCTAGAAAAGTGGGCCATGAAGTGAACCAAAAACGTGCTGAACTGCTGGGCTCAAAGGGTTGTGATCAGTGGCACAAACTAACTGGAGTCCAGTCATGAGCAGTGTATGCCAGAGATGGGTACTAAGACCAATACTGTTTATCATTTTCATTAATGAACTGGAAGATGGGACAGAGTGCACCCTCAGCAAGTTTACAGATGATACAAAACTGGGAGGAGTGTTTAATAGACCAGATGGTTGTGCTGTCGTTCAGATGGACCTCCAAACATGTTGGAGAAACAGGCAAACAGGAATCTCACCAAGCATAACAGTGGGAAACATAAAGTCCTGCCCCTGGGGGGAATAATATCATTATAACCTGGCTGACCAGCTGAAAAGCAGATTTGCAGAAAAGGACCTGGTGGGTTCTGGTGGACACCAAGTTGAACATGATCCAGCTATGCACCCTTGCAGCAAAGGCCAACGGCATCCTGAGCTGCACTAGGAAGAGCATTGCCAGTAGATCAAGGGAGGTGATCCTTCCCCTCTACTCAGCACTGGTGAGGGCACATCTGGAGTGCTGGGTCTAGTGCTGGGTTCTCCAATATGAGACGTGGACATACTGGAGCTAATCTAGCAAAGAGCCACAAAGATGATTAAGGGATGGGAGCATCTGCCATACAAAGAGAAGCTGCCAGATCAGTGATTGTTCAGCCTGAAGAAGGGAAGGCTCAGAGGGACTTTTTCAATGTGTATAAGTACCTGATGAGATGGTGTACACAAGACAGAGCCAGGCTATTATCAGTGGTACAAAGAGAAAAGACAAGAGGTGATGGGCACAAATTGAAATACAAGGAATTCTGTTTAAACGTAAGAAAAAACTTTTGTACTGTAAAGGTGATTCAACACTGGAATAGGTTGCCCAGAGAGGTTATGGAGCCTCCGTCTTTGGATATATTCAAAACCCAACTGGACATGGCCCCAAGTAACCTGCTCTAGCTGACCCTGCTTTGAGCGGGAAGGATTGGACTAGACAAACTTCAGAGGTGCTTTCCAAGATCAGTCATCCCGTGATTCTGTAACTTTGGAAAGTAAATGGAAAGCTGAAGAAAACTCAACCTTTGACCAAATTTTACTAAACAATAACAATCCTGTGGCTAGAGTTCTGTGAGCTAATGAAATTCCTACTACTCAAAAGTTTGCATCTTTCATTACCCTCACACTGACAAGCCCCTCTTTGGGAAGATCAAGCCCCACTGGTTTCTTATACGCCCTTTTATTCATATCCTATGGATTCTTAAATGCAGATCTTCAAGATTATTGCATGTAACTGAAACATTTGATATACTTCTCTGCTGAGCTGTGACCAGCTCTCACTGTCGGCTTGGAGGTGACCCATCCTCAAACAATCCTTGCTGGCTGCCAGAGCTGTTCACTCCTTCCCTGCATAACCAATCCAGTATTGCCAGTGAGTGTAGTGTTTGGTGAATTTAACTGTTCCTTCACAGGAAGCTTTTCACCTCCTTTCCTTCCTCCAATAAGGCTTGAGGACCCAGAGAAGAACCCACTAGAGAAGAGTCCAGATTAATTCAATGAACCCTTAGGTCTCTCACTAGTTGTAATCAAGAAAATAGAGACAGTGTGATAATATAATACACACAGGAAAAAACAAATTTGGGATTCACTTCCTTTCATTTCAGATCAGGCATCTAGTCCAAGCTAGGTCTCTAGGCTCCATCTATAGCCAATGGGGTAGAGCAGCACCTTTGCAAGAGAATGCAACTCATCCCTAAGACAGGAGGCATGAATTGCTGTCTGAAGAAGCCACCCCTTCCCTCTTCACTCTGTTACTCCTAAACAACAATTTCAGGCAGCAAGTCAGGTGAGCTGAACCCCGTGACATTTCCTACATGTTACCTTTGTCCATTTCCACATTGATATTATTGCTCTTCCCCTTTCCTCAGCCAAATGCAAGTCCATTTGAATTTGCTTCCACTATGTCTCCTGACTTAGTAAATCAAACCCATTGTAAGGCACAAAAGGAAAGGCTTTCTTCAAATCCAAATAAATTATGTTCAATGTCTCAGGATTGCCTCCCAATCTGCTAGTGTATATAATGCATTTAAATGAAACGTATGCATATGAATGGTGATTGCTCCTTATTGAAACGCACGTCTCTAAACACCCTGTAATCTTGTTCCTTACCAGTGTCTCCCAGAAATTATTCAGCATAAAAGGCTCTCTTCTTCATCCTTAAACCAGTTTTAAAGCCACACAACACAAACTGTTACTCAAGCTGTTATATTGTCATTGTATTTATTATTTATTGCCTTGCTCACATACACAGTTTTAAGTGTTTTCCAAATGTATAAAGGAAAATCTTGAGACTGGAATTTGGTCACAGATTAGGAGAACAAGCAATATATGAAAGATAGAAAAGACTGCATCTCTTAATATTCTTGTCAAAAATGAGCGATTATTTAGATACCTCATTTGACGCTTATTGCCAAGAGTAGGAGACTTTTTCTTTTTTTCAATGACTTTTTTGCAGCCTGAATTCTTTTCCCATCAGGCAGTCCCCCAGAACCATTTGATCTCCTAAATGAGCAAAGTAAATGAGTTGCCCTTTCTATGCCTATGTCTTCTGATGCTGTATCCACCAATTAAAACCCCAATTGACTCAAAGAGGCATTAAATCAGGACACATTGTCTCTGAAAAATACATAAAGGCTTTCCTAGATTTCGATCATACCTAGGGATATATTTTTACCAAGTCTCAATTGCTGTCAAATCACAGTTTTTCCAGTTTGCCCACTATCACTGTGACCAGAAGTAAATTTCACAATCCTAACAAAATGATTTAAAAACCTAAACTTTATTTCCCAGTTGACTTAGGTACTTCAGACTTAAATTACAATGAAAACCTGCCTAAATCCCTTTCGAAAATTGAAAACTTCATAGCCCTTTCCCAAAGCAACCTACATTCTCACTGTTAAGTTATAGACCTGTCCATTTTCTTTCAAGTAACAAGGTGAAAAAAAAAATCAGAAAAGAGATTTCATCACCAAAAAAAAAACCATCTTCTAGAATGAGGCCATTTAAAATATGCTAGTTGCAGTATGATTCTTGCATGAACGGGTGATGAAAGAAACACATTTCTTCCTGCCAAAACTAACAGCTGTATTATTAAAAATATTGTTAGTATTGTGCAAAAATCCAGTCAGATTACTATTGTGAAAAAATACCTCATCTGCTGCTTCTTTTTAATACAGTAGCAAATATACTGCCTGGTTTGGCTTCATGCCAAGATTAATTTTAAATTGGACCTCATGAAATATTTATGAGGTCCAATTTAATGGGATTGCTTTCCCTGGCATTAAGCCTGTGTGGATAGCATCTTAAACACTGATGTTTTTAACAGAACATCAAGACAAAAAAAATCCTTGGGTATTAATAGGCTTATTAATAAATTGTTTAAAATTATGACAGTATATTTTAGAAGTATTTTGACAGGCCCTTTGTAGTGAATCTTTACCTGCTTCTCTCTAAGCCTGCACTTTGCAGTTTGTCAAACAAATGCTGCTTCACATTTAGCAAAATGGTAAATCATCATTAGTTGGAAACACTCTGAAGTGCAAGTGAAGAGCTAATCATCTTTAGATAGGCTTTACTGGGAACTGACTGTGCTCAGAACACTGCAGACACTACTCGGCTCCTCCGTGGCTTTCTTGACTCACTGAGCCACCATTTACCTTTGGTTTCTAATTACCTTTAATAGTTCAACAAAAACACTATATTGAGACATGTATATACTTACAAAATACCTCCGTGCTTTGTACAAAGAAAACATCTTGAATAATTGATAAATCATTTTCCTTCCCTTTTTCAATTAAGAGCTTGGACCTAATCTCTAGAGCCAATTATTTCAACTGCATTTGAACCCATTTCTAAATAGCTGCTTCACTACTTGTCCTCCATCAGTGTTCACAGTGGACCTTCAGCAATCAAAAACCAGGAGCACAGCAGAACAGTAAAGTCAGTACAGACTACAGACAAATTTGATCTCAGTCTTTAACCAGGTTCGTAGCTGGGATTAATCAGTACCATTGTATTTGTGGTGGTACAATGTTGCTTACGGCAACAGCAGATTTGGCCCACTGTTCCTAAAACATGATTCAAAATGCAAACTTTATGGTAGTTTCATGTTATTTTCACCAAACTGTTACTACTAGGCAATACCACTGATTTGTGGTCCCTATTAAGAGTGTGAACTACTGCAGATAACAAATGCCAGCTAACTTTATGGATCAGCTCTGCAAGCTGCAACAAGATTGCTTGAGTTCAGAACCAAATACAGAACCCTCTTTCTCTGCAGAGAAGGGAGCTTTGGAAGGCCCGACCTGACAGAGGTTTGGCTGGAGTGAAGGGCAATCATATGCTGTACCACCAAATAGAAAATATATTCGTATCTTTTTCCCAGCACGCTCTCTTTAGAAGGGCCACAGATAGCTCACATGCCTTTGGAAAAAGACGCTGGTATGAGGCAAGCAGCTCATACCCATCTGACCTGCTTGGTTCAAGAGCTCGGAAAAAATGAAATCATATCAAATGATGTGTCTACATAGCTGGAAGGAAAGAGCAAAAAGATTCTCCTTTCCATATGTGTGCCATCTGATTCTAGTACAGCAAATGAGAGTCACAATCACAGAGTGCAACATGACATCGTAAAACAGTTGTTTTTTTACTGCAGATAGATGTATTCCCCCTTAAATTCCATACCTATACTATTGATATTGTATTCAAAGGGACAGAAAGTTGGCTTCGCTATTTGCCTGCTGATGAACCAACATATTCAATAGTGAAAGCTCTTTAACAGAAATAAAGCAGTGCTACTAAGAGTTTGGAACAAAAAATAAAGAGCTAATGATCTAAATAATGAAACTACGAGGGAGTTTTATGAAGGCAGATTGTAATTAGCCAACTGGAATTTAGCCAGCACACCACAGCTAACACCTCTGTGACCTTCAATCAACACTCCTTTAATATGCATGAAGTTGGGTTTCTTTATCATTAATAAACTGAATGAAAATCCAATTGGAGCAAATACTCAGTTGATTTTCATCATCACAGAGCTGCCGGAATGCTGAAATTCATGGGGGAAAAAAGTTGTGAATACTCAGTCTTAAATGCTTAGCTAGCTAGCAGTCTCTCCCACTTCTAATACTGTTGAAGCTGACAGCCACTGGACGGCTCATAGAAGATATTTTTACACTCATAGCCAGGATGTATAAGCGATGTGTTCACCCAGGATCTCTTCCTCCCAGAAACCAAACCACATGAATTCCCGCTGTAGTCAGTAGGGTGGAAGGCGGATCCACAGCATGACACCTTGAATTCACGTCCACACTGGTACCAGGCCACATTAGCTCTTGGTATCACTTCTGAACTGCATGCTGCACTCACCCAGTTTATTAAGGTATAAAAATGCCAGGTCAGAAGAAACACAAAGCCTGTTCATTTTGTTGTTCCCACAAAGATCAACACTCCCAGCATTAAAGAAAAGCCAGTCACAGGAAGGCCGTGATTCATAGGCAGCCATTTCAAATGAAGGAATCCCACCTCACACAAAGCAGCTCTATGGAATAAAACTCTGAAGCAGCTACCCCTGTTTAGGAGTGTTGATAGCAAGATTAATTATCCTTCTGTTGAGGGGCAGAAGCTGCCACAATGATGTGTCACCAGCACTTACCGAGCAAGGATGTATTCATCACAAGTGACAAGACTGCAGAGAAGTGAAATTCTTGTTTAATATTTGTCTGTATGCTAATGCAATTTGAAAACAAAGTTCTCTAAAGCTAGATGAGAAGAGAAAAAAGAGAAGAAAAAAGAAAAGGAAGAAGAAAAATGCTTTAGCCAAAGTAAACGGGGAAGAAGTAAAGCAATTTAATTTTTGACTCATTTTACAGACCTTCTCAGATTTAATCTGCACAGCCATTAGGGATTTAAAGAGGACTGATGTTTAACTTGTTTGCCCATTTGACTTAAGACAAATCCAGCTGACAACAACAAAGCACTTTCTTTGTCTTCACCACCACTTAATTTAAAGGGGACATGTTTACTAACAGCTTAATCTGTTTAGTACAAATAGTCCTTTACATTCTTTAATCCTGTCAAAAAAAAAAAAAAGAAAAAGAAAAAGAAAAAACACTGTCAGAAGCCATTTGGTCCTTTCCAAAGCCCAAAGCCGTACTTTGGGGCAACTTGATATTAGTAATATGTCTTAGCTGTGCAAATACACTGCACTGAACAATTTACATCTTCTTTATAAAAGCAGAAAAATATGTTATAGTTAAAGTGTCTGTTGAACTGTATATAATTTTTTGTAACAAAATGGTTGGTCTGCAGGAATTATATGGCAAATGCACATATTTATTTCATACAGCTGCATGCACAAAGCATTAGTTAGCATTAGTGAGGATTAATGTCAAACCATATTGAAGAGCATAATAACCACATTATCTGTCAATGTCACACTATTAATAAAACTGTTCTTCCCAGGAAAGTTCAATGGTCTTTCTTCAATGCACATATTGCCTTAAATTGTGCATATAATGCTCTTACCTGCATTTTTTCTTGTACCATAATCTCTTCCATGACCATCAGTGTCTCTTGGTTGCTTAATGCTAGTAAAGATGGAAAATATATTTTGTAAGAGAAAAGTGTTAACCACCAGCAGGTCAGGTTTATTCTTTTCTAATGATTGTGTTTGCTCATCTCTGCTGCTCTTACCAGGAAAAGATCCAGGAAAAGAGCAGAGTAGTGAGAGTCAACAGAAGCCAGTAGTCTTAATTCTGGAACTATCTGCTGTATGACCTTGAACAAGCAATTCAGCCCCAGACCAGCATAACACACGAGCAAATGCTTAATTTTAAGTTAAAGAGCAATCATTCACAATAAAGGTGTGCTTCAGTGTCTCATTGCTTTGCAGCCTCACCTTTCCTCTGTATTTCAGTTCCCGCACCTGTACAATAAGAGCTATTCCAGAGGAAAGGCATTGCAAGTACAACGTATTATTCTTGCCACCTGCCCCAAGGACTTTGTCCAGGTAGGGTCAAACTATTCTGTAGGGGCATCCAAGGTTAAATTTTGTCAGTTTTGCTGCTTAAAATGGGTAGTCCACAGGCTCTGGAGCCTTGCAGAGCACTGTTTGTACATGCACCGATTGTGTTACCAACAGCTCCTCTTATACTTCAAAAATCCTAGTAGCAAACATCTTTCCTTCCCCATCTTTAAATATGAAGCAGAAAACATATGTCTGTAAAATACATTCAAGACTTAGGATTTTTGAAACAAGACACTATAAAAACTAGGTACTGTTTTACCTAATATGCCGGTGTTGCTTCAGGAACCAGATAGTTATTAAAAGAAAGCCTTTCATCTGCAGATTCAAAAAGAAATGGAACTTAAAGACACCTCTGACAAAATACTCATAGTGAATAAATTCATGAGTAAACTCAGCCATACAAAAGCTAAGTGATTATTAGTCCTTGGTTAAACAAGGAGCTAGCGGAAGAAATGGGAACAAGCCAATACTTAGCATTTAGATAGGCCTTTTCACACAAGAATTTAAAACATTTTACAAAGAAAACAACAACAAAAAAAGCAGCACTTGATTCCTGAAACTCGGTTTTATGTTGTAATTACTACACATCAATCTTCCCCAGAAAATGCTGGTTCCAACATTTACTTTGTTACACACATCTTCACACCACCTCTGTACAGATATATTTAGTAAACTACGATTTTATACTGACACACATGCTTTTGAATTCAGGTAAATATTTTAACTTCACTATAAAAGCTTCCATAAAACCCAGTTACATCCAATCCCGTAAAATCAAGCCAATCCTTAATTTTAATAATAAAAATCATATTACAAGAATGGTATTTTCAAAAAAGAGCAAAATAAAAAACTGCTAAAAGGCGTTTTTTATCCACCTAACATCTATACTATTTTTAAAACAGAACAGGTTAGATTTGCAGTGGCTTGTCTGAAAAATTGCCCCTTAAAGAGAATATTTAAAATTTTAAGTTCTTTTGGAGAGGGTCTGCCTATTTATTTCATATTAGAGTAGCACTTGGAGGAAAGAAGACCCTATCCTACACGTCATAATCATAGAAATAATAAGTAAAACTAGTAATATTTTCATTAGTTTTGTTAATTGATTGATAGAAATATCCAGCTTGGTCTCAGAAATCTTACAGTTTTAATGATCAGCACAACACCTTTCCACCCCAGAAAAACCATGCTGTTCCATGGCATTCATGAGAGCAAGACTGGGGGACCTGCTTGACTGTATGTATAAAAAGTGCACCCTAATTTTACAGAGCTCTTCTGAAAGCCTTACTGGTACTTTTCTAAGGCTTGAAAATAGTAACTGGGAGGCTCTCATTTCCTTCAGGTGCAAACATACACATGTGGAGTAATTAAATTGCAATTAACTTCTAACCACCTTTTCTCTCAACAAAGTGATTCTCTCGCGTGGGAAAGGAGAAAGTAAATGGGATTTGGAAGTGTGGTTTAGTTCCCTCCCCGCTTTCTGAGAACTGAGGAATGCCTGCTCCAGCTGGGAAAATATAAACAGCTCCAGTGAATCCCAGAAGTTTGGACATCTTGCTCAGTTATTTGATGCCAGATATCTGATAAAGTAGGCAATCACGAATCCTCATACGCCTGGCATTTTTGGAATCAGACAGAGTATGAATAGCCACTTAGTGAAGACAGAGACTTTTAATTAGCCTTACTGTGGAGATTTACAATTTTAGGCTATGTAAGTGGTGGCATTTAAATTTTCTGCCTGATCTCTCCTTACATTTTTGTGTACATAAACCATCCAACAAGCCTTGGGTGTCCTCCTTTCTCAGAGGAGGACTGAAGAAATTTTGTTGGAGTCAACCTCGGTGAAGAAAAATAGACACAGTAAAATAAAGGAAGAAATCAGGTTAAACTTCAAGAATCCTACAGTACGTAGCAATCCCACGGGCATGGCAGCAACCAGGTATTTTCCAGATGTGACTTCTCCCTGCCACCGTGAAGCGTTGCATGTTATGCTGAGAAATGGGACAGCCTGAAGAAGAGGTATATGTTTTACTGCTTTTTAGCAATGATCACTTCAGCTGCACAGGCAAAAGGATTTGCCATAGGAGTAAATACAAGCGAAAGAAAACAGTTTTCTATTACAAATTTTCTGGCGCAAGAATCTTCTCTCTCTAAAAAGACTCAAAGCCTGTGACCTGTAATAGAGAATTAGGCATTTTAGGGGGATGGTATGTGTAGGAATTTCAAAGTTTCCACTTTCTATGTGCATCTTCTAATGTCAACATTCATTTCATTTCATATTCATAATACACAAAAATGTATCTCACTTTACTGCACTCCACTTCAGGATGTAAGAATCATAATTTATTTCATGCTTGTACAGCACCATCTCCTGAGTCAGACCTAGTGGCTGTGCCTGGCGTGCTACAGTTATATTTGCCACTTCCTTAATGTCATTAAATAGTTCTGTTTATTTTGATAAGGTATCACTGATTACCAATGAGGAGTAAGGAGGAATCACTGTGCAGCTTTTTGCTGGCCACAGAATATACCTGTTTTTAAGATGCTTTCCATTGTTTTCAAGACCATTGTCACTGCGGTCAGAAACTAGATAAGAAGCAAGAGAATACTGGTAAGAATCAAGAGCCAGGTATCCCATACAAGGTAAGCTCTGTATGTTTAATATACAACAGCTGACCTGAGCATTACACTACAACCAAGTAATTTAATATATCCTACATCAAAGTTTCTGCAGGAAAAAAAAAAAAAAGAGAGAAAGAAAATGAACAATGCAGCCTCATTATTACAGGAAATACAAAAACAAATGACTTGAGGCTCTTCCTTGTACACTCCTTTTTGCTAAAGGAGTTTGTCAGGACAACAGAGGGGTATTTGCAAGTGTAGTGAACAAAGACCATAAAAATGGACAACAAAGATAATAAACTTTGACAATATCAGGGCTCCTAATCAGATGTTCACTGCAAGCCTGAGTGTACAAGCCCAGAACAACAGCAGCAAAGGTGCTGAGGCCTTTTAGCTCCTAATGATTTTGTCTCCAAAGGAATATTTTGTTGAGGGTGTTGCCTGTAGGAGGTAACCACTCCGAATTTCAGTTTATTGTGCTCGCTGTATCTATCTTTTGATACAGGACAAGAACTTTACTTTCATATCCTTGTTGAAGAATATTGTGCCAAGGAATACAGAGTAAGATATGGGCTCCTTTCTCTACTGCAAAAAAAAATGTAAATTATTCATAAGAGTTTCTGGTTTTAACATTAAAAAAAAAAAAAGCTATATAGGGCCTGAAGAATCTGACTATGCAGAATTTTGCAGAATTTTATTTTAACATCTGATTATCTTTTATTCAGGTGAGGAGATAATACAATTTTGATGCACATGTATAAATGTGGCATGCTAAAGAATTCAGATTATGGTTTTGGTTGCCATTTGTACCCTCTTTCATAGCTCAACTTCTCCAACCAACCTTCATCTCTCATGATGCACCAACATGGTTCAATCTTACCTTACTCTTGCCAGTTCATAACAACCAAAGAGTTTGTCTCATTGAGGAAACTGGGAGCAGGAAGTGCAAAAATTACAAATATTAAAGCCTGCATAAGCATTTATTTACTAAAAAAATCACATTTCTCAATAGGGGAGGAGAGAATTTTAATTGGTTATAATAGTATCCAACTATGAATATCTGATAAAATGCAGAAATAAAATGTAAGGTGGTGTGAAAAAGGCATTTCTTTCTCAAATGTATTGGATAACAACTGTCAGCAGCTAACATTAGTAGCCAGCTAGGCCCCACCATCTGATTAAGCTAAGTTACGTCACTCAAAGTTTAGGGTCAAATAGTATAGTAAAGTATCAAAGGTGGTGAAGGGATGGACGCAGATTAAAAGACACAAATAGTAGGATGTCAGGTACAAGAAATGGAAGGGGCATGAAATTATAACACCAGACAAAGAGATCAGGTGAATGCTGAAAAGAGACGCAGACATTAACGATATGAAAATACAACACTGGCTTGATCCTCACTTGTATTTCAGAGCCTTGGCTTTTGGCTTTGAATGAAAATAAACAAACAAACAAACAAACAGCAGTTCCAAGAGTTTTTAAATGAAACACACAGTGAAACTATAACCCCACTGGAGATACTGGCATGACCTCATCTACTTCAGTGCTGACAAGAATTTCGATCTCATAAAATTAAATTATTCAACAGTAGAACTAGTTAAATACAGAAGAATGAAGTATTCATATTCCAAAAACTATTCAGACTGATTAGGTGTCTAATCTCTTTATTTGTCATTCACACTTATTCACCTGAACTCATCTTCATTTGCATGAACAGAAAATGTCTCCAAGACTCATACTTGATGTGAACACCTTGTGTGCATCAACAACTCTTATGTCATCTAGCAAAACCATTATCCCATGTACCAGGTAACCAACCCCAAAGTACACAGTGAAGAACAAAGATACAGCAGAGAAATAGACCAGAAGAAGCCATAAAATGAAATTAAATGCCCATGAATGATTTGGTGAATACTTATGATTTGGCAGAATCAATCTGCCAAATGATTTTAAAAGGGGGAGAAAAAAAAAAAAAAAAAGATTTATTCTCGTGGATAACCTTACTACTACCAATAGAATCAACTTTTTGTTGGGAAGGTTTAGTTTGGTTTTTAGTTTGAGCTGCTTGAAACTGGAATGCTTCAAAATTACACACATTCAATTGTATTGGTTTTCTCATGGGAATAGGTATGTCTCAGAGCTGCTTTTAAAAAATAAACGCAAGTTAATTGAAACTATTAGCTGCTAATAAACAAATGGTAGAGAAGGAGCAGAAGGCCTTCCTTCTACGCTCACCTCTGGCAGTGGTAAATGTGAACACCAGATGGGTTAACACACAAGTTAGTCAGTAGAAGTTCGCTACACTCATACTACCCTGACCAAACCTCTCATAAAGGAGGGAAAGCTGTTTTCATCCCTACTTCCTCATACGAATCTCACTGTCAACTGAGTATCAACTGCTAATGAAAGGTTCCTTCAGAGTGCCTTGTACTTTACTCTGTATCAAAGTATCATGACTGCTTTCACCTGCTTCTGCCAGGATAATCATCTGAAAGTTGATCAAACATATCTGAACCAGTACAAGAGTAATAACTGATGGAGACGGATGCTGTCAGCTAGGAAGAAGTCTTCACGCGCTATTTGTTCAGCACTTGTCACCTTTGGATCACAGTACTTCTGCGTGCACCTTTCTTTTTTATTATGACAACACTGCAGTCCAGTAGCTTTCATTCCTGAAAGCTTGATGAAAATACGTGATGATTTTTTGAAATATGAGAGGAACCTGCTTATCTTTGGAAAGACGTCTTCTTTGATGCTGGTGTAAAAATGCTTGGAATGCATCTAAACTCAATTAAGGAATATTTGTAGTATCACTTAACCTCTTACAAATGCTTCCTGGCCAATTGTAAAGAGAGCTGACATTTTCTTTGAACAGAAGAAAAAAGGAGCAGGGAGACCATATTAAAACATACTTCTTGTGAGAATATGGTCAGGGAAATTTCTTCCCAGGAGAAAAAAGTTTTAGGGCTGCCAACAAAATACAGCATTATGTAACATCATGTCATTACTTGAGGGTTGGATATAGGATACCATCACCCAAGCCAAATCTAATTGAAGATACTGGACAGGCTGCAAAGACATCAAAAAATATTTCCGTATTTTATTTAAGAATGTTACTACCTAGAAAAACTTCTTTAGCTTGCTTGTACTACAAAGAATTAAAATGGGGTTTAAATGTAAAAAATAAAATGATCGCAGAGTTGTTTTCCCACTTCTCAGTGAAAACATAACAAAGCATTTTCCCATCTTGCAATCTTAGAGCTGGATACTCAAGTAAATTTGCTTTTTTTCAGAAGCGGCTGCCAAAGAATTTAATTCATTTAAGAGTTTCATTATGGCAGATAAACAAGAACATAATGGCAAAGACTTGAGAAAGAACAGACTGTGTAATAGGACATACCTCTGAGATCCTCAATTCTGTGAAGAAATATGGACTTTGTCACTTCTAAGCTGGCCATTTCAATCTAAACTAAGTCACAAGATGCTCCAAGCTGGTGTTACCATCTTGCTATTATTTTACTTATCTAAAGTCATTAACAAAAAACAGCTCCTTTCTCCTCTGACTGTTCACATCAATATCTCCAGGAAACACACTGGTGGTCATACTTCAGCTCCTAATATCTCATGGTCCAGATTCCTATAGCCCAAACTCCATCCAAATCCCAGCACACTTGCTGCTTGTTGCCTTTAGGCCTTCAAGGATTTTTGATAAACAGAAGGCACCAACTGAGTTGAGGTTATGCTGTGTGAATCATGGATCTCAATAACCAGATCCATACCTTGTCTCTCCAGGGCTGCTGGTGGAACTCACAGTCCTGCAGAAAGAGGGGAGAGACAGTACAGAGCAACACATAGTGTTTCCTTCCCCTCCCTGGAGCAGTGTTATTCATTCAGCTGAGACTAAGCAACAGGCTTCAGTCTCCAGGAAAGCAGTTCTCAAAGGTCCTCCAAGCACTAAATAAAAGGTAACAGAAGCTGATTTGCTTTGCTTTGCTTTGCTTTGTTTTGTTTTTTTAAATGCAGTAGAACAAAGAAAAGTGAACATCAAAACACTACACACTTCTGAACTTCAAATCTCAGCTATGTTCTTTCACTTATGTGGATGATAGGAATATGACACCAACAGGCTTTTTAAGGAATGATAGTGGGCCGTTACAGACAGAATAAATGAAATATAAGACAATTCTTTGATTGTTCTATAAATGCTTACAAGGAAGGGTGTGTATTTATTCAGCCAGCACTAGGATAAGGTCAGAGGTGACAGATGAAGAATTAAGCAGCAACCTGATAACATCAGCATTACAAAATACTGTTCACAATGACAAAATGTCAGCCGTCCTTGATTAGCATTCAAGAATAGTAATGGAATTGCTGGTGTACCGTGGACAATTTTCTCCATCACGTTTTTCCACATTAGAGAAATGTGGCCAGTAGTTAAATGAGTGGAGTTTATGTTGGCAAACATCTCCTTAAGCTTTACGTGCACTGGCACAATGTCTACCCCATTGTCATTGCCACACACAAAGCCATACACAAGCTACCCTCAATGAAGTTAGCTCAAATATTAATGCTCAATACCCAAGTATTTGCCCAGCTTCCTGGGAGGGATTTACAACCCATACTCCCATGACAATATTGTTAGTAGTGGCCATTATCTACTTTTTGTACAAAGAGTACAAGCTGTTGACCAAAGGCTATTGTATCCTGAGATAAATGACTTCCTGGAATTCCCAGGATAAAGGCACTGGGAGATAATGTAATACATAATGACCTCAGGTGACCTTTAGACAAAGTCTAAGCTTCCATAAGCAGGAGAAATTGGAATTTCCTATGCTGTTTATAGAAAAGGGGGTAAATTTTGGTAGTTCCCAGTCTGCCTTTGGCATCAAGGAAACTGGAGAAGATGGGACTTGGAATTTTAAGTCCCAGTTCCTTATAAGGCTTTACTAGGAAATAAGGAAGAATCACACTAGCATGTCTAGCATATATACATAAGAAGTCTTCTTTTGTCTCATTCCTCCTGAAAGAAGCAGGCAAGATAATTAGTGAACTTAGTAAACAATATGAAGAAAAAGCTTAGATATTTTTTCCAATTTGTTTTACCAACTATTTTTATTCACAGTGTCTTAGATTTATCAGAAAGTGAGCACCCACTTACACATTCTTCCCAATTCATGCTGTAAGTGCTTCACCCTCTGAAGATCCAGGCCTTTTGAGTTTGTTGTGTTATCCAAGTGACTCAGATTGGAAAGATCAGACCCCCTGAAAGTTTTGGATCATCAAGAACAAAATATTCTAGGTCACTTCGGTGTTCACACCAAAATCCAAAGAGACACTACTATGCAGTGATACCTAATAAATACTTTACAGGTATACTTTATATATTGTACAGTGCCCAGACAAAAGGATATTACATTGTATTTATGATGTAATGAAGGAACAAATAGATTCCTTCCACATGGAGCTGTGACTCCTAATTATAAACCATTTATGCGTGGGATATCAATGACAAGGCTTCTTTGCTCTCTTTTCTGCTTTCATTCTTCCAGTTCCTTCATCCATGTAAGTTTTTCCTTCTGTAGTACCTTCTTCTCCCATCCTTCTTGGTGAGAATGATCAAATGCTTTCAACACAAGAGTATACATAAAAATAACCAAAATTCATGAAAATGGGAGGTCTTATTTACCAGTGGGCTGAAAAAGAAATAAAATCAGTGGAAGGATATCAGAAATATTAACCGAGACACAGAATGACAAAAACTCTTAGGTGACTATAGGCAACATGGATCTGATAAAGGTCGATATCAAACGGATTTGGATACAATTTGCCTGAGATTTAAGAAGGCCTTTGATGCCCTAATCTAAAAGTTTAACATCCCCAGCTCTGGGAAGGAGCTGTTTATTGGAGAGAGAGGATATTAAAGAAAGAAGGCCCTTGTGAATGGAAAAGTGTAGGGCAAAGGGAAGCAATTAGCAGGTCTCGACGAGGACCAATACAAGGACAGCTTCTGCTCTTACTGGATATAACATAAAATACGAACACACTGCATGGCAGAAGAGGTTGGCAACAATTAAAATAAAGAAAAGTAACGATCAGCATTAAGTTTGGTGCCGATAATTTTGCAAGTGATCTGAACAAACTAGGAAAGCATACGGGAAAACTATTGACTTCCTTATTGCAGCCTGCAGAAGTGCAGGTTAAGGAGATTTTTACAACAGTAAAAATAAAATAAAATAAAATAAAATAAAATAAAATAAAATAAAATAAAATAAAATAAAATAAAATAAAAAAATTTGTATGCTACAGAACTCTGCAAGAAAGCTCCTCCTGATGAGCAAGTATTTGTATCAGTTTATTGTCTCCTGACTGCTTATGCTTCAGTGCTCAGAAACTCTTAAAGAGGATTACAACAGTAGTAAAAACACATGCACATCCTAATATTGACTTGGAATGAAAAATCTCCATCTTTACCTAACCTTCTCAATGCATATGAGAAAAATGGTCTACAAAATGGTTACTGTATACAAAAGCAAACGACAAGATAACATTGCCTTCAGTGGTACAGGGACGAGTTCTTCACTTGCAAAACAGCCTATAATTCTGTGGGCCTTATCAACAAAAAGATACCACATACCGGAAAATATATAGCTATAGATAACATTCCCTCTTAGAATGAATTCAAAAGTGGTTTGAGAAGCTCAGGTTTAGTTTAGAGGCTTTAGAGACAGAAAAACATAGACAATATTTGAATAAAAAAATTATTTGGGATGCCTACAAGCTTCAGTTGGGTCATCTCTAAAGACATAACACTGAATAAACTGTGACAGTCCAGCATCCAAAGCTCCTAGCAAAGGCTACGCAACCAGTACACCCCAGACAGTGATCACCCCGACTTGCTCATTGCACGATACAGCAGGGTCAAACCTGGAAGGGAATCTTGCCTACACTGTGAAGTTTAAGTATGCATTAAATGAGCAGGTGGCTCATGGGCTAGAAGTTAAGCACATGCTCAACTGTTTTCTTAGATAAAATCCTGAGCAACGAGGAGCTCATTATACAGGAAATGTCAGTTTTAAGCAAACTAAAAGGAGGGGTGGCGGGGGGGTCAGGCCCTAAGAAAAGAAGAGTTTTAGCATAATCAGATCTGACCTCTCTCTCTTCCACAGCTGAAGTATGGCTACAGACATGGTTTGAACAGCTTTGTTTTCAACTCAAATACCGATGGGCTTGGTCACTGACTGACTTTTACTGGTCCCTTCAGTATAAATGACCTACTGGGGTAACAGATTTGCTAGGAAATCTTCTAGTACAGATCATCACTTAAAATCCCCACTGAATACAAGCAAATAACAACAAGCCAAATCTTTTCCTCTAGCATTAGGTTTAAAAAGAGTGTTATATTTCTTTTCCTAAATACTTTCCTAAATACAGAAACACTGTATTTAAAAGCCATGCCACAGTAATAATATCCTTAACAATAACATCCTTATTTAGTAGCTGGAAAGGAAAACAGCCTTCTAGAGAAGAGTAAGCAGGAATTACATTAACCTGACCTATGAGAAAATTCTGTTATTGGAAGCATTACGAATATAAGAGTGAAAATGAGCAAGAGCGAAATTTCTAGTCAAATACACTTGGAAGTAAAGAACACTGATTAGTTACAGTCAGCGGCAAACAAAAGATGAATGGTCTTCAATTTAGAAAGCCAATTTTTTATTTATCTTATTACAAGCATTTTTGGGGTACACATCAGCTTACACCTGTTCTAGCAGTACTCTCAGACAATATGGAAGTCACCTTTGCATTTCAAAATGTTATTTAAAAATAAAAAAACATAAAAGGGCTTTGGATTATGCCAGAGGAAACCAAATTTGTGTGTGATGTAGAACTAACAAGGACTGGAACACATTATAATATGTATTTCTATGGGGGAGAGGAGGCACTACAAAAGTAACATACAAAGTGCTGTCACCACCAGAAACTTGGAGTTCACAGTCGCAAATGCACAGTCTGAAGAGGACAGTGCTCTTAAACAAGGCCTGTCTCAGAGTTCCCATTAAAAGATGCTCTTTCCAGGAGTTCACAGCCTCCTCAAACTGTAAAGGCTTGGACCGAAATTTTTGAAAATACCTCTGACTAAGGCCGAAGTTGTTGAAGAAGTTTGAGCTAAAACAATTCTGCTCTTTCTCAGGGATGAGAGGATGAATTCATTGCTTCCCCCCTTCCCCTGATGTCTTTTTAAAGAAAAAACACCTTTTACAGCTGTTTGGTGGAGACACTACAGCCCCCTCCATGACTCAGATCAGTATTTGGAAACGTGGCATAGTAGTTGCCGTAGTGTCGATACACTGTTATTCTTGTGAAAATGTCCACATATTCAGCCAAGTTATGAGCTTCTATGAATCTGCCTACACATGCTGAGTGGAAATTTTAACTGTATAGCGGATAATAAGAAGCATGCTCCACCCACTTAAACTTCTTGGGCCAGCTGGACCACGGACGCCCCATCCTCCCCATAGTGCAGGTCCATTCCCTGCAGAACTGTGCAGGCCCTTCTGCCTGCTTGCAGCCACCAGACCCACTGCCTAGGACTGCAAGCAGTAAATTTTCTCCCCCCTGTGCTTTTTATTGCCTCCGTCTGTTACCCTTCCTCTCCTCGGTCGCGGTTAGAAAGGAATATCGCAAATTACACACAGTGGAATGAGGAACAGGCAGCAAAGTTTGGGGATGACTGGAAAAAACAACTCAATTACACAGCACACAGCAGAAGCTGGGCCACATAAAGAAGAAAAACAAATGGCAGCAGATTGTCCAGTGCATCCAAGGATTCGGGCCTTGCCAGCATCTTAGATGATCAGCAGGTTGCCAGGTGCAGCTTCCCAACAACCTTTCCAAATATTCGGAAGTTTTATTTCCCTCAAAAGGGTGACATTATAAATATTAAACCTGAAGAAAAATACCAAGACTCTGGAGTTCCTCCGTAACTTTACTTCAGCAGCTCGCTAGTTTTAACTATTAGATGTTTGTCCACATAAAACCATTTCATTCAGTGTACCAAGTGGCCAATAGTCTGGGAACTCACCACAGCCATGCAGGAAATCAGAATGCCATCTTTAGGATGCTCTCTCATTTACAGCAGAAGTTGAAAGGCAGGCAGTGCATGAAAGGAAAAAACACAGTCTCGAGGTTAAAAAATGGAAATGTCATCCTCAGGTTCTGGGTCTGTTCGGTTTTGACCACAGCCTATGTGCTGCTGACTAAATCACCCAGAACTTTTCACTGCTGAACGACGACTGTATGGCCCTTATTTTCTGAAAATCCAGACTTTCTGAGGTCACTGAATCTGATTTATGAAAAGGCTGAGAATTCAGAACTACAGCAGGAGTCAGCTACAGATCTGCTTTGGCTATAAGAAGCACAAAGTATTCTGAAATGTATCAGGTTTAAGGCATCTTAAATTGAATTGACAAAATTAGCGATCACTTTTACCCTGCATTTCACCATTTTTTCTGTCCCTGTGCGTTAAATAGCAAAAATACTTTAAACAGTGATTAATCAAAGCATTAATAAACCACCCTCTTATGGTAGTGCTATAGAAAGGTACTTGAGGAAGTCGATAATCATGCATTCAATTTTGCATGGAACGGTGTGCAGCAAATAACTCAGGGGCATACACTGAGCAATTCGGATAAAAAGAAACATTTAATAAAGCTCCTATTCATTGGTGTCTATTGTATGTGTTAAAGGCGCAGCCCTCACAGAAAAAAGTAACTATGCAATCATGTAATTTAATATCCCTGTCGGGATGTGGATGAACAAACGGAAAAATTACCAGAATTAAAAACACCTATGCATTTTCTGTTTTCTCTACACTTGACTTTACAACCTTTACACTCCTGTTACATAGCATGATATAGTGGCTTACCAAAAAACATTTTTCCACTTCTGAGTATTTCCATGTCAGGGATTTGTAAACACCTTTTTGTACTAAAGTCCTACTAAAATTCAGGAACTTAAGAAGTCACGGACCACAAAAATATTAGTTCATTATGCATTTCTAGTAACTTGGAATATTGAACCTGCCTTTCAAAAATACATGAAAATGCTATCATAATTTTCACACAAGAGTATAAGACCATGTTCAGTGACCCATTTAGGAGGGTATGGGGGTAGAGGCCAGGAATCTGAAACTATCCACTTTAAAACGTCTCACTTCTTTAACTTGAATCAATTAAGGAAATGGTTTGCCATTAAATTATGGCTCTCCCACACACCATTTAAATACACACTTGACTCCCATTGAAATGGTCAGTTCTACTTAAATTAGATTGAACTGTGCATAAACAAAAGGCTACTGGAGAGCACAAAACTCCCATAGCACCCTCTACTGATAAAGAGGGAATGGGATTAACATTCATACAGAGCAATTCCACAGAACAGGCAAAATAACAGAGAAAAGTGAAAATGGGTTTTCACTGCGGTTCAGAATTTAAGCTGCTGCTTTATAAAGGGACCCTTTCAAGACATTTACACTCAAAGGTCCAATCCTGTAGTCCTTACTCTGGCAAAATTCCAGCTGAAGTCAATGGGAATATTGCCTGTGTAAGGACTATTCAAAATTAGTCAAACTGTCTGAATATCATTCAATCAGCTCTAATCACTGCATTGAGAATAAAGGCCGTAATTTTGGCATTTTTTGTCACTTTAAATTCTTCAACAAATACTTGCATTATTCTCTGTAAATCATCTTGCCAAGCAGTATTTGTCAAATAATTGGACATTTTTTTTCCATCAACCATTGAATAAATTATGAATAACAAGCACTGATTTAACCATGTGACTCCCATCAGTCAATGCTTAAGTTTCCTATGAAGGGCTTAACTGGGGGTTTTATTGGTGCCTTAAACATTGGAGAAAATCTCATCCAACAAGAACTACTCAGCTACCTTTCCACCAGTACTACTGACTGTGTAAAGGCTAAACCTACTTTGTGATTCACTTTTTGATTTACATGGACTACTATATATGTCAGCGTAATTATGATAGAATGTATGATTTTAAACTCATTCTTCCAAGACTGAAGAATACCCTCTAAAAAAAAAACATGAAAAGCACTACTTAGGAGAGAGGATATATGTAAAGAGACTTAATAACTTTTATTAGATAAACAGATGTTCTTGGAATAAATGTTTATTTTCTCTCAGGCACATAAGCCTCAAAGAGGCACAATAGCTACAACACTACCACAAATTAGCAAGTGTTTATGTGTTTCCTATACAATAAATCTTTTATTGACTCTGCCACCTTAATGAGATAGACTCTAATTAGAAATATCAGTGTCATTAGGAAGTTCTAAATGGAGCATAAAGATATAGCTTTACTATCTTTTAACTATGTTTTAATAACAAATGTTAGAAATACTAGGGCACATGAGTGCACCAATAGCCCAGTGACTATCTTCTAAATACTAATCACAGAATGGTTTGGGTTGGGAGGGACCTTAAAAATCACCCAGTTCCAGCCCCCTGCGATGGGCAGGGACACCTCCCACCAGACCAGGTTGCCCAAAGCCCCATCCAGCCTGGCCTTGAACACCTCCAGGGATGGGGCATCCACAGCTTCTCTGGGCAACCTGTGCCAGTGCCCCACCACCCTCACAGTGAAAAATGTCTTCTCAATGTCTAATCTAAATCTACCCTCTTTCAGTTTAAAACCATTACCCCTTGACCTATCACTACATGCACTTGTAAAAAGTCCCTCCCCATCTTTCCTGTAGGCCCCTGTAAGCAGTGGAAGGCCGCTGTAGGGTTCCTGGGCCTCCTCTTCTCCAGGCTGAACATCCCCAGATCTCTCAGCCTGTCTTTGCAGGAGATGTGCTCCAGCCCTCTGATCATCCTTGTGGTCTCCTCTAGACCTGCTCCAACAGGTCCATGTCCTTCTTGTGCTGGGGGCCCCAGAGCTGAACGCAGCACTCCAGGTGGGGTCTCACGAGAGCAGAGTACAGGGGGAGAAGCACCTCCCTAGACCTGCTGGTCATGAGTTCTGTTTTAGAAGAAGAAACAAGCCCTTTAAAAGATCTATTATTGTGCAATATAGTGCTAAGAGAAAAATCTTGGTTTTATCTGAATTTGTATAGCTGCCATAACTACTATTACTAGTACCTATTACTACTATTTTGAATACTAATTATCCAAACTGAAATTGTTCTTCAGTAACTACCCCCAAAAATCAGCTTATACCCTATCAAGCTGGACACGCACACAAGTTGAGGACATTCAGCAACACTACCCAGCAAGTGCACAGCCAGAGTCTCAGCCACCCTCTCCTCTCTGAGATGAACATGCTGACTCCTTGAATGACTTTCCACTCGGGCCATAAAAATAAAATAATAAAAGGTGGGGAAGCAAGAGCAAATGAGAAGATAAGCAAGAAATATTAAAATACGAGTTTATAAAATAATCAGGGATTGGTAAAGCAAAAGGAAATTTTACAGGGAGAACTTGAATTATAGAAGGAATTACCACTCTATGCAGCATCTTGCCCTACAGAAGATCCTCTCTGTCCCCCCCGTGTGGATATGTCTATATGCACATTTTCTTCTATCTCACTAACTCTTGTTAACTTTCTGTTTCCCTCTCATTAATTCATCTTTTATTTCAGGTAGTATCAGGAAGTGCAATTAGCTGCATCAAGCATGTCTTCACTATGCAAATTATTTATGTGGTACTTATTTTTATAATTTAGTGATTTAACACCACTTTATTACATTTTTTCAGTTGCTTACAACCTTGCCAAACTTTTGTTGTTTTCCATGCCAGGTTCCTGTCACAGGAAGAAAATTTTCCGGAAAGTTTCTGCAAAAATCTTCTGAGTGTGGGAAAAAAATGCTTTGTCTACATTCAAAATATCGTGCCTTTCACTGCTATTATTGGTGTCACAGTTGCAGGAGAGAGATAAAATTTGGGCATATCCTTCTGCACATGCTCAAGGGATTCTTGTTAGAGTTGGCAGATTTAGAAGCCTCTGTCTACTGCTAACACGTTCCATCCTCCCAAAGCTCTGAAAATCAAATCACATTGACCATATTTTAACCCCAGTAGTTGACAGACTGTTCTCTATCCTTGTCCTGAAAGTCTACACAGGACTTTCTCTGCAGCCAGTGGATACCAGTGTGTGAAGCACACAGACCAAGATCAGAAAAAGTATGGCTTTCAGTCTTACACTGAAGCCCGAGATCTACGAATACACATCTGGGTGATATCACTCAGGCAGCCAAGTCTGCCTTAAGTTCAGTGTGGGCCAACCACCTAAGCGTTAACACAGTTTTCCAGGAAGACTTTACAACCCTCACTAAACCCTATGTTTCAGAGACTTATTGGCAGGAGTTCAGCTCCGCTAAGTTCCCCACCTTAAAGCTAATGTGGGCATGACCAGCAGAAACGCTGGACGCCAGTATAGGCACTCCTGTTACCTCCTGTGCTCCCCCTGCTCCCCTTTCAACTCTGTGGCACCTAACCAGAATAGATAGGAAAACCTCCCTGATGCCACAGGAGCACAGAATAGGAAATGGGAAAAGGCAGGAGGAAGGGCTAGACTGGAGCAAACTGGAATACGAGAAGAGAAACCTACGCAAAAAAATAGGAAGCGACTTTACATTGACTATAAAAACCGATCCTAACCAATGTACGAAAAGACAGCTCTAAAGAAGAATGTAGTGTCAATTCTGGTACTTCCTAACCCTTGCATCCTCGCTTTTGTAAGATTGCTCTTTTAGTCTAGGTCTGTGCTATAATCACCCTGTTTTTCTCATATTAAAAAGACATTGGGGTAGATTCTCTGCTGGTGTAAACTGGCACAGTGCCATTGATTCTAGTGGAACCATGCCAATTTTCATCAGCTGCAAATCTGGACCATTCTTGTTAATTTACTTGTAAAGAAGCTCCCCACATGCCTCTAATCGTTTCCATTTTCCCTCTTGACCTTTCCTATGTTTGCCATTGTTTTTTTATCTTAGAAATGTAGTGATAAAACGCTTTATTTTGTTTCATCAGCAAATTGGGATGTCATTAGTCACCACTTCTAGCCTCTCCTCCAGATTCACAACAGGGGGCCACGCATAAAGCTCTGTGCCACTGCTGACCCAGGCTGGTATATCTCCATAGTTTGGCATGGGGGGAAGCAGGAAGGGAAGCACACAGAGCAGCCTGCACTGCATCTCAGGTAATAAGACTTGCTTACCAGTGCTATTTTGCAAACGCTGCTGTACTGCTTCAGAACGAGAGGTGGCATATGCTTTGACTCATTGGCAGTTTAAAAGCGTCCACAACAATCCTATGATGCTCCACTGACTGGTTTATTTTCACAATGAAATATTTTGCTTTGTTAATCTTTAAAAGATACTTCCTGGAGCAGCAAGATACACTGTTGCAACAGTCACAGTGATTTCTTCTTAGAATTACACTCCATACAGGTTCTTTACAATTTTTTTTGTTTGTTTCTTTTGGTGGGTTTTTGAATCTTTAATGATTTTATCAATTAAGTTTCCTGACACCAAAGTATGGTTCACCATTCTAATTTCTGGAATCATTCCTAGAACCATTTCCTTCCAAACCGTTTTGCCTGAAGCCGGCTATCTTCAGTTTTCCTCTATCAAATTACATTTTCCTGATTAATTACCTAAGTTTTAATAAGAATTCAGTTAGCAATTCTTTAGCTCCTTCAGATTCCTTGGATGAATGCCACATGTTCTGACTTTCACTGTCACTGAATTCCTGGGGTTGTCGCAAACCCCGTATATACATCGTCACTTTTGGCAACCTTTGCTGTCTGTAAATAGCAGCACTAGGGTTGGTAGTTTCTTACCGTCTGCTCTGCTGAAGTTCTAAGCAACCAAAATACTTTGTTCCTGCATTAGCTCTTTGTCCTTTCAGTTTGTTCCCTTTGTGCCACGGTGATTCCTCATACATTTCCTGTCCTACTTTCAGCACATTATCACTATATCCTCTAAGCATTCTTCAGATTTCCTGTAATTTATTGGAGATGAATTACCCTTATATTAGAAGGATGTGCCTTTGAAATAATAATAAAAACCTACTATTTAAAACACATACCAAAAGTTGCATTCCAAGTTTTAGATTGTTACAAAGTCTATGTCTATAAGCTGTTTGGTTTATATTGTGTTGTATATCACATTTTGACGTGACATAGAATGATGTCATCCATGTCTACTCACATTCTCCTTTAATTCCCACTGAAGAAAAAACAAAAAACTAAGTCTTTGCTTTGTGCTCTTTAGTGTCATGCTCACTCTGAGAAAGGTATTATTTAGGCCAGGTATTCTCTCATGGTCCTATCCACTCTTCACTTTTCTTGCCTGAGAAAAACTATGGGATTTATAGAATCAGTCTCCCACTTCCACATCCCAATCTGTCTTTCCTACAAAGTATACAGATGAGTTACTGTACCCCACTGATTGTTTTCATCAGCACCATATTCATATGTGATAAGTTATGTCTGTATTATCTTGATGCCAGATACTAAGCCTTAGCCAGAGTTTCCTTTAAGCTGCTTACATCAGTCTATTAAGTATTTGCAAATTGTACTATTTTGTTGAAATGTTCCCCTTTAAAAGGTGTTTCTTCACGTTGCTGTAGCAGAGGTGCAGCAGTTGCTTACTATATCTCCTATTCTGGGGTATATTTTGCAATGATAAGAGGTCTGTACAGCAGTTAAGGAATGGGGCATTTTCATCTAAAAATATCAACACAAGAAAATTAAGGAAAAATAGTACTGAAGAAAGTTTTGTGCTGCCTACACTTCTGTTCTAAGATGGTTGCACTAGGAAACATATGTACTAAGCAAAAATAAGAAATATTTTTCCTTTGTATAAGGTGTTGAAGAAACTAAGAGTACTACAGAAGAAGTTGAAAACATGTAGAATGTACAGGGAAGAAAAAAAGAGATGAAAATATTTTAGGCCTACACAAATGTCTTAAGAGTGGTTTGACAAGCCCAGCCTATTCAGATTAGCAACAAAAACTGAGGGATGACTTGATGACAGTGTTAATGTATCTTTTCAAGGAGAAAATACCAGTTAATAAAAAGCCCTTCAGCCTAGCTGAAGAAAAGCATAAAAAAGAGCAAATGGCTACAAGCTGATGCCAGACAAACTCAAATGAGATACAATAAAGAATAACAGTCACAATGATTAACCACTTGAACAAATAACACCCCCCCCAAGTTACAAAATTTTTAGATGAAGATTGAATGGCTTTCTGAAAAATACGTTTAATCACACAAATGTGTTAAGTTCTTTGCTAACCGTATAAAACTCCTTGCACAGTCTTACAAGGTCAAACTAGATGATCAAAGTGCACTTCAGACCTGAAAGTTTTAAGATGTGATAGGACATAACTTTCAGAATCACGCAGAATAACGGTTCAGAACAATCACTTGTTTTTTTTATAATTCTGTCTTTTTTGCATTCCCTTTTAAAACAGTAATTTTGTGAAACAGTTTTCTAACCCTCTGTCTTATTACACTCAATGTTAATTTCCCTAAAGACGGAACAGGTAAAA
>VXAA01002584.1:366610-385001 GCA_013399115.1 Anseranas semipalmata
GGGGGAACCACTGTTTCAAATAGCATTTAACATAAAGAGAGAGGGAGAGAGAGAGAAAGAGACACAAACACCAGCGCTGGAAGTATTAAAAGCACACTGAAAACCTCTGTGATGACAGTTTGAAGACAGCAGCTTTTATGTGCTACTGAGCCCACCTCTACAATGTCTTTTAAATGCAACTGTTTACCTAGAAAATATAAGCAAGGGCCAGGATCTCGTCTAGAAGAGGCACCTTTTGATTGCAGACACTGAACTGAATCCTTAACTAATAAATTGTTCCACACCTTTGTCTGAAACAAGAAAAGCAAAGGTCTGCATTTTCTCACAAGAATGCACAAGCCCCCTCAAAAGCAATATGGTTTTCTACATCTAAGTCTCAGTATTTGTTGACTTAAAGAGTTTGTAGGAATGACAATGCACATCACGGGTTTGTTACTTCTGTCATCTGTGCTACTGAGTGTACCTTGACTCAGATCAAAGTTGAAAGCTTCTAAAAAGATACACAAACCACAATGTGACAAATAGCATGCTTTGTTTGACACAGCAAACAAGAAATTACTTTCATCAACCCAGGAAAAGAATCCTGTGTTTTCAGTGCTAATTCTGAAGACCGCAGTGATGGAACCAGAGCTTTACTTCATCCGCAAAGAATGAGAACCTCTTAAAAGACAAACAGAGAGGAAGAAGCAGTATCAGTGCATTAAATGCAGGCAATTGTACGAATTTGAGATTTGTACTGTAGTACACATTTGTAGAAAATTCAGCCTTAACTTAATTAAACCAACTTCCCACAAAATGGAAAATGTCTACATTAAGCAAATATTCAACTACTAACTGGAAATTACAGATTAGAACATATGCAGCACTTCACAGATGCATCCAAAATTAAACACACATCCACAGTATTACTCATTCTAGTAGCATACACAGTTAATAAAGACGGGCGTAAGAAATACTGCAAACTAGTTGTTTTGGTTTTGTTCTTTTTTACAGTAATATTACCTAAGTCATTCTCAATGTATTCTTATAATATTTGATTATATAATCAATGTAATTTGATTATAATTATAATAATTGAGACATTTAATTCTACAAATACAAAGCACTACAGTTCTATAAAATCTTACCAATATGTGCATTATTGGGGTGCAAAAAATTTTCAGAGTCATGTCCAATAAAAATCAAAGTTCATGCATGAAACTACTTTTGCCTTGAAATCTCATTTGTTCCAAAAACGTATATACACAAAGTTCCCCTTAAATAAAGCTTTTCCTCCCTGAGAAGGAAATAATATTTACTTAACAGAACAGATTCTGAATTCAACTATAAACCAATGACAGCCTTTTCATTGACTTGAAAGGGCTTTAAATGGGAGCTAATAACATCTCTACTACCCTTAAAAACTAAAACTATGCAGTTTTCCTCCTGAGTTGGAAGTGCATGCTTGAAAGTTAGCAGAAACTGACAGAAAATGCAAAAAGTAAACCAAGAGCAAAACAATGAAAAATACGTAATGTATGCGTGTGTGTACACAGACATATAAATACATATACATATATACATTTAGTATATATGTGAACAGATAGTAAATGAGGTAAAACATTTTCAAACTTCTGAGAAAAAAGAGCAGCTGTTGTATTTTTATAATTAGGGATGTCTGAGTCAGTTCTCTTAAAAAAAAAAAATTAACTGGGCAACTACAAAGCTCTGCGACATTGTGTTCCTTGATGAGTCAAAGGCATGGCTCACATGTGCAGATTTGCCAAAACCTGCCTTCCTCAGCCAGCAGAAGTATTTCAAGCTGGAATTCCTCCTTAACACATTCAACATCAGCTCTCATCATTTATGACAGCAGTGCACTTGATTTTTAGAAGAATTATTGGCTTGCACACTTTCAGTAGCGTAAATGTCCTTATTGCCAGTGAAAAAAAAATCTTTATCTTTACACACACAAAGGTCATTCCCCCTCCCATTCAGCGTCCACACCCTGGAGCTTGGTTTGGAGACAATAACACAGCCTAACATCACTCTAACAATACTATATAACAGCCCTTCCAGGGATAAGCTTACAAAAGGTTTAGCTGGGTACAGCACTCACCATTCTTGCTGTTTGCAACACAGGCTTTATTTATCGTGTCAATATATATTTTTATAACATGTTCTTTTAAAACTGCCATTCAAATATTGATCAATTTGAAAAAAAAATCCACAAAAGTACTGCATTCCTTTCAAATAAATTATTTTTTAACACTCCTCTAACATGACAAAGTGTCAAAACATGTTACAGACAGTATCATGGAATAAAGACAAGCTTTCAGTGAAGCTCTTTACAGTCACTATACTACAAAATTTACTTCAAACCTTTGCCCTAGCATTGCTGTGCCTGTATCAAATTTATTCAACTGACACAACTTAAGAGCTCTTCCCAAAAAGTTACTCTTATCCCATTGATGGTAGCAGGCCACCTGCCTCTGCTAATTAGCAGTACCCAGCTCAGTTGCAGCTCTACAAGAAGAAAATGGATTGGCTCTTCTGCTAGACCATTTTGTACTACGAGATCAGAAACTGTTGAATGTCTTCATCCTTCACAAAGGCTTTAAAACTTACTAATACTGCATGGTATCTCCAATGAGTGCTGCTAACCTGTGGCTAAAATTTTCATTTTTTCATAAATGTTCCTGAAAAGAATTCTGTAAAACTCATCCGTTCAAGACGGATCCATGATTTCAGCACTATTTAAACATACAATCATATTTTACAATTATACACATGGATAAAAACAGGTATCATTAGTCACTTATTAGTCACCTTTAAAACAGGCAGCATGTTCATTATGTTAATGTCCTCAGAGCGTTTAAAGCAACCTTTTGCATTTTAAGTGGAGGCTCTTGGTAAAAGGTGGCACTTAATAAGAAATGACAATTACCGAGGTAGGTTACTCTCCAGAAGACGGCAGTATGAATTTTAATTTCTTCCTGGCCATGTATCAGCAAGGGCTAATGCAAACATTTTAGTTTAGAAACAGTAGTAAGTACAGTAACAGTGAAAACCAAAATAAAAGATGACACTAACCTCCTCTGAGTTTCAATCCAAAGATGTCCGGCGCCTTTGGATTAAAGGCTTATTTTAATGAAAAGCCTTAATTAAGTATACATGTGTATAGGATCACCTTAATGAGGTATGGCAGAAATGGAAAAGAAGGTAACCTCTTAAAAAAAAAAAAAAATCTTATTAGCAACTTTAAGAAATTCAAAGATTCCTGAAGAAAAAAAATGCAATACTGAAAAGATACAAGAATGCTGGATCAAGTTCAAGGATAATAAACAGTGAAACCAAAATAGGTATATGAGAGGCATTTTCGGTATCTTTGTATTACAATTGATACATACTAATGATTTTTCTGTAAATCAATGGAATTATTTTTGCAGATATTACAGCATTTACACTTTCACTTAAATCTTAGACAGCACAAAAATAAGTTTTCTACTTTATTTGCTAATTAAAATTTATTACTAAAAAATCTTTACAAGTGTATATTGTAAAATCTCCCCTTTACGGTATTACGGAGTCAGGTTTGGTGTCAGGCTAACTTGTGAGCTCACTTTAACAACTGTTATTTTATCTTTTTGTCCTTAGAAACAATCAGTGATTTAATGTCATTATAAAGATAGCCACTTCAGTTGTTTTTTACATCTTCCCCTACAGTACACAGAGGTATTCTCATTTGCAGATTTGAATTTAAAGTAATTACTTATAATTACAGAGAAGAAATGCATCCAGTGGATTAATGACTCCATTTACATGCAGCTCGAAGGATTACTCTCAGGACAGCCTCACCACTTTTGCTTGGAAAATGTCATTTCCACAAGAAAATAAATTTCTCAAGTCAGTAGCAGTTGAGAAGGACTTTGAAAATTATTTAAACCAAAAAGATTAATGAAACAGCACACCTGGACTTAAGGCAGCATCTGTACCTGTCCTCCACTTGGAAGATAAAGGGCCTCCAAGCAAGAATAACCAGGAAATATAGCCAGAGGAAGCCCATACTCCTACTACAGGCTGAAAGTGCCCTTGCACGGTTCTGGATCTGAAAGAAACACACCAGCGGTTATTACAAACGATGGCAGTGATTGTGGCTTGGGAAGTCACGCTCTGAAGCCTGGCAAATGCCTGAAGGCACTGTTGCTGTGGCCAGCCCCTTGCACTGTCTCCTCAAGCCACCCAAGGACAGGACACGACAAAGATTTTTGGGTTGACCCTTACAGATATCACTCATCCGTTTGCTTTGAATAAAAATTATTTTTTGATAATGGTGACTGTATAGATTTGCCATAAACGTGGGTTACACAAAATGGCAGCGATGCCACTTCCCTTAAAGCCACCAGTGCATAACTTCAAATAAGCCACCCTAACTCTGCTACATGGAGGGGAAAATGTAAGCCCCCATGTAACCCCACGCAGCCATACTTAGGGCACAACCACCACAGCGATCACCTTAAGGGTGTTTTTCAGGCTGGAGCCACTCATGACTGAACACATCCCCAGCAGATCATGGATCAACAACCAGCTGGTGCTAGCGCAGCACGAGCAGTGACTCAGTGCTCGTCACCGACCAGGGTGGCTACCGGAGCAACTGGCCGAGGGCTGCGCGCTCAGGACTTCTGAGAGAAGCCGGAGAGCTTTGCCAAGAGGCTGCTGCCAAACAAAGCCCTTTGGTGTTTGATAATCACAATGCTCCCCTCTCGTCTTACCACCTGACAAGTTAAAAACAGCTCTGAAGTTGAAATAAATAAATAAATATTATTAAAAAAAAAAAAAAAAAAACATTTTGAAGGACAAGGGGAGTGAGGCACAGGCTCCCTCAGGCAGCGCCTTCCCGCGCAGCCACCGCGCCTGCGCAGCACCCTGCGTCGCCTTCCTCCCCACCCCCACCCCACACGGGACGCGTTGCCTGGCAACAACGCGGCCCAGCCGCGAGAGACGCGGAGGTTTCCGCGGGTGAGCGCGGAGCGGCCGGGCTGAGGGGGCTGCGGGTCTGTGGCCAAGCACGGGGACTGGGGAGGGAGCTCCATGAGGTAAAAAATATATCGGAGAGGTAGCAAGGGCTGGTGCAAGGCCCGGAGGGGGCAGCGGTGCCGTGAGGTGCCCGGCTGCGTGGCGGGCAGGGTGCGACGCCTCGTCCCGCCATGGCGTGAGGGGGAAGGCAGCATCGGCCACAGAGGGGTTGGTAACGTCGTCTTTGCTCGCTCTGTCTCGGGCTTCCTCGTACGTTTCTGTTCCTAGGGCCACGTGAGTTTTGTAGAATCACCTAAAGATGATCAATGGAGCGTCATGGCTTTTACAAGGTATGATTTCACATCTTTTAAAATGAGGTAGAAGGGTGTGGAGAAGTGCAGGAATAGATAGATAAACCCATTGCTTGTATAAAAATAATATATTCTTGTTTATATTCAGTGTTCTGAAGACAAGGTTAGCCTTTGGGATTGTTTTTAGTTGAAATAAAATGTGTTTGGGCATGCTAGACTTTTATAGTCCATAATGAGTTTATTGCATATAATAATTATGGGCTCGGTAATTAAAACTTAAAAATTACTGCTATTTTATTTAATATAAACGATAAATCAAAGATTTCATTTGACTTTTTATAAGTTAAAAACTAGGATGTGTCAGAAGCATCAATCAGATTTCACATTATGGTAATTGTATGTTAGGCTTCAAGTACGGGAGTTGCATGTGTATAAAAGCCTTTGTCAAGTCAAAAACATTGGCTAAGAGCAGAATTTCATTTAAATTAGTATATTATATATCTTTTTAAATCATTTACGATAACAACTATGGAAGCTTTTTTTTTCTTTCTAGGGCCTCTTCTCTGAACGAGAGGGGATAGCAGTTTCTGCAGTTGCTTTACAGGATCATATAATACACAGTCATCAGCTCCAGGATCTTTCATTAGCAGATCCTTTTAAGTCAAGGGCAAGGAATATCAGGAACATTTACAAACCCGTGAACAAAGAGCTGGCCAAAGCAGTAGTAGATACTGGACTACGAAAAAAGAGCACTCGCCACAAAAATAAAGAAGATGCAGAAAAGGAGTATGTGCTTGATCCCAATCCGCCACATCTAACATTAGGTAAACCATTATATTCTGATTTGTGAATTCTTTTTTTTATTTAAAATAAACTAAAATGAGGAAGATAAATTTTGCATTCAATAAGATAATTCAATGCTAGGCATCATAAAGTCTTGTTTTTCAGATTTGTTCTATCCAGCAGATTAGGCCATCATGTAAACAGTCATTTAAACAGCAGGATTGTCATCGGTGTCTTGAATGCGTCTTCATATCCGAAGTGTATTAAAACTTATTCTTATGACAATGAAGGTGCATTATGACAACTAGTGCATCTTGAGGAAGAAGAAATTCATTAAGAGGCAGGAAGTCTTTTACACTTCTTTAACATTTTTTGTATATTGACTATCATAACTTTCATTACCTTATATTCTCAAATCATCAGCTATGTGGATATTGTATTTATTTGGGAGAATGTGTTACTAAGAAGATAATCTTTATGTCTATTTGAAATGGTTTCTTTTATTCCTTATGCAGTAAAAAGACATTTACTACTGTTGCGTTAAATGTATTCTGTGTTAATATATACCCACCTTTACTCAAAGTTAAAAAGGTTTGTTTTTACAATGGTCCTGGGGCTAAACCCAGGAAGAATTAACACCTGTAGTTAAATACCTTTTTCAAATTTGGAAGCAAACATGCAACAAGATAAAAGTCACAGATGTGAGGGCTTGGAATGATGCCTGGTGAGAAAACTCACTTTTAAATAGTATTATAATAATACAGTTGTACATCAGTGACATATAATATTGCTTTAAAAAAAAAACAACAAAGCCAAGGAGCATCTTAGCAGATCAGGAATCCAAATGTGCTTCGTAGCGATCATTTTCCATTTTCTATCGCCCTTTTCTAAACGTTTCTACGGTATTCTTACCATGAACATCTTGTCTCCATCCTTTTTGTTGTCTTGATTAGGCTTTTCTGAAAGAACCTTCCAGCTCCACAATTTACACTTTTAAGCATAATAAACTTCCATAATCATTAATAATTGTTTTATTTATTCTGTTTTATAAAAATGCCCTTAGGCCTCTCGGCAGATCATGTTGCCTTTGCTGTAGTAACTGTCACAGTAGTCCCAGCTCTAAAGAGAACCATGTAAATCAATGAGGCTCCATACAAGCACAGGCATCTGCCTTTTGGAATCAGCTGAAGGTTAAGAGGGTAACTTAAGATAATACACAACAAGCGAGTGTAACAAGCGATAGGACAAAGGTAGTAAGACAAGATGATTATTAGTATGTTTGCTTGGTTATACTTCTAAAGATGAGAGGGTTTTTTCTTTGGTTCCGTTTGAAGAGGAATTTGAAAGAGGAGAGGATGGTGGTGGGGGGAACAGCAGAGAAGTACTGGGGTTAATGCAAATATAAATAATGAGTGATTATGGAAGCTAAAGGTTGTGAAAAAATGCAGCCCAAGTGTGAGCATGTTCTCTGCAATTATAAGAAAGGCGAAGTATTTTCTCTTTAAATCGCTGCATTGACTGAGAGGTCCCATACGAATGTTTGTGCAAGTGATTCAAGGAACGTGCTGAAAGATTTTAAGAAGTCATTGCAATTGTTTCTGTGTTTTGTTTATTAGTATTTTCACCTATAATCTCTCATGAATTTATAATGCTTGTATCAAGCTTTCTCTTTTTAAGAAGAATTGTTTGTTTTAAACCTTATGGTTGTGAAACAACTTGGAAAATGTAATTTAATGCGTTTTCTCTTCTTGAGTTTGTCGGTAATCAAACAATCCCAGAGGCGTCTATCGTTAAATTTTTCTCAACAGGGGCTTGAGTCCTAAAAGCTAATAATAAGGGTTTAAAGGTTAATGTATGTAATCATTTTGCTAATGCTCATTTTAACATAAATAACTCAGTTGTAAAATGGGTGTGTCAGTAGATAGGTTGGGCTTGAAAGTGATGCATAAGGATGAAAACTCTTGGACGTCTTGAGCTGTGATAAAGGTAGGCTTTCATTACTTATATTTATTCTAAGTGCTGTTTCAAGAATATCTTCACAGAGCCTTTTGCATCAACCACGTATCACTTCTTGTGTGTCCTGCTGCCAGTTTTCCTTCATCAGCTATGTTGTATAAAAGCTTTTCTTCTAAGCACCTGTATAACCTGTCCTTCACAAATATCCCATCTGGTTTATATTATTTAGAAGTTAGGTTTTGCCTCCAATCTCTTCCTATTTGGCAGCTTTAATCATCCACTTGTGAAAGTTTTTAATAAGCTTTTTTTTTAACCCCAGGCGTATACAAAAGGCTTTCCACAAAGCCATCTCATTGTCTTCCCTAAAACAGTCTCTGACCACAGTGCTTGGAAGAAAATCAAGGGTAGGCATTTTTTGTGTTGTGGTACTGTCTTTCATGCTGTGACTGGTTTGCTATCTTGTTCGCTCCCTGTGTATCCAGATTTTGTCATCATAAAGACTGGCACTGTGTATATTGGACTATCAAAATGGGATCCTGTTTCCTTATTTATTCAGGGATACTCTTAGGTATTACTGTCAGATGAAACTTGATATATGTTTTTACTAGAACTTTTATCATATGTTTTATAATCTGATTGCTCTTTTGTAGCAGAAATACTGATCAGTGCAGCATGTGCTCTTCAAGAGGTGGATGGTCTGTGCAGCATGTGCTCTTCAAGAGAGAAAGCACCTCGTTAGGAGAACTTTCTTGCCACTCAGATACCAATTTCAGCAATCCATGCATAAGCTTTAAATAAAATACATGTTCTGAACTAGGTTTTAGTGTCTAAAAAGTTTACAGGATCTTTCATAATTCTCTTCAAGTTTACATTATTTTTCACCATCAATGTCAGATGAGTGCATTTTACTGCACCAAAATGGATAGACAATACTGAAGATACAGTGCCATAAATACACATGTATGCACTGTGCTGCTTGAGACTGAGCAGTTTGAATTCTAGTCCGTAGCCCGCAGGCAGAGCTGTGAGCTTGCACACATGTGGAGGTGCTGCATTCATGTCTGGGTATCGAGTTGTCTGGGAACTGAAAGCGTGCTTCTAAGACATTTCATATCTGACCACCAATGTAATTTATGGTGTTGATTCAAATTTTCATTTGATGCTTAGGTTTATATGCATTGCAAAACCACTGGTTGACCTCTGGCTTGATACCTTTACAAGGGCAACAAAGTAACAGGTGGTGTACCTGTGAACCAAACCGTATGTAGAGAAAGCATTTTCCAAGTAGTTCCAACGTACACTGGCACTACTTGAAATCTCAAAGCCACCCAGTTGTTCTAAGTTCTAATGTTCTCTAGGCATCATCAGCTTGCGTTCTAACTAGTCCTCTTCCTTCCCTCCATGTTCCTCTTCCTTTCCGGTTTTAGCAAATACCGTTGATGCCCCGTCATGGACTCATGCTTCAGCTCATTATACGTACCTGTACCTCGGGCATGCTTCCACTGACTATAGTCAGTCCACGCAAGCTGCTTACTCTGGTCTTCAAAGATGACAAAGGTCTATTCTTTGCTGTACCAACTAGCATCTTATTTTTGTTTCTTTATGTTCTTCTCTTGCATCCACCACAGTCATATTACACTTCAGCATTTTGCACCACCAACAGTTTTTTATCCTACCACTTTATTCATGTTTCTTTTTATTTCAGGAATACGAAAATGTTAAAGAAACCTTTACAAATGAATTCCTACAGATTTTGTTTATACTTACAATTTGAAATTACATTATTGTGCATTGTTGCATTATCTAGTTAATTATCCCCATCTTAACAGCCGTGAACAGGTATCAAATTCATATTACTTAGTCAATATAGGTTTACATTTAAAAAATTCCTATATAATTCCTTTATTTAAAAGAAGTTCTGAAAATTAGTAAATAGCTAGCTAATAGTAGAAAGTATGTTGCCCGCCAGTAGCTTGTCTGATGATAAATTTGTATGAAGTATTTGTATGAAGTATTTTTAAATAAATGCATTATCGATGAATTTCACATGAAGAAAATCCACTGTCTGCATTTGCCAGTGGGTTTTATTCAGTGATTTGTTGCTGTTACTGTCTGCAGCTCAGAAATTAGGACTAGTTGAGCCCCCGTCCTTGCCACTAACTGCTGAAGAATGGGCAAAAGTAAAGCAGAGATCCATACAGCATGGAGATTCCATACAGCCTTGTGCAATATGCAGGGAAGAGTTTGCACTTCAGCCTCAGGTACATGTATATCTGTGCACTACACACTTGTATTTAAGATTTTCCGGAGTCACTGCTAAAAATCACTAGGTGGAGGAAGGAAGGAAGGAAACTCAAAATTCAACTTTAAGATGCCATTTAATATTTAATAGCTGGACCTACCTATCATTGGCCTACTCTGAAAGTATTTTGGAAATGAGATGGAAGAGAAAGGTTGGTAGTGTTTGTTCGCTGATGAGTTACGACAGTAGAGGAGAAGGTAATCGGCAATTTTTGTCCGCTCTTGCAAAGCAAGTTTAGGCTATTTTTTGCTCCATTTAAACTCCTCTTAGATATGGTCTTAGCCTTTGTTCACCAGAATGGTAAATACTCACTAATTAAAAAATTGAAGATATATTTTGTTTTCTCACAAGTTTTATTACTTTGTAGTTTAATTCAATAGTTATTTCTGTATGGAAAATGAAATAGGTGTGCTGTTAATACCAGTCAGTCACTTAGGTTATCTGAATAAATGCTTGCATTTTACCTTGGTGGCCATGTGTGTAGCATAAGCATACATACATCATGCTTTATTACATTCTCTCATGTATCATCTTGGAAATGTTAAGCAAAAGGGACAAGTGACTGATTGAAGAGCAGTGCTGCTCTAGAGAGGTGATGATGATAATTAGAAGAATTACCTGAACTGCTTGCAAGTTTCTTTCCACAGTGTGTTTCAGGGTGTTTCTGTTCTGGCTGTTCCCCCTTTTAATTTGTTTTCCTTTAAGATTTTTTACAGTCAAGTCTGTGATGTGAATCAAGGTCTTTAATAACCTTAAAGGGGGCGGGGGGNTGCTTGCTTTTACATCAGCATTAACTGGAGGTGTACAATTGTCCAAAGACAGGTGGGATGGATCTGGCAAAAGACTGTTCTGCCAATTTCTGGCTACCCTAGAAGTCTAAAGCTTGACAAGAGAGAGCAAAAGACAGCACTCATTATGAAGGTTACTTTAGATTTGGCACAAAAAGGGAAATGCCTCTGGAATTCTTTTTGTCCTCAGCGTTTCGTTAGCTTTCCTCCCTCAAGGGAAAAAAGCCACTGTATCTGAAAGCTTTCCCTTCAGCTGGCTGCTAGCCATTAATCCTTTTGTGTTTGCGAGCTCAATAGTGCACACTACTTGTTCTGGTTTTTACTCCTTTCCCAGTTTTTCCTTCCTCTAAGAGCCAACTGCCTTTTTTGTCCAACTCTGTATCTTTTGTCAGGATGGAGATCATCAGCATTTGGTGGGAATTTAGGTCAGATAAAGGTGAAGTTTTCTTGTAGCCTGTGAACATGCTTTCTCTTTTGTTTTTTGTTTTTTGTTTTTTTTTGTACGTGTGAAATGCTGCATTTGATGTATATCACTTCCTGAAATTTGACATCTTTGTGGGGAAAAGGGAAAAAAAAATTAATCAGCTTTCATTTTAAGTACTTCTTTCATAATCTTTTGCTCAAGTCAATAGCAGTTGGCATTTCTTACTTTCTGCCACTCCATGTGTTGTTAATGCAAAATTCACATATTGGTTTAAGCTGTTATTTATTAAGTAATTTCTGTAGAAGACTAATTTTATTTTCACCAGAAGGAACGCAACAATCACAGAAAGAAAGTGATGACCTTTCAGGCAGTCAGAATTTTTCTTGTTGTCAACATGTTTTACTTTTCAGCTTTTAGCATGGCTTAAAGTCAGGTTTGTGTTTTTTTTCTTTGTAAAACAGGTGCTGCTTTCATGTTCCCATGTATTCCATAAAGTGAGTATGTTTTTGTTTAACAATTCAAGCATATAATACATATTTTAAACTACTTAATTGAATATCTTAATGAATTAAATGTAATCATCTTGAAAAGTAATTTTGCTTCTCATGGTAAGAAACATAATATAAGGCTATTGTATGATTCCATTTTAATACCTTTTTAAAACTGTATGGGAAAACATAGTTTGTAACTGAGTTATACATTTGTATACCAAACAGGCATAGTTTAATTCAAAAAATTTCATGGGAATATATGTAGATTTCCAAATTTCTCTAACATTTTAATTATAAAAATACGCATCTTGTGTAGTGTTCATGAATTGATGAATGAACCTTTTTTACATTCTGTAATCTAAGTTGTTTCATCTGTTCCAATGATATCAAATATATTGTAAGTATTTGCAATTGTTTTTTCAGGCATGCCTGAAAGCATTTGAAAAATTTACAGGTAAAAAGTCTTGTCCTATGTGTAGGAAAAAGCAGTATCAGACCAGAGTAATACATGATGGGGCCCGCTTGTATAAAATAAAGTGCGCTATTAGGTAAGCCTTACTTCTGCTAGACGTGTTGTCACTGGAAAATACTTATTTCTAAATAATGTTCCAAATTTGTTAGAACTTTAATAAGAAACTGGACAGAACGAATGCACTATAGAAGTTAAAGTTTAAAAAATGCATAAAATGATTGTTTTACATAAGTAGTAAAATTATACAAATTTAATTTCCCTCTTTTTGAACAATCTTGTTTCTTACAGAATTCAAGCCTCCTGGAGGGGCTATATTGTTAGAAAATGGTATAAAAACTTGAGAAAAACAGTGCCTCCTAAAGATAGCAAACTAAGAAAACAGTTCTTTGAGGAAAAGGTATGTTGCACTTGCTTCTGTGGTCCATTTCTTTGATCTGATTGCGCTCCCTTAAATGAAAACTCTCGAGTATCAGCTCTTTACCTTTTCATTTATTCCCTGTCACTCATACCAAGCAAGCAGCATTGGAAACACTCTGTTGTTCTTTTAGTCTCCTCATTCCACCCTCCTTTCAAGGTAAAAGAAGAGAAAATAATTTAAATATTTAAGGCCTGCCTTTTGCCTTGGCCAACAACAATGAGGCTTTTTGTGAGTCTCTGTATTTCACTTCTCTTTTTGATAAATCACGGTAATCTGATTCCCATGAGGGTGTATGGTAAGGGGAGAAACAAATAAATGCATAAACAATCATACCCTCTTTACACTGTCAATGTTCCTTCACTCAGCACTGAACTGGATAGTTCCATTCTGTAGATTTGCTCTTCTCTAACTTTTGCTCAAAGTCAGACTATAATAAATTGGGGTCCTGACTCCATACAAATTAGGCCATATCAGGTACAAGGATTTTGCAATGACCCTGCAGCCCTTTAAGCACACAGCTGTAAAGTCCTTGTGCTATCCTCAGGTTCTTCTTTGCCAGCTTCCCACCTTCCCCCAGTTTAGTAACAGCCAACCCAGCTCAACTTTTCAGTAACAAAAACTGCTCTGACGTGCAATTATCAAACCACCCCTCAGGCAGCAGGAGTAGCCATCTCCCTGAGTGGAGGTAACTGAAGAAAGCTAATGTTACCCTTGAAGGTGCTTAAACATTTAAGTTTGGAAGAAGTGAATACTTTGGTGGATTGCGACTGTCCTCAAGTAGCATGATGAGAACAGACAACAGAAACAGATTTTTCTGCATGGAGGACTGGAGGAACAAAGCCATATGCCTCTTTCCCAACAAGGTTATCAACTTTCTTTGGGCTCAAGGTGCCATGCTTAGTTACACACAATGTCTCAGAAATGGGAAGTTGAAGAAGGCTTCTAAATGTGCTGAAAGTTCCAGCTGAATGTCATTTGTTACAATTTTTTCTCACCAGGCTTCAGATGTCTGCAGTAGCTGTCTATTAAGCTGCCTACAATGGGCTAGCTTTTAAAGACCCTATTTTAGATAACTGTTTTAGAGAGAAACAAAGTGGTAGAACTGCTCACGTTTTATCAGATGATAGTAAACCACGGGATAATCTTCTTTTAACATTGTTTCCATGTATAGTCCAAGCATTAGGAAATCATTCTCATACATGACACTTCAGGAGTTTGCAGGGAACAAAATGGGCACTACTTCTTCACCTTCTATTAAGAGTGAACTTATAAAGTCTTCTTATATGGATTAGCCAGGTTTAAATGAATTCAGAACCGATTATGATTAAAGGATATATAGTCATTTTTCTTAGTGGCTTTCAAGTGGGAATTGTAGATGAGTTTTCCTGCTGTTAGCTCTTATACTTTTAAGTGTTGGTTAATGAAAACACTAAAGAAATTTTTCACAAGGAGCTATCCATTTTCAGAAGCTAAAAAGCTCTTCTAAAAGAGATTTTGCCTCTCAAACTTGTGCAGTGCTTTTAAAATGTCACTTCCTAAATGTTAGCATAATCAAATGGCATCACGACTGGAAAAAAAAAAATCAAAATTTTAATAACACTACCTCTTCTGGAAGGATCACAAAGGTTAAATGCCAAGGTTCATACTCTTAAATAAATATCAGAAAATAAAAAACAAAGTCTGAGATACTAGTAATAGAAGGACATATATTATTTGTTTCATGGTGATACAGTAGCCCTTATTACACCTATGATTAAAATTTTTAATAATCTAGATCAAAGAAGATAAGAAAGGCCAGAAACCAAACTATGCTGCTTTTTAGCACGAGTATATGCAGAAAGTAGGGTGTTGCTTCAGCATGTTAGGTAGCAAATTTCTTTGATCCTACCTATAAATGTCACTTACGTATGTCATTTAATTGTGGGATAGTCTTTTATTGGTGCAATTAAATCTTTTCAAATGCTTTACATTATCTCCAGCTTTCCTAAATATGTTGACCATTGTTTAGGAAGCCAGGTAAGTCATTGTGAAACGGTGTAGCTGGCTTTAGTTTCTTCCTCCCCCTCCATGTGATTTCTCCCAGCGATTTTAATTTAAATCTCACCAAACAGTATAATGGTCCTGGAATTTGTTTAGTCGTTTGACTTCCTTTATCACATGGAGATGGTAAACATTCTGTTGCTAACTTGAAGTGGCTCCAAGCAGCACAACGAGGAGGATATTAAACCAGTAAAAGCTTATCAACTGATTCATTGATACGCTGTAAATTCCAGCCTTTTCATTTTACTTTAGAGGGTTGCCATAAGTCAACACATTAGTAAGCAATTTGCTGACATTGGATCACTTAAAAAGGCTTCCCTGTGGACAAAGTTCACGTCGGTGCTTTGTTTCATCGTTTTATTTTATCATAGTCTTGTGCTGCTGTACAGATGACTGATGTAGTTTTGCATATCGACAGAGTATTTCAAATACTCTGTTTATGCATGCTATTCAAGTTTTAAGAAGTCACAGATGAAATACAGACGTATGGCATTTTCAGAAATAAATTCAATTAGTTTCAGATCTGGAAAAAAAATTGCCATGGTATGCAGTAGGACACAGCAAGATTTAACATTTAAATCCTAGAACACGTATAATTTGTTAACGGTATATTAAAATGCTTATTCCTTTCTATTCATTTTGATAATACTGTTCTGCCAGTTAACAAATTCTGGGTTATATTTCGGTCACAATTTTTTCCTTCCCAGCCTTTATTTGCTGATTGATGGATATGGGTTGGGTCAGGTCATACCGCAGAAAATACAGGAGTAACTCAAAGCAGATAGTATCTTAGCAGCAGGGGAACTTGATAGAATGCTGTCTTAGGCAGGAAGAGAATTTTCCTCTCTCTGTTTTTACAGTTTCTGCACAAGGAAGCTCATGAGGGGGACTCTCAGGATCACGTAGTGAAATGGGGTAGAGGAACACAAGTGCAAGCTCAAAGAAGAAACTGAGAGCTTCTCCCTGCTGAGGGAAAAAGGAACAAACAGCGCAGGCACAGAAAGCAAGCGGACACTACTTAGTTTAATGCAATCCTAGCCACTTTCTCTGCCTCCTGCTTTCAGCTCTCATTGTTGGTTAATTTTCCTCAGCAGTCTGTCCAGTAATACCGTAGTTCACAAAGACAGGCCGAGTCCTGGAGCGGACCACATGCTGTTTGTGTTGCTCTCAGATTCACAGAAATAGACACTGGACCAGGGCCAAGTTAAAATGTGGTTGTTTTCCCTCAAATTTGGGGTCCTGAGAGGCTCTCAGAGAAAGTTAAAGCATCTTCATGGCTGCCCTAGCTTTCTTATGAAAACAGTTCCGGTCTGTTCAAGTTTGATACCAACATAAATCAGGGCCAAACGTATTTTCAAATGGATCGATTTTTACTCAATGTGGAACAGAAACCATGAATTATGTACAGTTTAGGTGTAACCTTATCCTATTCTTTCTGGAGTTTTATTTTAAAATGAATTCAGTAAGAGTAGTTAACATTACCCTGTGGAGCAGATCCAGTTTTAGAACTTGGGTAACAACAGTTCAGATTAAGCAGTGACATTCCTAGTAATTTTTCTTAAATATATAATCACATCAAACCATCAAAGACAACCTGATGAAGCGTAGTGCATTGGCATTTCACGTCTCCGTCATCATTTGGGATTGTTTGGAAACCACATCGTGTAAATATTGAAGGAGGCCTGTGGTGGGATTTTTGTTTGTTTATTGTTTTATACATACCACTAAAGGTCAGTGTGTGTGTTTGCATGGGACAGAATTAGATTTTTTTTTTTCCTTTCTCATCAGTGAGCAATCATGAAAGAAGCACAAGATTACCCATCTGCTCTTTGCTAGATATAGAATTTCTCCCACAAAATACAGAAAGTACCGCTTCGTTTCATATCACATTGTGATTTAAATACATATGTTATGCAGGGCGGTCTCAGAGGGATTTTATTTTTATTTAGTTAAACTATATCAGCACCATGTAATGCTGTAACTAAACCTGATTGGCACTAACAGGTGGATACATCCTTTCGATGTACATTTGTGCTAGAGATTATTTGCAAATGCAGCAAATCATAATAGGTCTCAGCTATCACCAAATTAAACTGTAAAATAAAAAGAATTCACAGGATCAAACCCAACATCAAGAACCAAATGACTTATCTTATGGGATTCTCTTATGTGATTCTCATTTCTTTTATCTGGCCACTTCTAATGTTTGTCTCCTTAAAGTCACTATTGAGAAAATTACGGTTTTCTCTGGAAGACATTCTCATACTTGCACTTTATATGAATATACTATTTTTTCAAACCATTAACTACTACGGGTTTTTTCATAGTTTTAGAAGGAAACAGGAAATTCAAAGTTTGAATGATAACTTAGAACGTTAAGTGAGATTTTCAGATAGGTTTTTGGTTGGGTTTGGGGTTTTTTTGGATTAGTTTTTTTTTTTTTTATGGGAGAGGGGGAAGAGGGGAGGTGCAGGCAGAGGAGGGATTTGGCTTCTTGCATCCCTCGGGTCTAGAAAAGTTCACGCAGAATATTCCAATGTGTATTCTGAAGGGTCACTTTAGCAGTTGTAAGGGAGCACACGTCCTAATATAAAAAGCTACCAAAAGAGTGAAATGAAACGCTAAGAAAGCGTTCAGGTACCATCAAGCTGTCTGACCTTGACAACAACTACTACCTCACCCCTCATTTCCCATCCCCTTCTCCCTGAAAAGATGGCTCACTCTTTTCCTATTAAGTTTTCACTCAAAGGAAGTGTACAGAGAGGAAGGCTCACATTTCAACACCTGTAACATGACCATGCAGTGTTTCTCAAAACTGCTGAAAACTATTTACAAGCAGGGTCTCAACAGACAAGTCTAAGACTTGTGTGACTCCCTGCAGAACTTCCAGATAGTGTGGTAGCAACAAGAGAAAGTTCTATACAGCCTTTCACTGTAACACAGCTGTACTATCTCTGCTCCCCCCAACAGGTTAAGAATGCTACATCTATCTGTGGAAAGTTCATTGAAAACCATGTGTTTTTTCTGAAGGATAATAGTCCCTCAGTAGAGTCCAGGGAGTTGATGCTCCTAACCTCTAAATCAGCACTGGACACCAGCTGCGGATTGCAACAAGATCCCATAGATCATACAGCTCATCAGGCCTCGTTGTCCAATAGTTCACGGGCCGAGCTACATCTATGTAACTCCAGATCTAACAGCCGTTGATTTTCTTTTCAGGTTCAACAGATCAGCAATCGTCTGTTGAGTTCTTATGACATAAACCTAGATGAATTTTTTTCTGAGATAGATTCTTCTATAGCTGCAAGTCGAAATGTGTTTCAGCAGGTGGAAGGAGAGGAAATATTTGTGAGTGAAAATGACTGGGAGAAGATCCAGATGAAGGTTGGTTAGCTTTTTTTTTTTTTTTTT
>VXAA01002584.1:385030-439955 GCA_013399115.1 Anseranas semipalmata
TGATTAAAACCAAGTAGCTCTGCAATCATAAGATTTTCTGCTCTTTTAAGGCATGGCAGTCTTCAGCACAATTGAAGTTTTCTGGGGGATTTGTTTATTTTTAATATAATCTTCCAAATTGGGAATATTAAAAAAGTTTTTACAGTTCAGAGATTTACTTATACTTCAGAGGCATCTCTCCTATTCCATTAAAGAGCCTAAAGAGACTGTAGACAAGATTGAGAGTCAAAATGTTGTTAAGTTTATCAAAATGCATTACTCATAAAATTTGAACATTTTAATTAGCAATCTTGTTGATATATTTACATTCTATTGTTTCATTACTCTACAGATTGTTTTTGCTTGTTTTTACGTAGGCATTTCGGCAGGAGATAGTTGACTGTCCTATCTGTATCATGCCACTCAGTCCTCCTACTCATCCTGCCTGTATCTTTTCTGGTAACAGCAATCAGTTTTCGCGACAGACCGTTCTACTTTCTTGCTCACATTTGTTTCATCATACCTGTCTTCAAGCATTTGAAGAATTTTCCTTGGGAGTACAACATATTTGTCCCTTATGTCGCTCATATTATCAAAAGAAGGTCCTCAAATGCTGATACATTAGCTCAATGAACTTTCTAGTAGAACATAGCTGACAACACATGTACTTCTAACTTTGGGAGCCTTTTCAGATCCAGATCTTTCAAGAACAAATGATTATTATTATTTTTTTTATGTACAATGGTATGCACCTTTTATTTAGAGAAATAAAAGTTAGAAGGGTGCTGTTGCTTCCCTTTTATATTCAAGATTCACCTTTGATGTTAGCATTTTTCTTCGCCCTCCCTCCATCACTCCCACCTTCCCTCATTTTCATTTCCCTTTCCCAAAGATGATGCACAGTTGATTTCAGCATTGTGTTCTTTCGACAAAACCCGACTGTTAACCCTTACCTTTGTGTTTTTATGCCTGATATTCTGTAGCACGGGTTCCCACTCACAAGGGCTGCCAGTACTGGTGCTGGTAGTCATAGCAAGAAATACATTTTTTCTCTCAGCCATGCTTACTAACTAGAACCTTGGCTGTTGCTTCTGCCTGAACAACTCTGAGGGCCACTTTTTGTCTCCATACAGCTAACTGGAATTGGTCAAAGATTCAGGATCACTTCAGAACTTCTGAGAACCATGGAACCAGTAAGCACTGACTTTTTTTTTTTAAAAAAATAAAAACAGGATTATGACTTTTCAGCTGCACATTGCTGAAACTAAGTAGGGTCACATGTAATTTAGAAGTGTGAGCACAAAGACCAAATTCAGAGAACGTAAAACAAAAGTTAGCAGCATAAAGGTCACAAAGTTCATTTTGCATAAAAAGGCAATGGCTGATCAACTACCCGACTGATGGACAGCTTCCAAATAACGCTGGCAAGACCAAATGGTATCAAGCATCAAGTGAGGTGGTCACCACAATACCAGGTAATATGGGCTTTAAAGTCTTGAGCTAGAATAGGGAAATGTTATATTAGAGAATCCTTAGATAAGTGTTCTATAGATCCATTGCTGATAAACTCAGCAGAAAGGCAGCCAGAAAGCTGTCTGTAGGGCTGAGATGGTTCTCACTAAGAATTTGTGGAGAATGTGTGACACTCTAAAGGACTAGGGATTAATAAACCTACCTTGAAATCAGAGAGGAAAGAAGAAACCCTTAAGGACCAGCCAGTCCCAGCCCCCTGCCATGGGCAAGGACACCTCCCACCAGGTGCCCAAAGCCCCATCCAGCCTGGCCTTGAACACCTCCAGGGATGGGGCATCCACAGCATCTCAGGGCAACTTGTGCAAGTGCCTCACTACCAGCATAGTGAAGAATTTCTTCCCAATGTCTAATCTAAATCTACCCTTTATTAGTTTAACATCATTACCCCTTGTCCTATCACTACACTCCCTGATAGTGTTCCTCCTCATCCTTCCTGTAGCCCCTTTAGGTACTGGAAGGCTGCTGTAAGGTCTCCCTAGAGCCTTCTGCTCTCCAGCCTGAACAACCCCAGCTCCCTCAGCCTGTCTCCACAGGAGAGGTGCTCCAGCCCTCCGATCATCCTCCTGGCCCTCCTCTGGATGCATTCCAACAGGTCCCATGTCCTTCTTATGCTGGGGGCGCCAGAGCTGAACACAGCACTCCAGGAGGGGTCCCACAAGAGTGGAATAGAGGGGGACAATCACCTCCCTTGATCTGCTGGTCATGCTTCTTTTGATGCAGCCCAGGACACCGTTGGCTTTCTGGGCCGCAAGCACACATTTGACGGCTCACGTTGAGTTTTTCATCCACCGGTACCCCCAAGGCCTTCTCCTTAGGGCTGCTCTCTGTCCACCCAGCCTGTATTCATGTTTGGGATCACCTGGATCCAGGTGCAGGACCTTGCACACTTGGACTTGTTCAACTAAATGAGGTTTATATGGGCCCACCTCTCAAGCCTGGGGAGGTCCCTCTGGATGGCATCCCTTCGCTCAGCACATTATCCACAAACTTGCTGAGGGTACACGCAATCCCCCCTAATGTTGCTGCTTACATGGACAAATACCAATCCCAAAACAGATCACTCACGCCATGTCTATGTAGCAATATACAGAGACTTTTTTTTTTAGAAAAACATCCAGAAATATATTTTAGAACACAAGTTCAGTATGAATGAAAGGTGTTGCAAAAAAGACCAAAAAGCAAACAAAAAAAGCACTGAAGACATGCTGCAGTCCGAGGCCTCAAGCCTGGAGGTTACCGCGTCCAGTTCTGAGCAAGGCATTTCTAGGAACACAAGAGGGTCCCAGAGGCAGCAAAAAGGATGAGAGGCCTGCATCAAACCGCCCAGACAACTGGGAGGTCGCTCCTTACATAGGAGAGAGTAAGGATGGAAATGCAACCTTCGAGCCTTGGAAAAGCTGATACAAGCCAAAAGAGTTATTATGGACATTTGAGAACCAAATGAAAGCTTAAAGCATAGCAAGGGCCATTCAACATTTGACATTTAGGACACGTTGGACAATTAACACTGGAATATATTTCCTATAGACAGCACAGAAGTCACCAAGATAGCCTCTAACAGGAATTTTTGATCCCGTGCAGCTGAACGGATCAGATGTCTCAGGTCCTTTCCAGTTGTATGGTTCTTGAACTTTAAAAAAAAAAAAGACTAAAGTTTCTAGTGAAACAGTACAGAAAATCTGAAGCCATTTTAGTTTCAAATAGTTTAAGAAACATGGTGGTAAGGTTTTTAAATATATAAAAATTGCACTTCAGTCAGACAAACTACTGAAAATAACTTATACATTACATAATCAGGATACTCTTCTATAAACAAACCCCACTTGCTTGAAGTAGTTTGAGTTAATTGCACACCTGTCTTAAGAACAGGGCTGTAATGCTCTGAGTGTACATGAATCTCCATCACATGCTATACATCACGTAATTTAAAAAACTGAGGATCTCAAAAGTACATTAAATGAGGGGGGGGGAACGGAATGGGAAGATGGGAATGCAACCATTCACGCCAACTACTGACAGAATAATTCAGAATGCCACAGATGTTCTTCACTGCTTCGAATAAATAAAAGAAACAAAACCCCACTATGAATCACACTTTAACTTTATTGAAAACAGTAAAAAAAAATCTTCCTACAAAACACTCAATGTAACGTTACAAACAATGGAAAAAACACTACCACTGCTTTTCACAAAAAATCAGCCCGACCAAGGCAGCAATTATTTTCATAAAGTTTTTTTCAACACAGCAAAGTATCCACAACTGAGAACATTATAAAACATATTTCTGGATGACCTAAAATACACTAAGAAGGGTTTGGTGGGTAGAAGGTATTTATACAGAATATTGTTCTGATTGCATTAACACTAAGAGCGGCATTTTTTCAGCCACTTTTTACCTTGGTCCAACATACAACCACGTGAAAGAAAATCTGTTGCTCAAGACTGCAGAATCTACAAAGCCTTGAGCACAAATTGGACCAAGAAGGGACCACTAAATCCATTCAACATCACTCAGCCTCGCACACGGGTAAGATGGGGTAATTTTTTGTTTATTTTTTGTAAAATGAAATCTTAACCAATAACACTACACTGAAAAAACTGAAAGTGCACAACGGAAAATACCCATTGCCATTGTTACAGTGCCATCAGTAGCAACATCGATAGAAACACTAGTTCACAACAGTACTTCTGTCACCTAAGTCCACTTGAAGGTGACACCGCGTGACAAGATGGCCACCAGCACTCTGAGATATTCTCAGTCTCCTCAATGGGGATTTTCGAGACAACACTCCATGAAGACAAGCCTTTCTGAGTAATGCAGGGTTTTTATTTAGGTAATGCAGGGTTCGGTTCCCAACCCACAAGAAAGTACGGGAAATCCAGCCATGTTTTTGTGTATATGTTTCATACATGTTAAGATTTCAAATCCATGAGCCAAACATGTCTTAATTTTCTATTCACTTGTTTTAAAGCAATAGGAGCCAAGCCTACCTTAAAAAAAAAAAAAAAAAAAGAAAAAAAAAAAAAGTGGCTCATTTTTGTTTTCTTGCATAAAGCCAAGGAGGAGACAGTTACACCAATTTTGTGAAACTAAGTGTTTTGGCCCAGGCTGGGAAAGCTTAAAATCTTACAGTTAGGGGGAAAACAGAAGTCATGCATCGGTTAATTTTTTCCTTAAGCACTTAAACACGTCCGATATATTCACAACACTGGTTCCACCATCATGCTGCTTTTCTCACTGATCATTTTACACGAAGAAGGTCTGAAACATGCTCATACGCGTGAAAGACAAAAGGTACAGAAAACCACACGTGAAGCCTTACCTTGGTACCACACAAAGTTTGACTTTGATCAAAACGTGAGAGTTACAGGCTGCTGCCACCTGCACGCTGCATCTCTCGGTCTCCAACAAAGCAAGGCAGCAGGGCACTCCGAGAGCTGTAGTCGTACTCTACCAGCTGCAGGACAGACAACTGAAGAGCGGTTTCACCACAGATCAGCTCCTCCACGCTAACGGCCTTCTGCACATTCTCAAATCGACTGCACAAGCAAGTTACTTCTTCCACTGCAGAGTGGGTAGGTTGCCTCACGTTACTGCACAGCAGAAGCACGTATGTGCGCTATGACTAAAGCATTCCCATCTTGCTTCAAATTCAGACCTTACACGAGCTCTTGGTAATTTTTTTAGAGGACCCGCACTCTAATGACAGGGTTGTTTTAATGGAATCCAGTGGTAGAAAACAGATGAAGTGCAAATGCGTGAATAAATACTGATGTTATTTTCATAACAGAAGAACATTTCCAAATTACTGAATTTCTCTGCATAGACCATGGAGGAAAAATAAATGCATTAAAATCAAAACAAGCACCCTGATACTTCAACAGCTGATGTCTACACGGGCGCTGAGTATGAGGCATGCAAAATAAGGCGCGGTGCATGAAAGGAGCTTCACCACTGCGTTTCCAGTGGGGTTCGCTATACGTCCTATGTCACGGGCATGGGTGGAGGGGAGCAAGAGCAAACACTTGAGGTTAATATACAACAAATATTTAGAAGCCATTTCACAGCATCCTGAGGTGTTCACATAGGTGCAAATGAAGACTCAAACCTGAACCCTTCAAGAACTGGGACTTACTAATTTCAGTGTTGGTGTGAGGTCTTAATGCAAATATAGCTTTTAAATAGCTTGGATTTAGATATGTCAGGATTATCAACATTTACAGGATATTTCTAATGCTACCACTTCGCCTGTTCGGAGTCAGCTTCTGTATGTTAAAACCTTTAAAGTCAAATATATAAAAACCTAAGAGCAATAAATGACAACAACAAAGTTACTCAGAAAAATATGGTAATTAACACACAACTAGCAAATGTCCTCAGCTTTTCTGCTAAAGGATAAAGTCAACGATACTGTTGCACTGTGAATCATAAAACAGATTTTTAACAGAATTTATGAATTCTTTTCAGTGCTAGGGAAATACTGGCTTATTTAGATAACAATTAACTTCCATATACTAACGATACACATGCTGCTTATTTCTCTTTGAAAGACGAGTTTGAGAAGCTTCAGTTGTGAGACACTTCAAAAAGCCTACCATATAAATCTGCTGCTGGGATGTATTGTTACAGATCAGGTATCAGATCTACTTAGATTCTTCTTGTTTTGTTATCTCACATTTTTATACACCAAGAAGAGTATCTATTATTAATATCAATGCCACTGAATAAGACTAGGAATGACTTGGAAAACATGGAAAAGGAAAGCAAGCCAAGATGTCAATGATCAACAACAAAGGCCAAATTTAGCAAAAAGTTTTATCAGCTCCTGAATTTCATCAGCTTATGGATTTTAAATATATATATATATATTTTTAAACTAATGTGGAATTCTAAAGACCCACTAGAGAAAGGATGGAAGAGAAAACAGACTGTCTGCATAGGTGAGTTACGAATGTCTTCATGTCATTTCCCCCCCGGTTTCCCAAAATTGTTGTGCACAGTGGGGATTCTGGACATCACACTTAGCGATAATTTCCCACAAGATGTGATCTCCTTCCAGTGATTTTGACCAACACTGTCAGGTTTTAATCATTAAATTGAAACGTGCAAGAGATTGTCTTTAGACATGAGCTGAGGGGACAGTGAATACAGCATTCGTGGGACAGCAAGAAACCATTCAAACGAATTGCCTACACAGAAAAAATACAACCAGAAAATAATGACTTAATGCCAGTGAAACGGAGCTGACAGTGAAAAGCTATAGTTCAAGAATGTGCAGTGATCACCTGGAAACTCTGAGAATCTGCAATCTCAATCACAAGTAATCAAATTCAGCAACTAGCACTGTGTGCGGCAGATGGACAGACCACGGGCTGATCTCCTCACACCTAGAACAAAAAAAGGAGCATCACAGCTTTTTAGGATAGCATTAAGAGACTTTGTCTGAAGTTAGGGCACTGGGCAAGGTAGGAAAAGGTGGCAGAGGTTATTGTTGTCTGCAGACTTCACTTGTACACGAGGTTGTTTTGGAATCCGTGTCAAAGCAGACTGAGTGACAGCTACTGGCTTCGATTGCTCTCCCTGAATGGGATGAATTCAAAAGCAGAATTTTTATAAGGTTCAAATGCCATTAATGCAACTAAAATAGCTTGCTAGCTTACCAATAATAAATTCAATACTCAAAAGCACACGATATTAGGTCCTATAAGATAGTAGTGAAAGGTTATCCTTAGATGACCTTTTAAATGCTAATGTAACATCATTTAAAGTCAGCACTAAAACAACAACAACAAAAATACTAACACTAGGGGCTAGGGGATCTTATTTCCTTACTTAAAGCATTTAAAGGTTCACAGTTCATATCAACGCTTTTTTTTTAATCAAACAAAACAAAGCTCATTATTTCTTAAAGAGGTTAAATTGGCCATAGTGTTCTGTCCCTACTTAAGTGACTTTACCTAGATAAAGAATTGCTATTTTAAAAATCAGAGTATATGTAAAACAATAGGATTTGGTACACTCCTGTATTTGGTCTGTGCTGCTTAAATCCACTAAGCATAAGGCTCAGCTACTGTACGCTACCCGAGCCCATCACACTGCTGGAAGAGGAGGAAAAGAAAGAAGGGCAAACAACCCAGACCATTCTTACAAAATTCACGGAAAGTCTATAGATTGTGCTGAAAAGGGCCAGCTTGTCTTTGCACAGCAGCAGGCACAACCTGAGCAACTGAAGTAGCTTCAGCTGCTGCAGAGACATATGGGTGAGCAGGAGAGAAGTGGTGGGGCGGACAAGGGCTGCAGCCCTCTTTGCAGTTGTCACTCCTGGTGGCACATCTGCCAGGTCACACAGGGGAGAAAGCGTGCCTCTGCAGCACCACTCGTGTGCCTTCGTCCCCTTAAGGGCAGCACGGGGCTGCACGAGGTCCTGGCAGCACAGACACAGCTGCAGCGCAGAGCGGGGACTCCGCAGGGTACTTGAAGGGGTACTCCGGAACCAGACAAGGAAAGCAACTTGACAAATCCTTTAATTTCTATGACACTGTAAAACAGTCAACAGGGTAAAAATACTGGAGGAGCAGGGCCAAAGATAAACATCACATTACAGACAGTAAACAAAGCTTCCTATGAATGCAAAAACTGGTGCTTGTACAGTAACCAATACTGTTATTTATTAGCTTAAGGTGTTACGTATGGATGGTGTGCTTTACACTTAGAAATCCCACAATATTGCAGTTCTACCGCCGCACTTAATATTGTGCTACCCACACAGAAGACAGCCAAGAAAAGGCTAACCTAAAACACTTAGTTTACATCTATTTTTTTGGTCTTGTGTGGTATCTAGTTGAAGATGGAAGCATTTATGTGCTTTTTGCCTCATAAGAAGTGAGGCACATGTTAATGTTACTAAGATCAGCTGTATATACCTTGAAGGTATAGACCACCTGACTCTACATGAGTCAAAATACTAGGAATGCATCGTCAATATCCATTAATGAATTACCAGTTGCTTGTATTTAAGTGACCGTATGCTTCTGTGAAAAGTATACAGTGACCTGTATCTTACACATGGTATATTTGAAAGTAGCATTGTATCTCTAAGTTTTGCACAAGCGTGTCATTTTCAAGGCCAAACACATAACGTGGACAGTGCCACAATATGAACAATTGATTTTAAAACACTGTCACAGTACTTGCACAGGGTAGTTCTGAATTTCTTATCCACCACGTAAAACCACACGGCATCTCAACCATATGCCATATTTCAGTGTAAAATCTTCACTTACGTAGTCCAAACCCACACATCTCTGACAACAGAATCCAGAATGAGTGGGAGCAGGCAAGGCTGTAACATTTATTTTGAAAGAGTTTTAAAGTTTTGCCTGAAACTTGCATGCTTATCAGCAGGAACTGTCTCTGCTCAACATAAGTAATTGCCCAACTCGCTCTCAGAAATCACATACACATTATAATCCCATCTCCTTCTGCGTTCCTGGATCCCTGACATCAGTGATCTCTCTCCAAAACGTCATGTCAGTCTAGCTAGTGAGAAAAGCATGAAGATCAAGACCTATCCTGGTTTACACTCCCTAAATTTATTCCTTAAATTTAGTCCGTTTCAAAGAGTGTACTTACATAACTGTCTTAAAGTCATAATAGAAATATTGTAATAAACCTAACTAGCCTTATATACCACAATTCACCAGCCCCATTAAGACACTAGGACAATTTTGGTCATACTATCACCTGCATGGAAAAGTGGATATATTTAAGTTATTTTTAACTATAATGCTAATATATAAGGCTACAAGCTCTGGGAATACCTGAATTACGCCCCTAATAATAGATCTCCCAATGTTTTAAATGTAAACACATTCTCAACTTTTAATTATAGCTCCCTGTTCCTGGCTGGGGAACTGACTCAGATAAAGATTTCTCACTAAAATGTCAGCATTAAAGTCAAACAGAAAAAAATGCTTGTACATCTTAGTAAAAATCAAGCAATTTTACTTTAAGTCTTCCAAGACTCAGTACAACACATCAATAGTCAGTTTAATAAGCCTTGAATTTATACTAATCACACAAAAAGTAACTCTAGCATGTTTACTACAGCAGTATTTACATTATGCCCCAGTGCAAGTCAGAAAAGGCAGCCTGCAAAAAACTGAGAAATCCTCACATATACTGGAGCTTGAGTTCTGAAGCACTCTAGGAAAAAAAAACAAAAACAAACAAAACAAACTCACATTCACACACACGCACAGCAGTAAGGTCTACAGCCCAGAGCAGTCATCTCAGAAGAACAGCCCAAAAGTTTCTGACACAAGATTTATCTCATATTGGAACCACACTGGAGAGTTAGTTGTCGCAGCCTGATCACACGTAAGACCTCAAACTACAGACAGACATACTTCAGTTTTACAGGAATAGGAAATAACTAATAACAGATATCTGACCCACTACGTATGGGACGCATACTGAAGTTGTCCCCATCCCAATCTGTTTGAAGATTACGTGTGGCAGAGCAGGACAAAAGTGCAACCAGATTTTGAATACTTGGATTTTTGTTGGTGGGTGTTGTGTTTTTGCCTTTTGTGTGTTCATCACAGACTGCTTATAGGATTCCTAAGGCTGCAGTGATGCTAAGAAAAAGGATGTTACCACCCACCAATGCCATTCTGAATTTAAGGCCTCTGAGCAGATAAATTGTAACACCACGTAAATTCATTCTACCAAACTGAACACACAACTTTTACTTACCAAGCCACCTATGTCATCTCTATAAGCTTGGAATTTAATTTACGATATCTACACTTATAGGCCTATATACACGTTCATGTGTGCATTAAAAAACAGACTAATGAAAGATACTGGATTATACCACTGAACAGAAATCCTGGTAACTATAGTATAAATTCAGAGAAATAATTTACTTCAAATTAAAGAACATTTTAAAAAAACCTGCAACTGCAGCCTCCTAGGCCTGTGCTACTTGCATCGATTACAAGTACTGCTTATACACAGTAGTTCATACAGAATTTTACAGGGATGTACTTGGTAGGGTGACCTCCATGGCACAATAGCTTACAGAACTGTAAGAGCTGTGACAAGGGGTCTACGCAGCTTTTTACAAAGCATACTAGGCTCAGATTTAACACTGAAGTTAATCTTCATCTTGTCATTCGCTCTATTTGATAAGCTATTGCCTGACCACCAGTAAAGCAACCTGGCATCTATAGCTAAGAACAGAAAGCTGAAAACGCTGGCCTTCCAAGAAAGCTTCGTGCTATTAGCCTATAAACTGCCTACAGAGTCCGACATGGAAAGAACTGTGGCCTCTACCAGTTACTTTCATTTTTAACACATTCTTAATGGAACTGTTTATCTACTGTCAAGGATACATGCTCCAGGTAGTTTACATTTCCAGTAAGGGTCATATTGGGCTTCAAGTGTATGTTTTTGTTTTTAAACCAAGTCCCAAAGTTATTCTTTATAGCTGTGTCAGCATTACACAGGAGGTACTGTGCATTCGAATGGTAGCAGGTTTGCATCTAAAGATATGAGACTGTCAACAAAAAGGAATGCATTATTCTCTTCAGCTTCCAGTCTTCAAGGCACCTCCTGCATTAACTTACTGAGAAATAAACAAGCAGACCAAAAGTTAACTGGAAAGAGAAGAGTCTGAAACAGCTAACTTCCACAGAAGCACACCAGCATCAAAAAAATGAGACAAGGCTGGACCCAGATCATCAACAAATAAAACCAATATAAAAAAGCTGACGAGATGACAGGAATGCCATGAGGTTGATGTTTTCAGCTCTGTTGATTGCAGGTGATTGTTAATCACAGTGTTTTCTGATGCCCGTTTGCAGACGGCTTTGTCTCCGAGTCTCTTGGATTGTTTGACAGATGAAGCTTATCTAATCCTGCAAAACATTACACAATAAGGAAAAACTAAGGTCCTGCCATGTTTCATGCACATAGCTATTCAGAAAGATACGTACAAATTAAATACAACTTTGTGATTAAAGTCTCCACATTCGCTGAAGACCAGAATTGACGTTCTGTTGCTGATAAGAATTACTTTTGAGAAATTCCCTTTGTTGTGTTGCAAGTGTTAGAATGGACTTCTGCTCTGACAAAGCATGGATGCGAGATAAGTCCTACTTCTTAATGTCTAAGTCTGATTAAAGCGATGCGAATTGAGAGACTTGCAATCCTTTACTCTATCAACCTACAAAGACCAAAAGAATTACCTAAAATAATTCTATTTAAACCACAGCATCTTTCTGAAAAGCATCCATTTCTGATATTAAGATCGTTAGTGATGAACACATCAACTCTCTAAACTGTTTGTCTAATTATATTTTTAAGCATATATTATGACTAATTTGTTTATCTCCATTTCCAGGCATTTGTTTTTATTGCATAGTTCTGAGTACTAAAGTCTCCCATCCTGTCCCAGACAAGTATTTAAACTGCTTTTTTGGTGGGGAAGTGGGAGAGGATGGTAAATTTAACCCTGTTTTTTCACAAGAGGCATGGTGCCAGTCCTCCTTCACTTGCTACAGTTCCTATCTGAAATCTCCCCTCAAGTCTTTAAAACTATTGGTCATAAATGGAAAGAGCTTCTTACCCATTTCATATTGACTATACTGAACTTTTTAAATGAAGTGGCATGATGTGCAAAGTTAAATTTCTTGCATCATTGGAATTCCAGTGATTGTACTACTTTAAAAGCAAGTTCTACTCAATATTCTGTTCTTTGTAAGTCCAAATATTACATGAATTCTTTTACCCACAAGCCTGCTGGAAGAATTTACCTTCCACTAATTAGCTATGATAGTCCACCAACCTCCAGTCTCCAGGGTGAGTTTTCAGCATGAGGGAGAAAACAGCACAAATTTTGGCTCACACTCCAAATTCAATGTGACAGATTTTAAACAGATGCTGTTTGTTATGCTTAGCATTGAAAGCAAACCCAGTTTGCATCAGGAACCCGAGCTCTTCAGGATTTAAAACTCCCTGTTTATGTCCAATACAAACCTTTTACAAATTGCTTTGCTTCTCCATTTTGATCACAACATTTACCAAAAAATACACAATATTTGATAGGAAAAGGCAAAAAAATCCCTAAAGAATCCACAAGAATGACACCATCCAATAACCACTGTCCTGCTACAGCTGCATTTTGAAGTTTGTTAACATGCTTTCAATTTATATAATTTTTGATTAAACACTACAAGTTTAATGAGTAAACATCATTTGCTTTAAGACAAACGTTGAAGTTTTACCTGACCTGTTGCTATAAGCCCCAATGAGCTAATATCTCCTTCAGAGCTCTGCAACAGCCATTACGTTATACAGAGTGATCCCTTTACAGTTAAAACAATTACACAAAAATATTATGAAATTTTATTAAAGATTATGAAAGTTACTTGAAAGAGATGAATCAAGGCCTTTTCTCATAAAATGACCATAACTAAACACTGGGGGATAATGACAAATATCATACCCACATCTCATATCTATCTCAATCAACTATGCAACTTGTAGGAAACTATTTTTAACATAAAAATCAATGGACAGATTTACACACCCCTAGCCTACTAATTTGTTCCCCTGAAGCTTGAAAACTCAACGTCAAAAATGGCAGAAAAGCTTCTTCTAGTCCTCCAGTATCATCATTGTATTGCACTATTTAGTAGGTCTGAATTAAACCTATTGCCACCAGCAGAGGTGCACTGTGGGAGGTGCTTGGATTTTGTTTACCAAGTTCACAACTCTGGAAAGCAGTAATCAGTGAAAACCAACATGTGTACCTTTTAGACACTACAAACTGAATCTGCGGTTATAAACAAACACTGAAGTTTCACTGTTGGTCCTTTCAATTTAAGCAAATACTATTCCATTGTAAAAAGGCTTCATTAATTAGTAGAGACGAGATGGAGTAACAACCTCCAAGTATCAGATATGTTTTAAGCCTTTCTTGTACTCCCATACCTGCAAATTCTTAAACATGAATGCACAATTCGATCAAAATTCTGATTATATCAGCTATAGGTTTTACTCAGCCAGTTATTAAGATTCCATACATTCTCTACAAGGTTTTTCTGAACATACAGCACTTTAAAACATCACAACAAAGCAGCTGAGATTTCCACTAAACTATTTTTAGGGAATAAGTTGCTTTAAACAAACAAAAAAGCACATGCAAGTTTTTTGGAATGCAGACTATGAAAACAGCCCAATATAATACACACAAGGAGAGTTTAAGGCTTAGGTGTCTCAATCAGTGTAGAAAAAAAAAAAAACAAAGGAACAAAGAAAAAAATCAATTACTTCTACCTTTCAATTGCCAACAAATGCAAAGTTCTCCTAAAGAGGTCACTGACTTGGTTTGCATGGTCAGGAGCAGCAATGAATATGTTTCTATACTCTCACAACACGGAAAAATCTAACTGCAGGTCACTAAATACACATACACGTCACTAAGATCTACATCGTACCTAGCTCTCAACTCTTCAGAAGTAACACACAACTATTCATTCACATCTTAATTTACAAAAACTTGCATGCACAAAAAAAAAACATTTTCTGTGGGTTATAAAAACTTTAACAGTAGCACAACAAGGTACACCAATGCTGGAGAGAGGAAAAGTTCCAGTACAAACTAAGTTTGCAGTGCTATTTTTACCTATTGCCTTCAGGAGCTCTTCTCGCACAGCGGAGGTGAACTTTCTGACCAGACATAATGTTGTCATGATAGCAAAGAGCAAGTTGTAAGATAACACAATATAGAAGTTTCCCAGCCAGTTAAACCTTCCAAAGTCTCCAAGCAGATCAAATCTAGTAATTCCTGTTAAAATTGTATGAGATTTGCATTAAAATCTTGATTACATTTATAGAAAAAAAAACCACACAGGTTTCACTCTGTTACTTTTTACATATGGAAACAAAATTCCTTAAGACGACATATGGTTAAATACACAAGAAAATGCTATCAAAGTCATTTGTCCACTTATTGACTACTATAAAACTGGAAGACGTTTATCAAAATGTTTCCTAGGTTTCCTAGTAAAATGCTTGAATAATGCGAATTAAAGTAACTTTTAACTCTAGATAAGAATTCTGCCTTTATTATTTCAATAAATATAACTAGGAAAATCAGTATTAGTATGAAAACTGCTTGAAATCTCAGTTTCTGTGAAATCCTTGTCTATTCCAGAAAATGATAAAATGCATTGTGGGCTTTCTTATTAAAAAATACAGGTAGTAAAACAGGTTTCCATCAGAGCCATAACATCTTATAGTAAACACTAAGCCTTTATATGTGTTTTTCAGAGCCACTGTTTTTGAAACTGAAGCGTAAAGACCTCTTTCCAAACGCAGTTTTTCTCCTAGAGCTATCCACCTCTATAGCCACAGAGTATTTGCACAGAAGGAAAAGAGTTTGGCTGAAAGATGGTGCTGACAGGTCTTCACAGTGGACCTCTGCACAGTGACACTTGGGCTTTGTGCTGATCAAAGGCTAGTCAATCACTAAAGCTAAGTGAGCAAAATTTTCATTAATGTGGAAGTGTCTGTAAGCTATAAAACTACGTCCCAGAAGGCAGAAGAACCACAGGTTGTGCCTTTGCCAGGTTTACATCGAGGACTGCACTGACTAAAAGGCAGAATATTGAGATGATACCCAAACAACAGTTGACTAGAATTGATGATTCTTTACATTCATGGCAGCAGAAACTTCGCAGTCAGAAACTCATCCTGGCTCGCAAGTTCCTGGAAGCAAGTTTTCTATCATCTTATCGTAAAAGGGGTTCTGAGGCTTTTGAGAACTGTGACTTCACCGGTGATAAGACAGAATTAAAGGTCAGCTACCTTCCTTTCAAAGGTAAACCTGGCACTTATGAATCTCATTATACCATGATCCTGCCTCAGTCCTCAAAACTCCTCAGCCAGCCATCACAATGTTAAGAGATACACATGCTTCTTGTACTCGGCACCAGTCATTGAAAAGCATTATATATACAGATACCAAAGTTGATTCCCAGATATATATAAGAAAAACATGCCACCATGAAGAAAATGAGAAGTTTAAAAGGATAAAGCAAAAAAAAAAAAAAAAAAGACTGAAGTTGATCAGGCAGGTAGAAATATCAAAAAAGCACAGAAGGTCTTAGCACAAGAAGAAACTGGCTGACTGAATAACTGGTAAACAGATAAAAATAATAAACATGAGTTGTTTTCACACTTGAAGCCAAACAGTGTCCTTAAGAAAATTTTCAAAGAAGCAGAGAGTGTTTCACTCAGGCTGCAGAGCTACAGGAAAACTGAGGAAGGCTTATTTGAATGTAAAGGCTTCTGGACCTTCAAAGGAAAAGAAAACAGGTAGAGCACTGGGTAAATTTATTTGGAAAAGAAAAAAATACCCCTTGACACAAAGGGGTTTGGAAGAATAGCTAGCAATGTTGTAGGAGCTATAAGGATAAACAGAAATTAAGCCTGACACTTCTGTAACATAAGTTACATTCATTTTCCTCTTATAAACAAAAAGTCACTGCTCATCAGAAAAAAAATCTGACAGTACCACTTTGTAGGTTTGTGGGAGAAAAGGGTTAAACTTTTGTGACTTTCCTAGGGAAGAAGAATCTACACAGCCTGTAGAGAAAACAGTTCCTGAGACTGCAATTTGCAAAACTACTCAGAACAGAAAGCTACATCTCTAGTGGACACACATCCAAGAATGTTCGTGACAATTTACCAAACAATACACTACAGAATTGTTCAGGTTTAAAAAAAAAAATCAGGTTAAAAAAAGAACTGTTCAGGTTAAAAATAAATACTATATTTTTAAACTGTACTTACAAATGAGTTTCATATCACTTTTTACTCGACCATCATAATCAAGAGAATAATTCTGGGAAAACTTTTGTATATCAGAAAATTCAATTTTGTTTGCTGTTTCTTGCCTCTGGCTAGTAAGTGCCCTGCTCCCAATTTGTTTCATAGTGGCTAGCAACATGGTGCTGGTGGGAAACACTGTTCAAGCAGGACTACTAAAAGGCTGCAGAGTTCTGGATAAAGTGAGTTAACTTATTTTAGTAAAAACTATCCTGGAGTTCTAAAAGAATGAGTGATTAAAGACATCCACCACCTACATGAGAGTGCTGTACAACATGTAAAAAATTCTGATATTTCTATCCTTAAAGCTTGAAAAAGGTCAGTACTTGTACTAGATAACTTTTGCTATTTTACCTTTCCCATAATGATAAACTCCAGCCTTTTCTGAATAGTCTAGAAACTTGCTTTTTTAATGATGTGAAAAGATTATGAATCTGCTTAACATATTTATTTCTTTTCATCTACTCAGTCCCACAGGGCGGTAGCATGTAGTGCGACACATGTTGATATTTTTGCAAAGCACCACATGACTCACTGTACTCTAATACACTCTATTAATCCTGTTTGGACAGCTGTGTCTGTGCATTTGTTAGCTGTGTGTTAATTGTTCCATCTTTTTTCTTCTTTTATTTATCTCTATGGCAAACTATTCAGGAATTTCATTTGTTGGCTTTTTTTTTTTAAGTGAGTTTTAGCATTAATCTGTTTCCTATGAGACAACAATGCACCCAGCGTGTATACATTCTTCCACAGAAACCATTTATTATCAACTGTTAATCTCACAGATCATTAACAATGATTTTTCTTTAAACAAATGATTAATGCAGTAAGATAGTGGAGGATACTAATGCTAAAATTCTATTTTAATTTTTTGATATAACATCTTGCTCAGTACTAGAATTGTTTTATTACTAAGATCTTAAACTGGCTATATTCTAAAACTGCATTTTTAAGAACTTTTGCTACAGATTTTTAAAATGTGAACTCCAGAATGTGTGTTTTAGGATTCAACTTTCCAAAATGCATTACATTACAGTCATTCACTTGTTAATCATGTCAAGTTTCTTTTTGCTATAAAAATGATTTAGTAAATAAGACTCATCTGTAGACACACACCACAAAAAATATGCAGTATGGCTTACTGGAAAACACTAGCTACTCTTGATTTGACAGTATTCTGGTTGAAAAGAATCAACTACAAAACTACTATCAGGTACACACTGGTCTGTGGGCCTGAGCTTAAACTCCCTAAACTTCTACTTAAGAGACACAGCCTGAGGTAAAGATTTTTTTATAATATTGCCAATTAAATTCACATTAGCTGCAAGTATCCTGCACTACTTAAACATGTGCATTTATGTACTTTGTAATACCCTTGCAATCTAACTGCAAGAACTCAAGTTGAAGATTAACTAATTAAACAAAACTAAGATACAAAACACCTTGTCTTTCCAACTGGCTAAAATAGTTTGCCACTTCAAATGCTACTGCCATTCTTAAAATCAGAATTGCTTCCATTCTACTACGTTGGATTCCAAATTTTTGTATTTGAAGACTGAAGGAAAACAGAATGTAAGCAGAATTTACAGAAAATAGTAGCCTGGTTTTCACATTGTTTATTATTTTTCATCAGCAGTCATTAACTGTTTAAAAAATACACGTTTTTACTCATTGTCATAAATTTTATACCTAAAATGTATTTTTTTTTTTTATAAAACCTAAGTACTGTAATTTGACAGTGAACATGAAACTATTTTATACTGCCATGAACGCACAGTTTCTATATCTGTTCTTCTCAGTCTCCTCTTTCAAGTTTAAAATCTGACCTGCTTTTTTAAAAGAAAGTCCTCTACAAAATGCTTAGCTCTTTTTTTTTAAATGCATGTTCAGCAGTTTCATACACAGCCCATGTTGTAGAAAAGGCCACAAACACAGGTGACAGCGTGAAAGCTACAGGTTGTTCCTTTTTTGATTTTTTAACTCAATTATTAAATTTCCTTTATTATTATAATATATATTATAATATTGTACACTTCACTTACCCAGTGTCCTTGACATCACTGGCAAAGCAGAGCTCAGCACCAAGATCGAGACACAGTTTCCAATTATCTGTTTGAAAATGACAAACAGCATTTATATTACAAATGGGATTGTTGGGAAAAAAAAAAAAAAAAAGAAAAACTGTTCAAGATCAAGAAAAAAATTCCTTAAAGCATCATTGTTCAAAACAAACCTTAAGTATTTCACAATAACATACTGTTAGTCTTGCTTACTTCTGTCACACTTCCCCATATGGTGCTACACAACTGAAGATCATCCGAGTTACAAAAAAAATCAAACATGTAATCACTTACTTTCAAAGTGTTAAGTATGTCTGGATTCAAAATAATTCAAAACTAGCATGTTGCAAAGCATCAACTACTTAATTCCTGCAAACTTTTTATAAGAAGAGCTATTCCATGAGCTTAGAATAGATGACTGATACGTCAGCTTAAGCTTTGTATGTAACTGCTTGAAGGATTAGCATTATTAAAAAAAAATTGCAACAAAGAGCTTGCTTTCAATTGAATGCCTGTTGACTACTTTAAATAGTGTGAAAAAAATCACAGCTGTTAGATTTTACTCTAGTTTTTGTGAAGCCTTTATAAAAAGTAATTGAAACTTCTTTCTCTCACATGGGATCACTTTCTTCAGCTGTATTCTATCAGAATTCACAAGAAAAAAAAAACTTTTTAAAAGTAGGTAGATAGTTGTGCATTCGCTATTTATTAATAGCACACTATTCCTAGAGTACTGTAAACAAACTATACAAGGCATTACCAACATTCCAAGTCCCTAATCTATACCCACTCTACACGTTTACCTGCTTTCTCACTACCAATAATTTATGGTGAAAAATGTTTTTATCCATTACTTTTTTTTTTTTTTTTAAGAAATGAAACATTGAATAAATAAATTCAACATCTGTTCCTTGGTTACTGATCACCTCCCCTTGTCAGCTGTGGGAATATTTTTCCAAAGAACTAAGCATGTTCCTCAGCATTAGGTAACAGCATTTGTTATTCTGAAGCCAATGCTAAATTGTAGAAAGTCAAATTAGCCTCAAACTGCAAAATGTTGCTGAATAGACCTCCTCAGTCTTAGTTTAATTATTCAAATTTGAATTACTTTGTCTGTATTACTTCTAGCAACCAAGTTCTTCAGATTTCAAACAAGCTCCCTGAAGTACAGTTAGCACAATCAAAGTTACTCATTAGCAATACGTTTCCTTTGAAAAAAATTCTTTCACTAGCTTTTCTATAGCTAGTTAACAAGCTCTGCTATTCCCGGCTTTTTACAAGTGAATGGATGCCATCCAAACTAAACAGAGCACATCCTTTTTCCCACTCATTCAGCATTTTGAAAATCTTCCAGTTTGTGTTTACGCAGCTTACAAACAAATACTGATCACTGCAAATGAGCCATTCAGGGCAATTACTAACTAAAAGAGTCAGTTTGTCTTGGGTGGCAAGAGAGAGGAGGGGGCCATCACCATCACAGACTTCACCTTACCTTTGTCATAGTTGTGTCATCCTTCCTGGGAGTGAAATTTTCAAAAAAACGAAGACTGTAGAAGCCGACGACAGAGGACACCATAAGATAGCTGTGAGAATCAAGGAAAAAGGAACCTCCAAAGAATGCATGTTTCACTCAAGATCTCAGCAGTCTCCTAAAAGTCTGAAGAACCAGAGGGGAAAAAAAAAAACACACACAAAAACACTTCGAGTGCTTGAGAAGGACAGACCTATCTCTTTCTTCTTTCCAAGCAAGTGTCTTAGTAAATTATCAGTGTCCCAGAAAACTGGACAGAATACTTGTTAACAGACAGAATTCTTAAAGAAAGGATACAAAATCAAAATGATTTCAAGTGCTGCTCCCACAAAACCAAATGTGGATAGGGATGCACTTCCTATTCCAGGACCCTAGAAGGAGAAAAATACTTTGTATAATTTAATAAGACACATGCAACATACATAAAATTAACTTATACAAGTACCAAAAAGACATCTTAGATGAAATAAAGCCTTTTCTTAATTATTTAAGGATCGTTCTGATGTTCTAACCTGCAAGTCTCACATCCCATGCAATTACATCAGCTGGCTTTCAAAATTGAGTGAAATGTATTAAGGCAGAAGTTACAATGCTTCACATTGTATGCACACTGCATCTACCCACCATGCTGCATTTTATACATATTCCATTACTTTGGAAACTAAAATAAGAGATCTCAAAAGAAGACTAGGTATTCGCAATGCCACAGGCAGAGTGGCCATCACGACTGAACAGCTTTTATAGCTCTGCAAGCTCATATAGAGCTATAGGCAGGGGAAAGCATTACCAAGTTAATAAAAAACCCCTTGTGATTAAAGAGACTACTACTCAGTCTTCTGTTCTTCACTTTCTTAAAGTCTGTTTGTTTGTGGGTTTTTTTGGTTATTTGTTTTATCATATGAAGAAAAATTTAATGTTTTGAAAGAGGAACACAAACACCAGAAAAGGTTTTCATATTGTTTTTTAATAGAATTATTTTCCTAAATTGAACATTTCTAGACCATGTTAGAAGTAGAACACATATAAAATGCAAGCTCCAGACTAGTTATTTACTTTACTGAATTACTGTACCTTTGTAAAGATTCTGGGCTGGTTTTATTAAGAACTCACTATAACACGACGTAATAAATGCTTATGATGGACTGAAACCCAGAAGCAAAGTCAGGTTCTAACTTGCACTTCTGTAAGGGCTCCAAAGCATTACTAAAATTATAAAAATTATGTAAGAGAAGTTTACTTTACCCCTGATCCTTTTGGCATTGCAGTCTCATCAACCAACAGGTAAAGAATGTTGAAAGCAACTAAGAGGACTGAGATGGACTATAAAGGAGCAGAAACAATCTCATTATTTAAAAGTATTCCACATTTGAGCAATGAATATACATATCCTCATCAGACTTCATAATGTTAAGTTCTTTTAGTATGATCAAGAAAGCATCGAGTATACTGCTTAAAAACATCACTCCAATTTTAAAACTATACCCCCAAATGACTCAAGGATTCCTCGTGTGGCTCTCTTTTCGAAAAAGAAAAGCAAAAATTCTTACTGTCTCAATCAGCAGCAATATCATAACAGCTGGATAAACTAAGTTCCTTTCCCAAGCAGAAGCTTTTTTCCTCCGTTCTGTTCAGAAGAGAAACACAAAAAGCATAATACAGTAGATCAGTTTAGAGTAAAACAAGTAACAATTATTTAGATATCCATAAGATATCCATCCAGATATCCATGGTAGATAACAAAGCAATCTTGTCATGAATTGACACCAACCGGTTCATAAAAATATCTACTCTGACGAGCTGTACAAAGCAACGCCAAAAAAATGAAGCCCCTTTATTGAAAGGCTGGGGAGACATACAGAAGGAAATTTTTCCTTCATGTTTAAAGTCGTGTTTCACCGTACTTCCACACACACACCCCACATTCTGCAAAGGTTAAAATATATTGCATTTAAAAATACATCATTGACATGACTCATGAAGTCTTTTAGATAATGGGGCTACGTTCCAGAAGACCTGGCTTCAATAGGGTAACATTGCAATGAATATTTGGATATAAAATACAGAGTAGAAGCTGTTTATATTTATTTTAGTATGACCTAAAGGGAAAGAAGGGAATTTCAAATATTTAAACATTTTCCTTTTATAACATAAATGAAGAAAGGCAATACTAACACATTAGACATCACTAGTATGTCTAAAAAGAAAACCCAACAAATTCTTACTACCATCTTACCTTTGCACCCAATACACTGATAAAAGCAAAATACTGCAAAGCCTTTGAATAAGTAGGGAGATTCCTGTTGAGTAGCTGCCATTATGAGAAGTATCACAAAAAGACATAAAAGAGCTAAGAATTATTTTCTTTTTCAACAATTTGACTTTTACAGAAATAATTCAAAACCAAAGAGAGGAAAGCAAATGTCTTAGATTATCCCAAATAATCACAAATATAGCATGATATATGAAAAGACTGTGCTACTGATCTCCATGCCAAGAAGTCAAGTGTTGCAACTTTTCAAAAATTACGTTAAAAATAAGAGCCAAATCAGACTCTTTATTGTTTGTTAGGCAAGGGGCAACAATTCCATGTGATACATTTGTAGAAACTATAATTGTTTGAAAGGACTGCGAATGCACATATTTGGTTAGAAACAATTGGAATCAATCAAGTGACTGTTACAAACTGAACATAGTATCTTAAGGTCATTTATTAAATTGCAATCTGCATGAAACAGTATGAAAAAAAATATATTACCTAGATTTGTTTTCTTGCTTTTCACTTTTTCAAGCTCCCGTTCCAACTCTACTGTCTGGTATTCGACTGTGGAAGATGTACCTTTTAAAACAAAGGACATTTTGTTTTGGATGGGACTAACCATAGTGCTGTAAGACGCACTGTAAAAATTCACATTTAGGAGACAACACGTTAACACTTGTGGCTTTAAAGTGCAGGTGCTTTTTTGGGATTATTCCACTATTTCTCAAAAAACAGTTACAATGTGGAGCCTGACACAGAATAGCTTCAACGCATCATTCTTTTGTCTCCATATGACTCATATCAAGATGCAAAGAATCTCTGGATGCCCTTCAGGGGCACTGTTATTTAACACCTTAATGACAGAGTATATCTTTGCCTCCAAACTAAGTAAGCTGGTGACTGGACCTCCAGTTTCAGTATCTGCCTCTCCTTCCTTTTCCTCTGACTTTTATAGTCGGCCTGCTCAAAACATGTTTTGCTGGCCTGCTTGTTGCAATACCTTCTGCTCTCCCCCTCATTTGACCACCAGCCAGCTTGCCAGCTTTAGGCAGCCCCTCTGTGCCACAGAGCTCCCTCTGACAACCACAATCGGATCTGCCTCACAACACCCCACGAGACCACATTCTTCCACACTCTCGGTTTACAGCATACGCATGTCACTAATAACTCACTCCTCAAACTCTCTCCTCTATGCCAGCTGAAAATTGGCAGCTGTAATATTAGTTCTAGGTAGGAAACGAGCAGAGAAGTTGTTCATCAACTCTTCCTCCTCTCCCTCCACCACGTCTAAGGAACCCAGCCCATTTCCCTCTGTATCGTTTCCTCTTCAACCTCCAATTCTCCTTCAACCAGCCAACCTTTCCAATGCAAGCACACTTTGGTTTCTCTCCTTTACTCCGGTTCCTCTCCAAACACTGCACAGTGTTCAAGCAACAATACCACTTTGAAACGCTGACTAGAGATCTGCTCTTTCAGTTCTGATCTCATTATTTCTGCTTTAGCTTTTACTCTTTGCAGTCACACCCTGGAAATGCTCTCCCCGGGATAAGTCAGAAACACCCTCCACTCATCTTTCTCTCATTCGCGTGCCTTTTATTTCTCGATAGTCTCACCTGATAATGAATTAAGAGTGCTCACATATTTCCTGTCTATTCCAGGCCAACCTCATTCTGCCAAAACACTGTGGCAGTTCAAGGTCTTAATAACCCCAAAGTCCTCTCTATTATCTTCTTTCTTGATTTACACTGACACCCTTCTGCCTGTTGGCCATTCCCTACCCTTGGCCTCGCCTTTGATTGCAGGCTAACCCATAATAGCATAGTCTTGCAGATATATATTTTTTTAACACTAATAAATTTCTATGAGACTAATAGTCTTGTCCAGGCTTTTATCTCATATCTTGATCATTTGCCTACCAAAACTAAATAGCACTTAGGTTGCTGGCACACTAACACTACTTTATGGTCCAGCCTCATTATTTCCATATTTTCTGTTGTCTGTTGATCCATTTAGCAATCTCAGTACAAGACAAGGTAAATTTCTCATCCCATCCAGCCCACACAGCCCACAGCATCCAGCACAGTGAGGTCTTACATGAAAATCAAGATAAACAAGTACATTTCCGGGATTTTTTAAACTTTCTTTATTATTATTATTTCAGAATATAAATATAATTTTTTAATGCAGTCAAATTTTCAACCAGGCATACAAATAGTTCAAAAAAAAATTTTTTTTTAATTGCATGCTTCTTTCATGCACATTTTTGCATATAACAAATTTCCTCTGTGTTATGCCTAAACTTATCTTTCATATCAGTGACGTAACACATACACGGTAATATTTACAGTGGCTTCAAATATATAAACATCTCAAATCCCAGAATTAACGAAGAAGATCTACAAATACTGTTCGTTCTAACAACTCCTATCCACTTAAACTGAAGTACCTGCAATGATTGTCATTTCTCAGTGTATTTAAAATAAAAGTAATCAAAACATGTTTTGTTTTTTTTAGAAAAAGGTTGTTTTTTTTAAAAAAAGTCCCTTTATCATTATAAAAATATGCTGATGCATTCCTTCCACAAAAAGTCTAAAACAGCTATTTTATGGAATGACTGATTATTATGAGGTGAATAAAAAGGATAGCTATAAAGCTCTGTGGAAAAAGTCTCAAGAACTTTAATGGAAGCAGTTAAAATAAGAAAACTTAAGTTAGCATCCGACATCTTCCTCCCCATAATTGATTTAGGGGTCTCTGGGGAAAAGCTTTATTCAAAATGTGTTTTTTCCTCTTCAATATAAGAATTCAGAGCTCAAGACTGATACCATCGGAGTCTTTCCAACAAAGTCAATGTAATCACATTAGATCCCTAAAGAGACACTTTCATACAAATTCTGAATCATATCTAAGTGCTGTTGTGGTTCCTCCTTAAAACTAGCAGCAAACAGGTTGCTATACAAAAGGATATTTTATGAGAAGGGAAAGCAAAGTTTCAGATCAGTCAAAAGAGTATTTGAAAAGGATGCAGCTAAATTCTTAAAAGCTCTATACCATTAGCTTTATTTCAAACATGCACAAAGTTCAATGTCAGCGCTGTCTAGCCAATAAATCAAATTGGTAGACGAGACTTGTTTGGACTAGCAATGAAAAGTTAGAAGGGATTCTCCAAGAAAGCCACAAAGCAGCTCATTTAAGGTCAATTTAACGGTATTATTCTGTTTTTCTTCCAGCCCCGCCGTAAGATTTCAGTACCTCAAAGGAAATTGTAAGAGTATCTATTTGCATTCCCCTAGGTGATTGGCAGTTCAACACCAATTAGTTCAAAATTACACTGTTACTAGCGTGCAATAAAAACAACACCTTTCATCTTTCTTACATAGGTAAGGATACCTTCAGAGCCAATAACTTTGATCAAGTAAGTATTTTTGATCCTACCCCACCCGTCTCTTTGGATTCAGGAAAACTAATAGCTGAAGGCAACTTTTTTCTTTTAATATAAAAAAGTCCCAGCTTTATTCTTTGACTGTAGGAGTGATGGGGGTACTGAAATATAATACACTGGAAACAAACATTTTCCCAAAGCCCAGCATCTCTTCAACAGATAAAAATACTAGGGTAGATAACACAATCAATCCCCCCCACCCCGCTCTGATTTTCACTTACACTCTGGAAACATCTGAGAAGGAAGAAAATCAGTTTCCAAAGAAAACATGCAGTTTCCCAGTTAGATTTATGTTGAAATATGAGGAGGTTTAAAGAAAACTCTATGAATTGCACCACAACCCCAGTAGTTACATCTATACTAATAAAGTGCACAGCTCACACAGCTAAACTCTTTCCCTCCTCCGAAAACAGAGGTTTCACCCAGCCAGCTCAGTGGGAACAGCGATTCATGCCAACACCTTCCTATGTCCAGGCACTGTCCAAGGAAACATTAATTAGGACTGGCCACAGCAGTGCTAGGAGTGTGACAGCAATTATCCCACCAAGAAATAATCAGCATTGATAATCACTGAGTATTGTTTAAGGCTGTGATCTGGTCTTCATTAGTTCTAATAAAATATAAACTCTTTGGTTATACATATAAATGGAGTATACATTTCAAAGCACATTATTGCTAAATCATCCAGCAGGCTTACTTAAGCACATATAATATTTAGACTGTGACAACTGCAGGAAAGTGGCAATAGCCATGGCACAGGAAGTCTGTAGCTTAACATAGTGTATCTGACACAGCAACATAACACACACACAAGTGTGTAAGTGAAGTTATACATCATAGATTGTGCCCCCTAACATCACAGCACTACATTAATTGATGTAGTTAGCACCACTCCCTCAGTTTGTACACATTTTCAAAAGATTCAGTAAACGTGATAAACTCGAGTCTTCATAGTTCTGGCAAAAATGGTATCTATTTTGCTGGTATAATTTGTACTCCTTTCTAATTTCTGGCAGAGAGGATGAAGCTTTCCATTCTTGCCACATAAATGAGAACCATACTTAAAATTACTTAAATAATTACTCACAAAAATCTTGCAGAGTATCTTCTTGTGCATATAACATTCCCTTCCACCTACATGCTATTTCCAAGTTAAGCTAAAAAGCAGATAAAGATCTAAAGTCCATTAATTTTCTCTGTATACCAAACTACAGATTTCTGAGCATTCCTTCAGACAGTGGTGCCAATGTCATTCCCTCAGCACGTGAAACAGAAGAATTCAATTCCCTCTTCTAGGAAGAGGGAAGCCCCACATCTTCCACCTCTCAAGAGGAGGATGGTGTGAGCTCTACGGAATATGGGTGGGTTGCAGTTGTACTTTACATTAAATTCTAAACAATTGACCAAAAAAGAATCCAATCTTTTGGCTGTGGCAGGTGACTTCCTTAACTATGTGTCCTAAATCCAGATCCAATTAGTAGATTCCTACTAGGTCCATCTCACAAGTGATATTATTGAACTGCAACATAGACACCTACATAGAAAAACAACAGACAATTATCTAAATTACATTCGCCACCCGAATGGCAGAAACCACTCCGCACTGCTTCTAATAGATACTTGAACAACTATTTGTTCGTTTTTCTGTATTGCATTTCCTCGTACATAAGCACCATCACCATGACAACATAAAATATTCAGTAAAAAATATTTTACGTTGCTAGCCAACATCAAACACGAAAAACAATTATAATTACCCCATCACAGCTTCAAAGGTATTCACTCCACACACCTGTTTACATGTTTGCATGTGTATATATGCATATATACACATACACACACACGTCAGTATAAAAACCTATAGCTTCCAAAATAGCGAAGGTGAACATTACTTCTGAACTGAAACCATGCCTGAATCGAGCATAGAAGCCACTACTCCTCCACAAATTTTAAACGCTGGAGCAAAGACCATGATCTAGTGTCATGAAAGACACTTCCCCTGACCAACTTTTATCAGAGACTTAGTAAGAACTGAAAAAAGAAAAGACTCAGATATGACTGAAGAGTACAAGAGAAAGGCAGGAAATGAAGAAAATTAAGGCTAAAATAAGTCATAGGCCTTCCAGAGAAGGTAACAACGGATGAAAGTCATGACATGAATAATTTTGTTTTTCTAACCTGAAGCAATTGCATAAGTTGTGGATGGATGGCTTATCCATGCAGTTAACAGCAATTTAGGAGAGAAATTGTACAACGTGATTTCTAGATTTAAAGAGCTAGAATTTATGTATTTTCCATAATTGGTATCTGCTATGCTGCAATATTCTTTATCTGAGAAGCTAAAGCTTCACACTGCTTTTAAAATACTTCAAAAACAAGAACACTTTGTCAAGAACTGCAGAATTATAATACTAAACAAAAAAGCCTGAAACATTTATATGATTTATTCATTGTAATTATTCATTAATGGATGCACAGCAATAATTTAATTGCTGTGAATTGAATTTACACCTTGTAGCTCCTATGGTATGAAGAACTGCTCTGATACTTAGAATCTAAGCTAACAATTCATTAAACAACAACTGAAACAGAAAAACTCCTCCAAATAAACAAAACTCATAATGCAGGACATTGAGCCTCTTGCTAACAGAGTAAGTTCACTGCTTTTCAGGCAAGGCTAAAATACACTCATTTACCAAACCCAACTATTTTACAGTAAGGGTGGTGGGTTTGGTCAACTACTCGGTTTGGTTGCTCAGTCTCAGAATATTCACGTATTAGAGCTGATGAACATGTTAAAAACAAACAAAACACACGCAAGCCAACCTTGAACACAGTAAGCAATGAAATGTAAGCTTATAATGATTGTTACATACTAAAATCTTGAACTTCCCTATTCTGAGAGAAGAGGCTATTTATATAACACGAAGATCAATATTCATGACTAGGAACACTGAATATAGTATTTGAAGCAGTATTTGTATTTACTGTACTGTAAATATTGTATTTGAACAAGCATACCATTAAGCTTCCTCTGAATTGCTTCTTCCTCTAAAGTGATGATATACATCTGCTCATCTAGGTCTTCAAGGATCTGTATTTGGAAACAGAAATATGACCTGACTGAGCATCAACAGAAAGTCACTTTTTTGATCTACTCGGATTTGTTTTGTTCCAGTAACCTTTATTTTAAATACATATTCTACAACTTCATAATATCAATACAAGACAGAACTGCACAGGAGATTATTCCATTCTGTTACAGATCTGTTTCTTTGCTGCAAGCAAACTTTCTGTCAAGTTTTTATTTCAGGTTAAAACTCTTACAGTCAATCTCAGCCTAGAGACTTGAGGAACAGGGAAGGGACAGTACATCTAATCTATATTCAAATCATTTTATATTGGGGTGGGGAGAAGTTAAGTAAGCTATCGAAGTTCACATTCGATTTGATTTAAACAAAGCTAACTGCAGATTTTGAAAAAGTAAATTAAAAAAATTCTCAAAAGCTAGTATTTCAAGCAAATATAAATTGCTAGTGGAAGCTAAAAACAAAATACATGAAGCCTGTCTACCTTACTGTCAGGCACTTTGAATTTAAAGCTTACAAATAGCAAAACAGTGGTATTTTCAGGATTGATTTGACTAATGAAAAGGAATGCAAAACCTAAACACACCCAAATTTTAGTAAATACAAACTAGGAAACATGACAGCAAGGTCACTAGAGCATTTGCATATGGTACAAACTTTTCCATTTCCTCACAGCATTCAGTACAATTACAATATAGTATCTATGTTTAAAAGGTTCTTACAGGTGCCAACTACCTACAGGCAAATCCAATTTCACTAATTTAAGTGTACCCCCCAGGTACTTTTCTTGTCATCCAGCCTTAGTTTGGTCTTAGATTCTTAGCTCTCGAACAGAACAAAAGCACACTTTTCAGGCATTTGCAAAACAGACACAGTAGGCAATAGTGGCAATTAGTATTAACAGTAGTAGTGGTTATACTGCCTGGTAAGCCAGAGAAAGTCTACACCATTAAAAAACTTCCTGTGAAAAAGCAGACTTTTCTGCTATAAGAAAAAAAAATGAAAACAAGTATATAAATATTGACTACAGAAACTCAGATGAACTGAAGAGAGAATTGTGTAGAAGTACAACCAGTCTATAAGAAAATACTTTAATGCCACTGTACCTTCTAACAGATGGCACACAAAGGCAGATTCGTGTAACACTTACTGTTGGCTTCACCAGCAACTGACCCATTACTGTAAACATCCGTGAAAGTCCCACTGGCGTGCATACTACAGAGGAAGGAAGAGATGCAAAACAGCAATTTCTAAGTCAAAGACCAATTTCCCTTTGCATGTACAGCATCTGTGTGTTACATTCCACATATAAGCAAGTACAGTTTAAGAGAACAGAGAGCTTCAAACTCTAATCTGAATTTTAAAACTTACCGTTTTTATATCAATTTTGAACAAAACAAGCATCTCTCCTTCAAGAGCATAAGTGATTTTTTTTGTCATCATGAAACATGTAATCAGATATCTTAAACTTGCTTACATAATTATTTATTCAAAGCATGTGGCACCAGAGGCTATGTCTATATGAGTAAATTCAGCAGTGCCAGGAAACATTCCTGGGTACTAAGACTTGAATGTCTACAGGAGTAAATTGCTACAACGATCCCTGGTGTGATTTTGCCCTGGGCTAGTTAGCACTTTCCCAAACTCCCAGGTGTAGTTCTGGAGTTCATACAGTCCAGGAACCATTATCACAAGGGAATATGCATGCAGCCACCTTCTGCAAACTGCAATATCATGGATGTGGATGCAATGACACTGCTTGGCCACGGTACTCGTGAACGTTTCAGGCATTTAAGCTACCAGCACAGGTGTAGCTGTAAGGTCAAGAGATCATGAAACTACTTAGCTGTAAAACTTTGCTGTAACTTCACTTGACAGTAGGCTCAGCTACCAGATTTTAAGCTGCTTTGTTTTTTTATGAAATAACAATTTGCCCTTTTTGATAGTAGCCTGTGGTAGTTTCCAGGTATGGTGCACATATGCTTGTTGGGAGACAGGATTAAACTCTGATCTGTCGCTAATCATTTATTATCAACAGTTCAGGGAGAACAGCCTTCAAGTACTGAAGACTGTAGGAGATGGAAGGAATTTGTAACAGCATGGATGAGCATATACACTTATAGTTTACATTATCATAAAATAGTGCTGTTAAATAAGACAAGCAGCAGCAGCACACAGAAGATTTTATAGTGAGGAATACGTTCATTTTTATTACCTAGTGTTTCACTATGACTATACATATTACAGGAAGAACACAAAAGTATTCATCAAGGCTAACTTCAGCTAGTCTTCCCTGATTACAGAGGGAGCCTGCAGGCAAAGGAGAAAAGGGAAAAGTCGCAATGCTGCGATCACCCCTGCAATAAGCCTATCACTTCCTTACTGATACACCGCTTCAGCAATTAAGCTGATTGGAGATCTAATGAAGCTCTAACCCCAGTATCTACCAGTTTCCAACTGCTGTATGCTGCCCTTTCAGCTACACAGATAACAGCTCGGAGGGCTTTACGCACCTTCAGTGATTTGGTTGTCTACATTACAAATAACTGTTCTAGAATCGGCATTTAACCCCAATTATTTTGGTGAACTGCTTCTCAGTAGCCCCAGAACACATGCTGTGTGTTCAGCCTTGCTGTAACAAACTGCAAGACACACGTAGGAAGTTTGTAAGCCAGGTTCCCCATTAGGAGGTTCAGAAACTGTTGTGATTCAGTCTCGAAGAGCCTAAGTGTTCATGAATGAGATGGTCAGAATCACATTTTTAACTTCCCCCCCTCCCTCCGTTACTGTGGATTTAACAAATCTCCACATACGGAGAACCTAAGGAGGAGACTAAACCAAGTTCTCCAAGTAACACCCTTCATAGACTGATCTGCTTACTTTTATGTAAATGCCTCAAACTATCATCAATCTCTACCCTTCATCCATAGTGACAGCCCTCTAAAGGTTAGCTGTAAACCTTTAAAAAAAACTACAGAACAGGTGAAACCATGATGATCTAGAAAGGGAGATGTTCTGCCCCCTCTCAGCTTTTTTTTTTCCTCTTTTAAATAATTCAGGAGGCAGTGGAGGCAGGAAACTAAGTGCGATTCGGAGCCTCCCATCATCTTTCCTATTGCCCTAAACAGGGGTGAGGGAACCCTGGCTACGTCCAGTTGGAATAAGATTTTTTTTTATTTTTTTTTTTCCACTGTATTTGTTTTGTATACGGTCATATAACAGACCTCCAGAGTGGCCAGATACCAGTTTCATGACTATGAAAGCTAGCTGTACTGTGTTCCAACTTCTGCCTTTGTAGAAGCATTTTCCACATTTTCATTTAAAAAAGGGAGAAGGATAGTGTACTGAACACAGGACAAGCTAAGTGTTCTAACACAAAACTTTACTCCATACCACTGATCTCCTGCAGACATTTCATTTAAAAACTGTTTCTTTCCATGCAGAATGGAATCCCTACTTTTCAAACATCTGCTTCAAAAAATTGCAATGATTATAGGCGAGGCGTGAAGTGCCTAAAAATCTGAAAATGCAAGGTAGCATTTGTTTACAAACTTCAGAATTCAAACCTAACAAGTTATACCAAAATTTGAACTTAAAATATATAATTTTTCACATTCAACTTTCACAATGAAAAACAGTTTTCTTCAATCTTTTAAAAAAACAAATAAAAATATTCATCTTTTAGAAAAAAATCAGGAAAATACTTACACAGAAGTAACAAGCATCCCATCAGTGATATACAGGAATATAAATATGGGAGGTAGAATTCCCAGAGGTCTGCAAAGAACACATTAAGCACAGCCTTAGCTTATTATGAATAGGCTACTTATGTCACAAACACAATTGAATAAACTTCTTCCCTAAGCTTTCTTCTCCGGGATTGAAAAATTTCTTTATTTTGAAGTATAAACTAAGAACTACTCAGTTAATAAATCTGCCGGCAACAAGATCTCCCAGCACTTTAGCTTGAAAAATATCTTCATCTTTTATTCCTATCCCGCTTAAATCACTTGTTTTTAACATATATATACACAACATCTTATCCACATGAGCATGAAATGTCTCACCATGCTAAAAACTGATTTAATGAACTTACTGAACAGAAAAAATGGTATTGACTAAATTAATACAATTTCTTCTCAACCTGTGTGATATTCATAGCATTTACTAGAAATACATTTAATTGAAAACATCCATTTCCATAACTAAAGCAAAACTAGTGCATTTTTTGTTTGTTTTTAAAAATTCCATACCATACAAAGACTCCATACTGGCAGCATCATTGTCTACGAGAGCCGAAGCCACCCATACGATTCCAAGGATAAGCAGTGCAAGAAGTATAAGCATTACAAGGGTTTCCAAAATGCGTGCTCTGATCCCCTGTGGGCAGAAGAGGGGAGAGAGAGAAAGAACACAGCCAAAGACTTTGAATCAGATATTTTCAAACACAAGAAAAAATACAAATACATAGCAGTTCCTTCTTCCTAAATATATACCCACATCGTATCACGTAGACAAAAGGATAACATGTAATGCGCATTTAAAATACAGTCTTCCATGTGCATAAAAAAAGGAAGTACTTATGGCTTTATAATGCCTGGATTGCGTTTTTCCCCTTAAAACCACAGAAAAATGTTTTAAATTGCATATGCCTTACAGTTCTCATTAATCTCATTATTCCATAAAATATTCTTTATACAATAAGATTTTGCCTGAGCATTTTTAAAAGATGGATTACTTTTCTAATACTTTCAGCAAAGAAAGTGGATTAGCAAATTTTTATCTATGATTCCAATCAAGGGAATGGAAAGCCAATTATGGCAAATAGCCAAATAGCCCAGCAAGCATTAAACCCTGCATAGGTACAATGCACCAATTTAGTTAAAATACATTCTTCAACTGAAATTGCTTCTGCACCATTCCTCACAGTCTACAGAGCCCTCAAGCGTATGGCCAGAGTACTGCTCCTCCTTAGCCTGCCCACACGCTGCTGCTGCAGCCGCATCCATCACCTCCCACCTCTGCGTGCTCCACGCTGAATCCAACTTCTTGCTTGCAACACACAAATCACAGGTCTACAAGGTTGTCTCACTGCACTTGCACGAGTAAAAATGCAACTACTCTATTAGTTGTGTTACATTTGCAAATCTAAATATACCAAATAATACCAAAAATCTTTTTTTTTTTTTTTTTTTAGTACTGTTCTTTAACACTAATTTTAAGCAATAGAGTAGGTTGGGACACTTTCTCCAGATATCTTTGCCATTAACAGAACTGCCGACTGCTGTTCATATAACAATTTTATTTTCCTTCAATTGTCAGCACACGTCTCCACGAACAAACCGTATCTCCCGTTTCTCACACAGATTCACCCGAATTTGTGCATATCCAACTGAAAAATCTACTTTGCAGTTCAAAGAAGGAAGTTTTACTTTATTCTTTGTCTGCTCTCACCATCCCTTCTCTCACTGCTTAACACAAGAGGGTAATAACCTTCACACAACATTTACACTGAAAATTAGGCTCCTAACATAACCACAGCATCCAACCATGAATAAAGACCTTAGACACCTTAACCATGTGCATTTATCTCTTATAATACACCAAATCATCTGTGCCATCAGTCCCCTGCAGAACAGCTTGCGTGAAGGTAGCACAAAAGAAAAAACAGAGACCTTCACAAAATTCCCCTGAAGGCTTACGTGGGCAGATCAAGACAGACTCCACAAAGGCTCTCAAACACAAAATTTCAAACTAAAGGTAGTATGGATAAGATATGGATTTGCTCCTAGAATGTATTTTGTGTATAATAAGTTGCTTTGAGGTTAAGTTATTAAAATATTTTTACAATGCTCAGAAACTAGCTGTCTTCTGTGTGTTATTCTGAAGTTAAGCATCTGAGCCATATATATATATATTTGAAGATGAAAGACATTAAATAGCCATATATTAAATACTGGAACTTAAGCAATGGGTTACCAGAAAACAAATGTATTACGGTCTAATCTTTGTGTTTTAGTGCCCCCCACCCCAAAAATCACAACATTCTTACTGATTTCAAAAACAGCCATGTAAAACAGCAAGCTAACCTGAAGAGGTACATAAAACTTGTTAAACCTTCTGCATTTACCTGCATCTGTCCTTCCTTCAGTACAGAGCACTGATAGACAGCCTTCGCTTTACAACAGAAGAAAGTCATGAGATTAGAAGAAAACCCAAAACATTCAAGGATGCACGCAAAGGGATCTGCTCTGAAGACTCCTCTCCTCTCCTAGGCAAAGGAAAACATGAAGCTATCTTCTGGGTTTCTGACAGCCTTAGCCACAAGAAGTGGATTCCTGGTAACTTCCCTACTACACACACATATGTCAGCCGCTGACCTCAAGCTTCACAGCAATGGCTTCTTCTGGGCAAACATGAGAAATATTTCATCTTATGTGGAGCCCACAACATCAATATCTCTCCCCTTGGATGGAGGAGCACAATTGTCAAAACAGAGAAACAAGAACTGCACTGTGATGGACATCCAGTGTAAATGCCTTTCTTTCATATTTACTGCCAGTGTCCTCTGAAGACGAGCACGATTAGGACAAGGCAAGTAATACTCTCTCAGAAAAGGGAGATGACCACAGCCAGTACTCAGAGGTAAGCATTCCTTCCAGCCAAAAGGACTATTGGCACAAACTCTAGAAAAAACAAGTTACCTGCATAATGTGCCTTCCCCATTAGCATTTTTTCCATACTACTTTGATCTAATTTTCTGAGGTCAGAGATTATTCAATCTCCTTTTGTTCTCACTAGATACACCTATCTTCACATCTACATGATACATCAACAATACTCCAGTCTCACGTACACACTGAAAAGTACGACTGACAGTTCACTCCAAGTGGAGAGCAGTTTTTATTTTATATTATAAACACGTAATACACACATAAGATTCAAGAATTGATGATCATTAAAAAAATATTTTGAGGAACTTCAGTGAAGTGACTAGACAGAAATATTCTGTCATAGGCATAAATGAATACCTGGTAACTGCCCAGGATTTTTTATTTATTTATTTTTAAAGATGCTTAAGGATATAGGTAAATACTTACTCATTTATGTGCCCACAGGACTGTGCCAAATTTACATACATACACATACACACACACACACAAAATTCCTGGAGAAACGAGCCATAGACACTTAGCACTTTTTTCTGCTGACAGTAGGTTTGTTTGTTCAGGTGGTTTTGCATATTATTCCTCAAACATTTAAAGTTTGAACATTAAAATTAGTAACATGGCTAATTTAAGAGCTGGACAGAACACTGTACTGCTGACTGAGGACAGAGGAAAAAACTGGTAGATACAAGCAAGAGACATAACATTTCATTTTATTTCATTGAAAGCAAAATTATGCAAACAAGCCTTGAAATTCACTGATGAATTTTTCGATTTTCCTGATAAAAGAACTCCTCACTGACTTTTTCGTTTTGGCTAAACATTGCTTCTTTGAGTCATTTCACTTTCCTTCTCTCCCACAGCCCCATTATATTACTCAGCTCTCTTAGATGAAGAAAATATCATGGCATATCTCTGTGGCACAGAACATATTGCCACTCCAGTTTCACACAATACTTGTCACACTTCTTGAATGCATTTATTCCCCATTTTCCTTTGTGTGAAATAGAACATTAGGTTTAGAGTCTGACATCTTCAAAAAGAGCAGCAAACCCATCTAAAATTGGAGATTTCAAAACAGCTTGAAAGAGGACGTTTGTTGTTCATGTTCAAGACTGATGTGATGATGCAGACTGAGTGCGGAGTTAACAAACGAGTACAGTATGGAAAAACATGTCGTGTAGGTGTGCAAGACCACTTCAAATTAACATTCCAGCTAAGCAAGGAAAAGCTCAAGCCATACAGTGCTAAATCTTAATGTCAAAAAAAGTGACTGCATTTGTCACTTTTTGTTGGAAATTGACAAGTTGGAAAGGTCCGTTGATTTCTCCTTGGTGTGCAACTGGAAGCCATGGAAACCTTACCACAGAAACGAAGGAGGTGACCTACCAGCAGGTTGTGCACGCGGGCACGTACACACGTGTACAGGGGTAGTAAGGGAGGGAGGTGCGACTGTGACCTTTTACTTCAGGCTTTTCCAGTTCAATTAACTGGGAGAGCGCTTGTGATCACTGCTTAACATTCCCATGGAAACTAAACTGATTACAAGAAAGAGGAATGGGAAAATAGTTCATATTTTTAGCTTCCTGTATTGATTTTGAGAAAGAATATGAAGTTGTCCAAGTCTTCATCTGGTCGTCTTTTCCTAACGGTTCTGACAGGTAGGTAAGAACAAGTACACACTACAAAGCCAACCATCTTGCATCAGGTTTTTCAGAAAATTGTTCTATGTCACAACTTCGAAACCTGCATTTGATAACACAAATACTAATTCATTCGTAAGGTGCCCTGCACTAAGAACAGAATGAGCTTACCGCAATGAATTCCCTGTTTTATGAATTTAGTGCAATTCAGCTTGCAGTTTACTGAGTTTTAAGGAAGGAGGGATTTATCTCCAAATGAAGCACAGACAGCACCGTACAGAGCCAGGATACTTCCAGGATATTTTCAAAATAAGAAAGACTGTTTTGCATCTATCATATAGATCTAGTATATAAAGAAGAATTCAAAAGTAAAATGCAAACAAACAAGTTATAAATATCTGTACAGCTTATAAAGCAGAGCATAAGGAGAACAATCTTGACACCACTACAAATTAAGATATCAAACTCAGATTTCGGTAAAGCATTAACCACACAGACTTAAGTAATGCTCCCATGCTGTAGACTTACGAGGTGAACACAGCCATAACTTTTAGAAATAATTAAACGTTCCCTTCCACATCGAGCTAGGTTGTGTTGTTCTTAAATACAGCAATAAGACAACTGAAAAGTGGGCTCAGGCAATACACTTGTGTTATTTTTCAGCAAGACAAGCTTTATCCCTGCAGTACTTCTATTAGCGTGTCAATTTTGAGGTCAAACCCATTGCTTTCTCTTGGCCAGTTAGCTGCTGGTATGCTGGTTAAGTTGGAGAGGGAACAAAAAAAAGATTTTAATATCTCTTTTTTTTTTTTTTTTTAAACAGTGTTACACATGCCAGATATCGAAAAGAAAACCACAAGCTACATAAAACGCAACTGTGCTTGAATAAAATGGGGAAAGGAAATAAATATTAAGGTGGTGGTGATTTTCCTACATTCACTGCTATACACTAGGAGTTGTGACTCCAGCTTCCGTTTGTGGGCACAAAGAAAGGAGTAGGAAAGAAAGAAGGGAAGTAGAAAGACCTAGGAAAATACCTTCCTTTTTTAAAAAATCTCTAATCCTAGACTTTATTCTAGATGAAAGACGATTTGCCAGTCAGAAAGACTAGAAAACCTAAGTTGTTAACCAGGATACACAAGTCCCCAAAAGGAAATGTATGAAACAATATGCACCATAGTTAGTTCTTCAGACACTCCCTGAAGATCTCAAAAAACAAGCATGACGTGAACAGAAAGGATTCCTTATAGAGAAGGAGCTCAGAAAGCATCCTCACTTTTGTAGGTGTTGCTCTTGCACCCCGAGGATCTGTGAGGAAGAGGGAAGGTCATATAAAACATTAAAAGGAGAAAGGTGAACTGGAAATGAAGTACAAAGAGCAAAATGGAAAGAGACAGCAATAATGTGAGTTAAAAGAATGTATTAGAAGTGTTGGGAAGAAGAACCTGACCTCTGGTCTTCAATTTGTGCATAATTTCTTCCGTAGGTCCAAAAATGAGAGGAACATTGTTCCCAACATGGACTCATCCACTTCGGGCCATCCGTTAGGAACAGTAAACCACAATTTGAAGGAAAATGACATTTATTTTGCTAGACAGAAATTTTAGTTTTCGTAGACCAATTTTAAAATCTTTTTCCATGAATGTACCTAACAAAAAATCAACTATCACTGCTTCCAACACTACAAGCACATGATGATCTCTGGTAATTGCTGAACGGGAAATCAAAACACATCAAACAGCTTGCGATTTCCTCAAGTAAGTTTCAGATCATCTGTAAAGCAAAACAAACAGACTTCTGAAGGTAAATTACCTGCATGGTTCCCTGTTGTCAGGAAAGCAGAAGCTTGGCATCATGCAGGCCAACCTGACACAAAAATTACAGAGGGTGGATGGAAAACAATGTGGTCCACAAAAACTTTAGAAGCTAATTACTATGATCTAATAGATATTACAATTAAACTGTTTATTAAGACAATTGGGAAAAAAGACTGGCAGATGATACCCCCTAACCCCACACCCCTTTATTTTTTTCCAACTTCAAAGAACGTTTCACAGTCTAGACTCAACAGCTCACCTACACTTTTACTCACAGCACATTTTCAAAATTCATCCAGTTCTTTAAAGTGTGCATTTAACCAAGTGAAATATTTTGTCAAAGAAAAGATGTCCAACACATCAATCCCAGCAGCCTGGAACTTGCCAGCAGCCTAGTAATATCTGTCATCTTCTGTGTGCACTAATGAGGGAAAAAAAAAACAAAAGCAAAAGATGTACAGAAAAAGCAATTGAAGCTTCCAAGGCATGCCGACAAATAAAAGCTGTCCTAAGAACACATTCTAAGGATCTTGTGGTTTGTAAAGCCTCGGAGATGTCTGACTCGCAGACTTCCACTTCTTTAAAAATCAATTGCTGAGACATTCAGAAGTTTTTATATTGCTTAATCCTGAGCTACTTATACTGCTTGTAGCAGCGGGCCTAAGGGTTCATGTTTCCAGAAATGCCATATTTTAGCAAGAAAGGTTTTAATTATTCTAAAAGTGTTCTATTTTTTTTTCCCAACTCCGGAAAGCATCATCGGAATCTTACGATGTTGCCTTCATTCTGGATAATAAATATCCAAAATGTACTAAAAACAGCACATGGCCTAAAAAGGTAATTCTTCTGAAAAGCCCAGTGAAGTACAAATAGCAACAACAGTTCTGAAGGGACGACAGGTGTCACACAAGGAAGTCAAAACATATAATTACTAAGAAAAAGAAAATTTCTCCTCCCCAGTAAACTTGTATTAAATGGGATTTGATTATGCAATTGTAACACATGAAGACCTGTTTCACGTTGTGTGTGTTCACACGTAACACCTAGTGGGCTGGGTTTTACTTTACAAGAGAACGTACGTTTGGTGATAGTTTCTTACGGCTTTTCAATAAAGAAAAGGGAGATTTCTTCATAGCTGATACAGTAAGTAGATTTTTTCTTTCATTTTAAATTATATAACTATTTTGTATTGTTACATTTATATGATCTGAAATACTTTGCCATTAAGCGTTTTGCATAACTAGCAATTAGCACAGGGATCTTTCAAGACTGCAATGAATCACAAGGACAGTGCATAGGCAAGAAACCTGCTCCTCTCTCCATTTAAGAGTCACACACAAAATCTGGACAGGCTCTAAATGACATCTTTGATGACTGTCATTCTTACAAAGCTAAGGTAAAACATGCACCATATGGCCAGGGAACACACTGGTTCATCTTCACGCAGTGGCACAACCCTCTGCCAGAAACAAACAAGCTGCTACATTTTCGGAAAAAATCACTACATAAATGATAGCAATCAAGCCTTTTTTTTTTTTTTTTTTTTTTGCTCATTTTTGATCTTCCAGTTGTGATCAGGAACACAAATATTATTTTCCAACAGTTTAAGCATGAACTCGTAAAATAAAGCCTTCCACATGTATGTACAGATAATATTTACCAAGAGTTCTTGTGTTTTAACACCAATGAAAGAGAGAAGAGCTTCCAAAACATTATTTTCACTTTCCATAAAAGGTGAAACTCCTGGTAAAACCAAAGAACTACAGCCCACCTCAAGTAAAAGCTTTTCTTTGCTGGAACACTACCTGACTATAGCAATTTTGATGACCAAGTTACTAGCTCCTATAAGATGGACATTTTTGGAACTACCTTACAAATACAGAACATTACATGGATTTTGGTTAACTCTACACCTTAATTTGTTGGCAAATTTTACAGGGGAAAAAGGCAATTCTCAATGAAGTACAAATTACAATGTGTTACACACAAGAACAAAGAGTCCTAACTATGTTTCTATGGTGCTGAAAACTTAAGCACAGTTCTGCTTGGACATCTCGACCTCTTGCAAGGTAGGTAAACATTACTTTTTACACTATGCCCTGAGCCACAGGGAAAGCCTGGGAAACATTTCTGCAATCATTGCACACTTAAAATACACATGAAGCCTATTGTTTTCATGTGACAAAAAGGAGTCTTAGTAACCTTAAGATTTGTTTAATGAGACACTGACTGCAACAAACATGCATGCTAACATCTGCAAAAAACAAACAGAAGCACTCAAAAATTAGAATTACAGAAGCTATCAGGTTGGGGAATGTTACATATTAAAGTCTATTATCTTTTTAGCACCCGATACCCTCTTTTTCTTGGTTTGAGCACCAGCAAAGAGATCAACTTACAGCACTCTAACCATTTCTACGGTTAGAAACCATACTTTGAACAACCTTTGCTCTGACCTATTCAAGACAGTGCAGAAACACATTTCTTAGTAAGTAAAGGAGCGGCATTCTCCATCAGGTAACAAGGAAACGCAAACTAAATTTAGCATTCTGCTATTTAGTCAAGGGCTCATTACCTTACAAGGCTAACAAAAATTACTGAATTAAAATCAGAGGCTGTAGTTTTAGGAACACTCAGTTCATTTTAAAAACAAACGAGCCAATGCCTCAAAACCCTCACAGAACAAATTAAACATTTTTGATCAAGAAATAACGTATTCAGGCAACAGATTCAAGCAACAGGAAAAAAATTCTCATGCCCATGCAAGAATCAAACACTTCAGACTAACTAGCACTGCCTGTAGCTTCTCCCACGCTGCCTCTTCCCTTACACAGAATCTTTCTGGCTGGCAGGCATTTTAAAATCGAAATGAACGCTCTTCTTTCACAACACAGTGAGTATATTTTAAAGCTTGTATTTATTTTCTATTCAATACAAACCTTACAATTTTCATATTCACAAAACATTCCCAGCAAGTTCCAGCTGATTTCTGTTAGTATCTTTTCCCAAATGATTTCAGTGGTTACCCCTCTGTCAATGGAGCAAGAACAGGTAGCTGAAATCATTTTACTGTATAGAATTTGATAGTTATACAGTATAATTAACAAAATCCAAAAATTTAAGACAAACAAAGAATCTGAGAGAGAAAAACAAAATGAAAATTAAAGGAGCTTGATGGAAGAAGAACTTATTAAGTCTGTGGGTACTGGCTAAAAACATGAACCAAGAGGTACGGTAGCTACGCATGCTGAATTGAACACAAAGGACCAAATCTGCATAACTAGAGGTCACGAAAAAGATGTCGATTTAGTAGACTGGTGAAGATGACATCTATCCAGAATGCAGTACACTCACCGGAGTGACTCCTCTGCCAAAGAACACCTATGCCCTCTTCTCTGGTGTCCCAGAAGACAATCCTAACCACTGTGTTACAGTATATTCTGGGTTCCATATCCATCCGATCTTCTTGTTGACATGATTGCATGCAAATAACTTGCTGAAATAGCCTAAGAACCAAAATGAGCTCCTGGCAGATTGGCATCCTCACCATCAGGATGGAAGACAGTTCCTTCTCACTTTTTTACCCCCTAGGATCTATTTAGCTATCCAAGACAAGGCGGACTCCACTAAGAATGATAACATGAGATTCATCTGCTGTCTGGCAGCTAAGGCATTGTTTCAAATACATGGATTCAAATTACTTCAGGAAAGAGCACACATCTGACTATTCCACATCGAGGTATCATTCTTGCATATTTAACACAGAAATATCATACTGGGAAAAAAAATCCTTCCAAAGTTTAAAACAGAAGATATACCAGTCTCTTAAAACGAGTACAAGCTAGACAGAATACCAGTGAAAATACCTACTAGGTGGAAGAAAATAATTACAGCCTACAGTTGGCATATGCACATACCCTGCTACAGCCTGCCCTTCCCTCCTTTGCAGAAGCTGTTACCAAAAAAAGGGGGGGGTACATCAAAGCTTTTATTAAAAAGGACAAATGCAGATCTCCTATTGACACAATAGTAAAAGCATAAAACCCAAACCTTTTGGGGAGAAGAGAAGGAAGAAGTGAAAGGATACACATTAAAATTACGGATGTCCCAACACTATCCCTTTCCCCCACAAGTTTCCTCTGTTGTTCCATTAGCTAGCTCAGCCCTCGCTAATTAGCTCTTAGGTGCTCCACTCCCTCCGCCTACCAACTTTCCTAGACTTTCCAAAGCCACCTGCAACAACATGGGAGCTGTGGGATTTCTGACAGCGTGAGCCTCCCTGCAATCATTTACTTTTGGATGAGAAAGATTCTTTCCTGCTAGACTGGAGTGATAGGAAGAAAAATAGATATTTTCCATCTTCTTTATAGCTTGGCAGAGGATTAAAATAAGTAACCTAAAAGTATAAAGAAAGACTTGGAATTTGTGATAGTGTTTCTGGTGGAAAGAAACCATAAAGACCAGTTCTCAGAAGCAAACGACACGTAGAAGAACACAGATCACTATTGAAGTTCTAAAATAAAGAGAAACCTTTTTTTTGGTGTGTGTCAATCTCTATTACCCCCTGGCATGGGTAAATAAGATCAGGAAGAAAGCACACTTCTCGAAACTGGCCAGAGCACCAGACTGCTGGAAGTTCCTTTTAATAAACTGGGAAACTGTTCCAGAAGCTGCACCAAAACAAATAAGAAACATGAAAGTGGCCAGGGATGGGAGACAAACTCATTGCCTTCTTGAAGCCTTTAACTCAGACATGCTTAATGCTTAGACATCTGCCTTTTTCCACTGACTGAAAGAAGGGACTTCTAGATCCCCTGAATCAGTCATTCGAAGAGTCTTGTATTTAAATACTTCCTCCCTTCCTTCCCAAAGAAGGGTAAAAGTTTCTATTTAAATGAAATAATTATATGAAGTTTATTATAAAATAAGAATTAAAAAAATTCTTAAGAAATACATCTCACAGGATTTTTAGCTATATAGCTATAAGTACCACAAACAAAAGAGTCTACAGAAGGTATTAAGAATGTTCCCATCCAAAAAAATTTAAAACTATTCATTTCTGCCTTAACAAAGACCATCTAAAATGTGTCTCGGTCATTTCAAAAGATTCCAATTCCAAGTTAAATGCTTTGTTGCATGAAAAGTACAGTTACAAGAATAAAATATAACTCCCATGGGACTACGTTATTTCCAGAACCTACTGCTTCAGTTTACATCAGTCTAAAATGAAGAGATTCTAGCACAGTACTGGTAGCTATATACTGTATACTTTACAAACAGAAATATTTACTAGGTGTATTTTTACTCATACAGAACTCTGTACATTAGATTAAATTCAAAGAAAAATTCTAACTGTAAAAAACAACACTAGATGCACTAAGAGAGCAACAAAGATTCACAATTTACTCCATTTGCAGGGTTACAGCTACCTGTTAAAGCTTTTAGTGAAGAATTATGGAAATTCCACAAAACATAAGCATGCTAAATACAGCAGAACTTTGTAACAGCTGAACTGTACAAGCTCAGAACGATGTAGGAGTGGGGAAAGCACAAAAGTTCAGCAATGCATTTCGTTCCTGGCTCAGGCGAGGTGGAATAACTAATGCTCCAGTGCTAGCTTCTAGAGCCTAATTAGTTTTACAGATGACTACCCACTCATGCAGGAGTCATCTAATACAATGCCTTACAGTATGCTAGAGAAGTAATGGTCAGAAATCTACATCTTGAAGTAACACTAAGCTGGGATTTTCCTTGCACAGTATTTTTATCCTGCTATTACTAACAATCTTTGTTTCATTCTCTTATTCTACTGATTTTCATAGCTGAAACGTGAAAATGTTGCAAGACCATACATTAACCTGATACATTTTGCTTTCCTATCTACTTTGAAGAGCTGGTTAAAAAAGTAATTATAATCTTAACCCCATAAACTACTGCAGAAAGGCAGAATCACTGCGCAGCTATGAAGTCACAGAGAGGCAGGTATTGCAGAAAAGCCATGCCGAGTAAACTACACCTTTAGTTTATCTCCTGTTACCTTATTTTCTGTAACTTGCTCTGAGGCATCTTTAAAAGAAGTACATTCTAATTTATGGAAGCAACCAACTGACATTTAACTACTTCAATGAAACGGAGCGCAGATCACATCTCATCACATCTTGATCCAATGTGTGCAACGACCAACACATCCACTTATTTCCCCCCTCAGCTGTCCTCAGATACAGAACTGTTATATATATTCAGCAAACCATAGATCTCCTTATGGTAACAAAAAAGGTCAGATTTTGCTTATAACGTCCCCAAAGGAGTTAAGCAAGATGTCTTATAAAAACTGTATGAAATGTTTTATATATCTACAAAAACAAATTCACATTAAGCCATTCTTCCTCAAAAACTTCTCCATCCTACTCACTTATTCTTGAGTTTCTTTTTACCTTGCTCTTACTGAAACACGACCAGGCCTGAAAAATGCACATTTTTTTTACATAGAAGTTGCTGTCTTGCACAGCCTGTGTTCCTAAATGTCTAAATATGGACACTACACAAAATTACACATATGGAAGTCTAGGTTTTGAAATACAAAAATGAATGTAACAAACATTCCCAACCTCTTCTTGACCTGTATGTAGCAATTTTCAGGATCTTACTGTCTTTAACTTTATCTTGCCTTAGTTCCACTCATTCTGAAAGGACAGAAAAGAAGAGATCCCTGCTTTACTTTTATAGACAAAGCTATTTCCATCTCCTACTAATCTCCAGTATAGTTATATATTCCAATCACAGGTCCTCAAAAGCAGTCCATGCACTCACGTTAAGTCTTTTCAGATTAATTTTATGAAATATATCCTTAAGGTAAGAAATTCTCTTTTCCTCTATAGAAGTGCAAATAAAGGACCCGGTAGTGTAAAACTATAATTTTAACATGTTTTCAGATGGTTTAGTGTAGACACTTGTCAATGTGACATGCTAACAAGTATGCTAGACTTCCTCATTTTCCACCTCCCGCCTTTTTAAAAGTTCTTCTCAGATTCAGTATTAGATGTGCCTAAACTGTCCCCTACATCACAAATTACAAAAACACCAAGTTTCGCTATGCACAAGCTGTTTCTGAGATTTCAATGACAGCAGGAAGTATATGAAGAGTCAAGCTATGCATTATTCTCAATGCAAGATTTACCGTTAAATCTACTTTAACTATCCACCTTGCATCTTACAGATTATGTTACAAGTTTGTATGACTGTCAGGTAAGTATGCTTTTATAAGGGAGAAGAAGCAGCCCTGATCAAGCTACTTGCCAAATCAGAATCCCAGAATAATCAGGATTTGCTTCTAAACACCAAAAAAAAGTCTAATAAATGTTAAGTGGTGTCATTTTAAATGACTCGGGTTTAAAGAACTAGACTTCATATTTGAACTTAAGATGTTAGCTTATGTCAAAAATACAAAACCAAACAGCTGCCTTTGATGTGACTGATTAAACAACTTTTGTCTCTGGTATTACTAATGGAATGAGTAAATGGGTTGCAATATAATGTAAAATAATTCAGTTACATACTAGTAAACATTTCATGGAGATCAGAGCACTAAAGTTTCAGTTCATGCTGAATGATTTTATAGACAAATAAATAAGAGCTAATACCAAATAAACATACACTGTCAACAGGGTACCTCAAGACTATTTGGTGAGCCATTACACACAGTGGCCCATGGCTATTGCCACTGGAGGTACAAGCAAGCATAAAACATGAAGTCAAATGCTGTTTCCAAACAAGGTTCAAGTCTCTTGCATTCTCCAGGTCGCTTTCACAGAAAAAACGGGACAAATGCAGAAAACTGACTGTTTTTACTTCAGGATAATCTCATATTAGAAAGGATTTCCAAGCAACCTTCCCCAGGATTTTGTATTATAGAACCAATTGCTTTCTATGAAATACTTCCTGAGATTAGCAAAACAGTTTCTAAAAGTAAATAGCTCAACAATAACTGTAAACAGATTTCTTATATTGGCTTCATCACATGACAAAAAATATGCTCCCTAGTTTTGCTGCGTGTATCTGTAGGACTCTGGTTTAACTGTAAGTGTAGAGCACAACAAAATATACTTTTTATATGGAAAAACACGGAAATTAGAATTTCCATATCCACCAAGAAAGGGAAGTGGCAGCTTTACTTATCTACATTTATGGTGATGTTTACTTACCCAAAGTTTAAAAATGCTACGCACTGCAACACAATACATTCAAAATTTAAGCAGGGTTCAGTCTTATTATTTAGTCTTACTAGCGTGACTAGGAAAATGTATTCATCAATAGCAAAGACAAGTGTATCAATCAACTCAAACACTGGAGATGGAAGATGTATATACTGTGGCTACTCAGCAAGTTACAACAGCCTATCTTTACAGCAAGAACAAAGCAGTTTCTCTAAAAATGCTCATAACCGTAGTTTTGCAAAGCTCCAACATTGCACTCCCTCCCCAAGTAAGTAATTCCATTTACAGCACACCTTTTTTAAAAGCAGTGCTCTAGAGGAAGAGGAGAAGGGAAGAAATCAGCCTTTAAGAGCAGAAAACGCTGTATTTCAGTATTTGGAACATGCACAAAGTTTTACTTGCAAGGGCTAAGCTGCAACTCCTAATACAGGCAGGGCTTCGCAGTCACGACCGCCAAATTTTATACAGTAGCAAGCACTATGCAATAAACTGTTCTGAACACTGGCCCATCTCACCTGCCTTAACTGTATGAATAAATCGCTACATGTTTAAGTGGGGTTTTTTATTAAAATAAACTCCATGAGAATTCGGGAAGAGATATCAAGGAAAGGCAAGCAGATGGAGAGACTAGCTGACACATAACAATAGCTGGTGAAATATTACTCTTATTTTCTGTAATAAACACCAAGATCAAAACATTATGCAAGTTAAATTTCCTTGAAAGGTTCCCAGCAGGAGTTTTCCTTTTTGTTTGTGCAGTACGCGATTTCCTCTCACCCACAAAAAACATACCAAGAATGTGCATGTGCCACTAACACTAAGCAGCACTTCCTTAATCACTCATTTCCAACAATTTATGGATGATCAGTGGCAAAAACGAGCAAAAATAATGAAAGCATGCAATGAAAGCTCATTGAGACAAACCGGCTTGGACTTCCTACTCATTTCTGTGTCTCTTTAAGATGGGGGTCTGATACAAATTAGCCACTGGGAAAAAAGTCATCTGGTCATAAAATACAGTACAGGGTCACTTTTATGTAAGTTTGCCAAAAGGGACATAAACCAGGACAATTTCAAACTGTGACACAGGATAGAAGTATATTAAAAAAATCTTTGTTCCTCCTCCATTGTGCTGTCATGTTGCTCAGCTTTATAGACATTCTGAGCACCAGCTCTGGCCTCTTCGCTTCCACCTGGTCTACCTAATTAATTAAGCAAGGAAGTTACCTCAAATTTTTCTACTATTTGTTTTTATTATCATGCACTTCTTTTGATGTTCCAGGAGTTAACCTCTTAATCCACAGACTGTGTGTGCTGTGTTCTGAACATTTTGGGATGTCTGGATAATTTGGATAATTGGTCAGGATGTTGCTGTCGCTCATGTTAAACTTTATGCCATGACTTCAAGTTCAAAGATCAGTATTAAGGCAAAATACTTCATAAAGCCTTTTTAAAACTCTACACTCCTGATTATGCAATACCTAGTTATACCAGTTTCTCACAGTGGTAAATGGCACTATTTGTATTTTCTTACAACGAAATTACTCCTAAACATCTTCATCTTTGTCAACTTCAAACAAATACAAATTTCAGTTGAAGTTACATCAAGGGAAAGCATATTTTAAGGTCAAGAAAAGGTACAGCAATTATCTCCTCAAAATGCTTGCCTCCTTCACACAGCAGCATACACGTAATTTTCCGTGCAGCCTTATCGCACATGGAAACATCAGCACCATAAACTATAGATCCTCAACTACAAATACCACAATTTTCTCTTTTCAGAATAATAAAGAATGAGGTTAGGTCTGACGTTAAGAAACATGGCTGACACCTTTGTTTCATAATTGTACTACACAATTTGTGAAGGCCACTGGCAAAGAACTGGAAGAGGTTCTAAACAAATATAACTTTATGCACAGACTCTACAAAGGAAGACAAGAAGAATTTAGAAAGACGTGAAAGTTTTTAATACTGATGCAGGAGATTAAAGTTACTTCAGGCTATTCCAATAGCTCAGTTAATAGCATTGGCTAAGGCGTAATATACCACAATGAACTCTGACTACTTCAATAGTCCTGAAAAACCTAATTCACACGTCTGCATGTAAATATCTATGTGTGCACAAATTCGCACACGATGTGTACAGATATACACGGAGATATACATACATACACTATGTTAGTTAACAGAAGCTTGCATCTGCCATTAGATGGAAAACTGTAGCAAGGAAGAGCACTTAAGCTCTTTAAAAGGGCATGGTCAACCCCCTTAGGCCCAAAATGCCCTTTTTGAATTAACATAGTGGTTTTAATTAAAAACTAAGCAGAGAATCAGTTTGATTTTCAGTACAACACTGCATCCGTCCATGGTGAGTGCCTAATTTCCGTATTTCTCTCCTCTGTGCAATATGCGAGTGCTTGGTTATTTTAAACTGTTGCCCTGGGGAAGGCGAAGAGTCTGTAAGAGGGGCCATGTGCCATTTAGAAAGTATACTAGCAGCCAAGGAAAAAAAAAAAAAACACGGTAAATTGGAAGATAGTTAATCAAATCCATTCAGATTCATGAAACTTAAATGGTTAAGGGGGCAGTACTTCCATAAAAGAACATGGAAAGAAAAGGTATACAAAACTCATGATGCTAACCTATGAGCTATCTGAAACACAGCTTGCAACAAGTTCACATGACAATAACTAGACAAAAATCAACTTTTAACATGATCTGTGATGAACACTCAGACGGATAAAAACTTTGGGGTTTAGGCCCGTATGTGATCATGACAGACATTACTGTCACGATTTAAGCTAAACAAAGAAATCCAAGACAAAAATGAAAAAAGATCATTCGATTTCAGAACTGAACCTCTTACTCATTTTTCAGAACTTCTATCAAATCCGACAAGTAATTCTTATATGAACACCTTCAAAGAGATGTCCTGACTGCACACCTAAATTCCAAGTGACCCATTTATTCATTATAACAAAGGTAATTCAATGACAAATTTAAGATGACCTGCATAAAAGCTTCCAGTGGAACAGTATCTAAAAAAATCAGCTGCTTTCCCTATTCCATGTATCCAACTCCCAACTGAAAGATTAAAGACTACATATCCTGTGCCAAACCTCTTTATTCAAGATCTTCACATTTACAATAGATCACTCTTCTCTTAACTGCTGCAAGTTTCGCCAAATGTATGAAATGTTCCTTTAAATTGAGATCACTAAAATCTGATTTTGCCAATTAACAGTAATAGCATTTGAATGATTTTTTTTTTTAATATCTCTGGCCCATTAGCCTGATGTGATGAATGACAAAATACGACAACTTGTGGTTTTTTTTTTGTTTTTTTTTTTAAACTTGTGTAAGTACAATCAAAACCAATATAGTTTCTTAAAGTACCAGAATTCTACAAGGTAATAATGGTTTCCAAATCTTGTCTGAAGAGAGAGATAGCCAATATGCCAAAATATAAGGGAAGTCTTTTCCTGACATCTGCAGACAGATTATGGTTTTATCTCATCTAGAGTTATAAACGCTTCCAAGTGTAAACATGCAATAGTGACCCTAACTCTCTTGATACTGGTTACCACTAAATCCCATTCACATGTTTAATAGTTACAGCATAACTTTTAAGTCCAAGTTTAGTGCAGCTGGGTTGCATAATGCATCTACTGCAGACAACAAATCTACAAGTCAAGGGGACACACTGGCAGTACCATACACAGGACGTTAAAGAAAAATAATCCTTGGTTTTGATTGCACTGCAGAAGGCAAATCCCACTAAAATCAGCTAATTTAGTTCCACACATTAGCTGTAGCTAGATACTTAGACAAAAGCAAAACAGAACAGCCTTCACCTGAAAACTGAAAGGTCAAACTGAATTGCTGGAAGTGTTCTCAGCCCTATGGATACCTGAAGCGAAGGAAGCAAAGGAAAGCAGAGCGTTTTCCAGCCAGCTTGGATAAGTAGAGTTAAACATAGTAGTATGGACAACAGTTAGCCCATCATCAGACTCCTCTGAAGTCAAACTCATTAGCATGGTCATACTGAAGTAACTTGCATACGTCCAGTTCAGTCAGTAAAACATAACACTGCAGTTGCATCAGTGAGCTCAGACCAAGCTATCAGACAAGTATTTACACACCATCCTGGCTGAGTCCCACAGGTCCATTCTGACACAGCTATCTTGCTCAGGGTATGTAATCTACCAATAGCTTCAACTGTAGAATAAAATCCTCATTTCTCCACGTTCTTTTCTCTGAATTGAGATTTTCTTCATGCTCTGCTTTCCGATTATCCTGTTTTCTTTGCTTTCCTCTGTTCTCTCAGGTGTCTGCTTGAGCCCTAAAAACCCAAAGTGGATGTAGTACTTCACTGGAGGCCTACCCAATTCCACCAAGAACAAAAATTGCAACTTCACCACCTCCATGACACATTCTTGTCAATACAACCAAGAATTATGTCTTCCTCCCCACCACAATCATCACCTTGCTGATTTCTGTTATTTATGATCCACCAATGACTCAGTAGTCTTTTGTATCCATCCTTAATGGATTTCATTCTCCTAATTTTAGGCCACTTTCCAACATCCTTTGCTTTCTAATAACTGTCATCCAAAGGGTGTGGAATTCCCTCAAGTGTAGTACCATTAAAAACAAAAGTGTAATCTTTTGGATGATAAAAGATTAACAAAAACATGTGCCACGACTGGTCCCCAGACAGTCAATTTAAGTTATTTAACATTTACTACTCAAAATCCACTTTGCTGTTCCTCCCATTACAGTATTGTTGTTACATTTCTTTAATTCACATAATATAATTATCATATTATCATATTATTCAGAAATTGCTTTCCCAAGTTCCACGCTTCATTGAAATAGTCAGTCCTCTCAACCTTAACATATCCAGCTAGGTTGAAAATTATCTTAAATGGATAGAGAATAGCAAAATGTTTTTTTAACATATTGTTAATACTGACCACAATCAGGCAGCTGGACTACATTATCTTTGAAAGTCCCTTCCATTCTATTCTAAATAGAACCTTTTTTATAATGTAAAATAGACCTTTAAAACTCACAAATCAAGTTTAGTTTTCTCTGGGTCATCTATTATTCAGTCACCCTTCCCGTTAATAAGAAGCTTGTACTTCTTTCTGTTGCTTTATTACTAGTGTATTTATTGAATCTCCTCTTGTTTTCTTCAACATCACAAAAAATCATTTTCCTCAAAAAAACTTAATTAAAACATAAAAAAAGTTAATCCATTTTCTTGATGCCAGCATACATGCCATGTATTGTATACTCACTTCATGTGGACTGCACATTTGTATATACACATTCACATAAGTGTACACATCCCAGCACAGTCCTCCCAAATCTGTAATTTGTTCCATCAGAAATGAGGACTGAAAATGGAATATATACTGTAATCACTCCATATGTATTTAACAGTATTTTCCTACCTTTTTTAAGCCAGCAAATCCTTCTGATTCCAGGAAGAAAAAGGCAAAAGGCATCAACACAAACAAACATAAATTGGAAAAAAGAGAAGCAAGATTCCACAAACCTGCAACAAACAAGACAGCATACATTATGAGTTTCTCAACTTTAAAAAAGTGAATGTTACATTTTCCTTTGTTACATATAACAATGTAGTATACATAAGTATTAAGAGAAGTCAGTTTTATGGATACATAGTTACCTACAGGTCATTGCTAAAAAATACTAATTTCTCTGCATAATGAGCTTCAAACAAAAACTGGATACCAACTTCAACAGCAGCAACTGTCTGAAATCTTGGGAGAGAGACTGCAAACTCAGGTGGACTACTCCCCCAATATCCCATTCAAGGTTATTAACACGCATTTAATGTTTTCAGGAGAGAAGTATTTTATCAACAGTGAATGTCACAAAATTCAGTTCTAGGTATTCACTACCTCCCATATTTCTCCTCAAGAGAATCTTAAACAAATCATGGGTTTAAACATCAGCAATACAAAAACACCATCTTCTTTTAATTTGGATGTGGTGATATCATGGTAAAGCAGCAGCAGCCTTTCATGACAAGATGACTGGCTCAGCAGGCAATAGGAGAGCAGTAGATGTTTATCTCAACTTTAGCAACACTTTCAACTTAATCTCCCAGAACATCCACATAGACTAATTAATGACATATGGGCTAGGTAAGTGGACAGTGAGGTGGACTGAAAATTGGCTGAGCTTCTGGGCTCAAAGGGTTGTGATCAGCAGCACAAAGTCAGGCTAGAAGCAAGTCACCAGTGGTATACTCCTGGAGCACTGGGTTTAACATCTTCATTAACCACCTGGACAATGGGAAAGAGTGCATCTTCTGCAAGTTTGCCAATGATACCAAACAGGGAGGAGCAGTGGTCTACCAGTCAGATGAACCTCAGCAGGCTGGACAAATAGCCAGAGAGCACATTGAGGACATATTGCCCCAAAAGTAGCTTGGTAGAAAAGGCCTTAGAGGCCCTGTTAGATAGCAATTTGAACAGGAGCCCTTGCAACAAAGAAAGCCAACAGCATCCTCAGCTGCATTAGGAGAAGCGCTGCCAACGCTCCAAGGGAAGTGATCCTTCCTCTACTCAGCACTGGTGATGCACATCTGGAGTGCTGCATCCAGCTGTGGGCTCCTCCATACAAGAGGGACACGAACATACTAGAATGAGTCCAGCAACGGACCACAAAATAATAAAAGGACTGGAGCATCATCATAAAAAGAGAGGCAATTTCGCCAATGTATACGAATATCTGATGGGGAGGGGGTAATGAAGACAGAGTCTGACTCTTCACAGTGGTATTCAGTGAAAGGAAATGAGGTAATGAGCACAAGTGAAAAAACAGGAAAACCACCTTAAACACAAGAAAAAACTTTCACTGTGACTGCTGTCAAACACCGCAACAGGATGCTCAGACAGGTTTTCTAATCTCTGTTCTTTGGTGTACTCAAAATCTGACCGGAGACAGCCTTGAGCAGCCTTCTAACAGACTGCTTGGAGCAGGGGGCAGAGCAGACGACTTCCAGAGGTCCCTTCGAACTTCAACCATTCTGTGATTTAGAAGAAAAAACAACAACTGACTAAAACTAGGACATCTGTAAGACACATGTGACATCTGCAGGAAGGGATAAGGTTTAGAAAACAACCTGATGTGATAACTGATCTCCATTAAGGATATCTGTTCTGTTAAGATTTTTCTGAGCCAGACACCTTCTAAACAGCTAGCTTCTGATACATAAACATGTACCTATCATCATCGTATCAAACATTTGCAGGATGCTGTGTTTTTTCTTTATAAAAGCATTAGCTTACCTGCAACTTACTACTGGTGTAGGTAACAGGTTTAACTAGTGTCACACGTACTGCAATCTGAAAACCCCACTCTTATTTTGTCATTGAGAAAAACAGGCTTAGTCCCTCACCTTCCCCAGAAAAGCATGCATTTTCACAGTCCTACAGGACAATGTATCACCTAAGATCGAAATAAGAACATCCCCCATGATAAAAAAAAGAATTAAAACATCTTTCTTTATTCCTTCTCAGGCTTATTTTCTTTCCAAAACTTGTTCAATTTGGAAAGAATAAGGAAAGAAAGAGGCATTTACTGCATGTCTGAGGAATTCATTACTGAGAGAAACTCCTGTATTTAGTTCCAAATGTGAAATGGTTATCAGTTATCTTCACCTACCTCCTCCTTAAAAAAAGGACTTTAACCACATATCTATTTTTTTCCTTAAATTATTTACATTTCAAGGAGAAAATGGGGGGGGGGGGG
>VXAA01002584.1:439972-464145 GCA_013399115.1 Anseranas semipalmata
AGTGTGGGGGGGGGGGGGGGGTCTACTTCATCAATTGATAGCACCAGGACACAGGCTTCACAGGCTTAGCCAAATAAGTGACAGAAAATAAAACAAGAAAATTCCAAAAGATGCATGAAATACTATACAGAAATGCTAAAGAAAACAGACTGCCTAAAGGGGGCTAAAGCTGAGGTAACAAAGAGGGGGATTTTTCTTTTAGAATTTGCTCTGTCAGGAAGCTCCTGTTACCATTCAAGAAACATTAACAACATCAGGAAGAATGTCAGCAGCAGCCCTTATCAGAGGTACAACAACACTCTGCATATATTTTCCCCTCCAGAAAATGAACACAAGTGTTAGAGATGAAATATTATTAGGTTCTGGGGGTAGGGTGGTTTTCTCTAACTGAAGACAGATAGTGCATTCGGTTACCTAACGAAAAGCTTGAGTACCCATTTGTCAAAATTTCAGCAGCTGTATTAAACATGTATCTACAGACTAAAACAGTGCTAAGAGATGTAGATAGTACATATGGAGCATTTTAAGGGATGAGAGAGTGGTGCACATCTGGGTTGATGTTTAAGTTGAAATCCAGAATTTACACATTACCAGCTGATAGGAACCACATTTACAGAATATTAAATTACAGCACTACAATATACATGTGACATTACGGGAGGCATGAACAGTGCTGTAGTGCTGATGACATATACTTTCCTCAAAGTAAGGGAACACTAAATTAAATAGACAAATATCAATAGGTTCCCATTTCTCTTCCTAACCACCCTCTTCAGAACAGAGGGCCTTCTTCCCCTACCATATTTATTATCCTAATTTGATAATTCAGAAATAAAACTAAAATACACCGCAAAAAAATAATTATTTCTTACTACACTGACTGCATCATAAAACTGCCTAAGACACTTGCAGATTTCAACATATACGAAAGCTTTAAGCAGTCTAGTGTTTGTTTTTTTTTTGGGGGGGGGGGGGGTCTTTTTTTTTTTTTTACATGCATTTCTAGTGACCTAAGAAAATACCCCATATAATAAGTTAATAAAACAACAATTAAAAACATCTCAGTCTCTGGCAAACAGATTAGATCCTCAGCAATTTCTTTTCTTTACATTTTCATTGCATGTTTCATTACATTTTACCTCCACCTGGTGGCTGTATCTAACAACAGCACAAGTGAACATCCAGCTGTCAGAACTATTTCTGGGTTTAGTTCAACACACATTAGGAAAGATTATTTATACTGGATCTAGCTCTGGGCCTTCTGCCTAGTTTCAAAAATTAAAGGAATATACTTTCCATTTTTCTAAATGCCAAAACTAATCCAACAGTCCACAGTTAAAAAATATTAATATTACAATCAAGTATCACAGACTATATCTGCAATTGATAAATTAACACAAGCATTCTAACGCAATACAAATTTTTCCATTTGATGGGAAACCAAAGACTACACAAGCATATATAAAGGCTACACTGTACAATTATGGAGATATGAACATTTTCTGAATGTAAGTGTTTGTGATAGAGCTATCAGCTCTCAACACTTTCACATGTATTTCATAATTTACTTCAAAAAGTTTGGCTATCATATGGAAATAGGTTTTTACAAAGCAGTGCAATACTATTCTGCAAAGCTAGTGAATGCCACAAGAGGGAGCCCCTTCCCACAATAACGTTTTGAAAAAGAACACAAATTTTTGTCAAGTTCCAGTAAGAGAAGCCCATGGTCAGATCTAAAAACTTACTAAAATTTCGGATAGTTTCACACCACCTGCGGTAAACCTTATTTTAGTTGAGTCATCTCTACCCTTAATGCAAGCTTTGGTCAAACCTGGAAACACAACAATGCTGAACTTCCTACCATGCCAGCCGTTGCTATTGGACTTACGAAGTAAAATATACTGTGCAGCCATAAAGTGTTTTTTTCAAAATATTCAAGTTTTCGTAATAAATCAAAATATGACAGTCACAGGAAAATTCAAAGGCCTTTGTATGCAAAAGCTACTTTTTTCCAGCAGATTTCCAACTATCTCACATTTTCTCAAGTACTGTAACAACTCTGGCATAGAAAGAGTATTTCAGAGTTCCTTATTACAGAATTTTCACTCTGCAATACTGTATTGTACTTTCTCCCAAGTCAATTCAGACACAGAAGTAAGGATTATTTTCCATTGCATAGTTTCTTTTCCCATGTTTGGGAGTGAAAAATATAAGCATCCGAACATCTGAAAAAATAGATTTTTATTCCCCTCCCATGTAGTGGGCACCCCAAATTAGTGATAGCCCACGGTATGTGTGACAGGATAGATAACAAAACAATTTGACTAGAATGAATCTCTAAAGTCATGGAGCCTGATCTCCTGCTTAAAACATCTAATCTGCAGGTGCAATCAGGCTGCTCAGGGCTTTAGACAATTAAGTTTTAGAAAACTTCCAAGGATTTAGTCCCTCTGGACAGCCTTTTCCAGCTTTTAACCACCTTCATTGTGAAGAATTTTTGCTGTATGTCCTGCAAACATTGCTTCCTGCCTCACACTGCACGTGCCAGAGAAGAATCTGTCTCTATTTTCTCTACATCCCCAACTGGGTCAGCGAATACTGTAGTTAGATCCCCCCTCCCGAGCTTGCTCTTCTCCAGAATCTCTTTGCACCCTGGGACATAGCCCACTGACTCGTCTGTTCCCTTCTATTATCATCTACAACAGCCAGGGTGTCTCTCCCCCCATACTTCACAGCTTGGCACAGAGACACGTGAAATCTTAGAGCACACTTTGCCAGCAAAAACTGAGGTAAGGACCATCTCGAGTACCTCAGCCTTCTTCAGGTTAACAGGACGGTGCTTTCCTTGATTTTGCTCTACATGAGCCCCTCACCAGTTCCAACTCCAGCTGTACTTCCCACTTTCCCAGTTAGGAAATCAGGCTTTCCTAATTTCACCCCAGAATATTAATCCAGGCGATTTTGTTACACTCCTCCTAGGCAGTTCATCCCTACTTCTACTGTCCGTGAACTTCCCCTTTGGTTTGGAGCTCAGGAGATCCCCGTTAAGCCAAGCCAGCCTCCTACCACACCACTCTTCCTCATTGTCTTGCACACTGAGGTAGACTGTTGCAGCGCTTTAAGGAGGTTATCCCTGAAAACAAGCATCTCTCCTGGGTTCCTTTCTCTTCAGGGAATTCCCCAATGATGTCCCACATATGCAGTTCCTGAACAGAAGAGTCTATTCTCTTAAAATGGCTTTTTTTTTCCTACCATTTTCCTTCCTCGCTTTTCCTCAGATCTTAAACTACTCTCAGTCACCACAATCAGGGTTGCCATTGACTAGCATATCTATAAGCAGCTCCTCATTCATTATTTAAAAAAAATAAAATTATTTTACTGTCCAGATAACACAAGAAAAGAATACTCAACTAGTTTCAGAAAGACGATCAACAATATGCTTTATTTCCTGCCTTTACCTACCCACATTTAATCTGTTGTAAATTTCTTCAGTCTTACTAAAGAAACCTTGCAAGTTAGGGATCTGCAAATTCATGAACTTGCTATCCATGAGTATTATTAGACATTTTGCAGAAGTATGTATTACCAAAGAAAAACAAAATTTCACGCAAAGCCCAACTACCATCTGTTCACAACAGAAAAAGGATGGCGGGGTTAACCTGTAATTTATTAGTTTCAGATTAAATAATTGTTTCTGAGTGGAGGTACTATCTCCTTTCTCCCCCCAAATCTACCGAAGAACACCCCGTTTCCACCAGTTATTTCCCTCAGACACATAGAAGCGTGCAAAAAAATTTCAAATATTAATATCCATTCTACATGCTCGCATACTCCTAAGCACGTTAACCAGTATTGAAAAGCATACCAAACTCACTCTGCCAGCCATCAAGGCATCATTCCTGCAAGTGTACTTGCAGAAGTTACGTTCTTCTTGAACTATTTCAAGGAAAACATGATGCAATCTTATTGTACCTCTTTATTATGCTTGAAACACATATATTCTACAATTTTTCTTGCTTACAAGAAGTTAACAGTTGAATTTAACTACCTAATCTCAACTGCTAATAGCTAGCAAGTTTCTTGAAACAAATTTTGCATTTGAAGAACAAACTTATCATCACAAGCAAACAGGCTTATGAATCTTGCATTTACACGTATGAGAAAGAAGTTTGAACAGTGCATTTTCAAGTTACTTAGCTTCTGGTAGCTCTTATTCTACATTGATACTCAAAGCAGTGAATTTGATTTAATTCCTTCAAGTCTTCATAATTCTTTAATAAACAACAGTGAGGATGGATTTTTATGATGCATCACCCAGCAGCAAAAACAACTACCAATAACATATCAACAATTCACTTATTAGCATTTTAAATTAAAATGGGGTTATTAGTTTAAAAATACAAACATATCTGTAAACGTATAATGAAGACATCCATTTTAATTACTTTATGCTGAGTACTAACCATGAATTAGTGAGCCATTTAACCACTGAATATAGTAGTTTTGTGGAAAAGAAAGCAGGATCTCATTGCTGATTATTGAGAAAGGTAGAAGCAGGACTGCACCAGCTGAAACTGCTAGAGTGAAGGTGCTCAAGAACAGCCTGAAATTTAAAGAAATGTACCACTGTTACCAACAACAACATGCTCTGAACAGGCTTAAAAAAAGTAGTTAGCCTACCTATTAAAACAGAGTCTGAAGGCAATCCTGTGATTTCCATAGTACTTCACTTCAAAAAAAGCAAATTCAAATAGCAAGCAGTTTACAGAATCCAGTAAAAATAATTACTTTTTACTAACTACCACAATTATCCTCTCTGGAATTGTATGCAATCAATATTACAAGATAAATTATCGGAATTTATGCAATATATTTGATAACTCATATTTTACTTTTCATTCCCCCCACACACTTAGAAAGAAAATGTTTTCCATTTCTAAATTCTTACAATTTTTTTTTAAGCAGAGCAGCTTTTTAATGTCTACAAAGTGGGTACAATTATACAAGTATTTTAACACCAAACTGAAAAAAAATGCTGCTTTTCTTTCACGAAGTACATATTTGAGTATCATCTCACAGCTTAGCATTTTCTGATAACTGCAAAGCCAATACAGAGAAATCAGAACTATGTAAAATGTTTAAGCTTATTCTTTTTAGATCACAAATACAATTCATACAAAATGCTATCTTGTGGCACTAAAAAGAACTCCGTTCTTCAAAAAACAAAGTTAAGACATTCTCACAGAACTAATCCAATGCTAGAACAAAATCAGAAATAATTTTCAAAACTGCTTAACAAGGAAAACAAATAGATCATTCCTATGACAGGAATGTCACTAAGCTGCTTACAGAAATCTTACTTTTCCATAAGTCTACAAATCTATTTTTCATTCACACAATACTTAACTTACAGAAGAATTCGGTGCGACTAATTTAATTTCAGTAAGATGTTATATGCTTTTGTTGTTGGTTTGAGGTATTTTTCTTTTACTTAAGGATATTTAAGTATTCTAAGCCAGAATTGTGAAACCTAACACACTACAGTCTTTTAAGGTGCTACAGGAGTTTGGCTTTGGTTTCTCCCCCACCCACCTCTTTTAAGTCCTGACAATTATGCTATGCAAAGGAACATCTATCCGTATATGTTTGACAGTTATTGCTGTTTGAAAAATAACATGCCCACTTCAGGAACAAGAAAGCTTAAGCTGAAAAAACAGGAAGCAATTTATAACAACACTTTCAATGAAAGGATATTATTCCGAAGTGCTAATCTTGTCTTGACTTACATTGCGGCCTTATGGAGAACACAGTATTTACAATTAATATTTCTTGTATTTTAAAGCTAAACTAGAAAATAGATGCAGGGGGATAACAGTTAACCAGACAGGTTTTACTCTTTGAATGCTGAAAAATTCAGAGCCAGGCTAAGACCACAGCTGCTATGAAAATCATTCAATCTAGAAGAGCCTTAAATCACTGCAGTCTTAAAAGCAGGAGAGAACCTCCTCTCTACATTAGAGCTGAGAGCTTCATAGCACTAAAAAAGTATGTATTTTTTTCTCTCTTGATCTGAAGTAGACCTTGTGGCAAATAAGTATTTTATATTCAAAAAAATTATCAGACTAGGGGGCAAAGCCTGCAAGATTTATATCGTCTTTGCGCATCTTTCAAGCTTGCCACCAATGCACAACTAAAAGTGAACAGCTTGCAATGTACTCGGAACTTTCCCAGGGTACAAGACAAATCAATAAAATATGCAATGAGCTCTCCTTCCAACAGGATGACAGTACCACCACAGAAGAGCTAAGAACATTGTAATAAGTAGCAAGTCCACATGATTTAGCAAATCATAAAACTGAGAAGGCAGCAACAACTCACAGATGTTCCGTAAACCTTCAGACATATTTAAATAGGAGAGATTAATATCTAGCTTTACAAAGGAACGGGAAGAGGACAGAGTCTCTGGCAGACCAACAGGTCTGGCAAGTGTTTGACTTCCATTCATTATTCTTTTTTAAGCACTGTTCAGATGATCAAATGCAGATGTCTACTTCATGGTGAGCTAACTCGCTCTTCAGGATCCGTTGCCTCTCTTGACAAGATTGCTATCAACTTCTGCAGTGGGACTTACCTCACGTAACACCTATATTTTAGACACCTTACCTTAGGTGCAAGTCTCGCACTAAATTCTACCTCTAGCATCAGGTCCTCATGCGACATTCTGATCAACTTAGTGCCTACCAGGAAAGCCACAGGTGGAACAATCTCTAGACCAAACTGCCTTCTCTCTTGTCATGCCTTTCAAAATCCAAGTTGCCACCTGATCAAATTTTTTTTCCTCTGTCCTCTGACAGCACAATGTGTGTGCCATCACATTTAAAAGGGACTGTTATTTAGTTTGGAAGCATACAAGATTCCCGTCATAACAATATATTCAGGAAAAAAGTTCTTAAAGAGCTATACATACGATATTCTGTTAACTATGGCATCTTCATCCTCTTGCTCATCTGAAAAAACAAATTACAGAAGGTTAAATTCAATAGGTAGTCTTCTTTCCTCAGGTTAAATGTACATATATAAGAATAAATTTAGTTAAAATTTAGCATTACTAAACCAAAAATTTATTAGCATCAGTATTTTAAAAGAGGTTCCTTAAATGATTTTTTGAAGGGCTAACCTGATTGAAAAGAGTTTACGACAACTACAAAGTTACTTCACTTTATTTAAATATGCAGATTAAAACTTCGTGACTATCTTCCAGAGGGCAATATGGCAAGCAAGCTGTCCAACTACACACGCGCGCGCGCACACACACAGAAAGCATACCCAGAACAGTCATGACCACTCATTTCACTCCATTACTTCTCCTTACTCATTCCTCCCCCCTGCTCCTGGCTTTATTGTTTGTTTTTTGTCAGGGGGCAGGGGAAGAGAAGATCTGTTGTTGCATATTCCAACTTTCTGAAATATTTTCAACAGGTCAATCACAGGTCAATCAAATGTATCCTTCATCTATTCTTTATACCCTTTTCTATACATGTTGGTGTTATTTCTACATTTGAAATCATTTGAGTCAGCTTTATTTCATCTTTAAAGTCACCCACGTTTTCCATGAAGTAACTCAAAAATTATTTTTCAACTTAAGACTAAAGAAACCAGGTGTTTCAAGTTTTTAAGAGTCATGCACACACTCAAAATAAACACGTAGCCACTAGCAATGTACTTCATAGAATAATTTCATAAGATGGGGTTATGTTTCCAGGAGTGGAATCTGATGCTGTTTTGATGGGAATCTCATGGTGTTTTCAGAGACCAAGTACAGGTCTCTTATGAATTACTTTGGCTAGAGAGCTTGTTGTAGAAACAACATACAATTTTTCCTGATAGAGTTCCAGAAGTTCTAACTCTTGAAACTTATCTCATCACTAAAATGCTAGCAAGCTATGAAGTTTGCCTAACTAAATGCTTACAAAGCTTTCAGAAACCCATGGCAGCTGCAGAGCATTTCCTCTCGCTAGCTGATGAGATCAACTGCCAAAAAGGTAAAAAGTGTCTTTATATCCAAGTCTGCCAAAGCAGTTCCACCTCCCCATTCTTCCACACCTCCAAACAGCAGCAGCTTTGTAGCATTTAGAATACATATTAGGATCACAAAGTGGTGTCTGTTTATTCACTTGTTTAACTATTCACTATGTTTAAAGATACACTATTTTTTTTTAAAATGCACTAAAATTTCTTGAAGATTTTACTTTTTAGACACAAGTCCATCTATGAAAGTAGCTCTATCCTAACACAGGTCATTAAAGCTCAATAAGCAGTTTCTATCAAAATTCAGAGTGCCAAGATCTTGATGCATGCAAATGCTTTTCCACCATGATTGGTTGAGCATCAAGGTCCCAGATAAGCTGTCAAGAGTCAAAGATTCTGCCATTTTATACAGATTTTTATGGTATTTGCCTTTAGAATAGATATAGAAGAAAATGACAGTGGTCCCTACAGATTAGTTTCAGACAATGTTTCTAAAGTAAGCAGGAAAAAAAAAAGGTTTATCTCAAGGAATCAGACTTCAGTGGGGAGATCATAAAGAACACATTAAGGAAAAACACCAGACCAATCATACCTGAACAAAGCAGAATTATTAGGCAAAATCCACTACTTCCCTTCAGTTGTACCGGCAACCTTTTCACTTTAACAGCTAAAGCTTTGAACTTGATTTTGATGCTAAAACACAGCCTGAAGACACTTATTCTAGAAAAGCTGACATGAAAGGAGAACAAGATCTAAAGCCAAGAGAGGCAGCAGTGCCTGCTTGAAATTCTCCCCTTTCTTCCATCTCAAAACAGTTAAAATCTAGGCTGCCACAAAGCCGCAATGGAACATACTGTAGCCATCCACACCACCTCCTTCCAACCACACATTCTCACTCGATCATGGAGTGCCAGCTACAGCACCCACTGATCTCCTTCTGAGATGCTTCAGTGTGCTTCCTCCCTTGGTGTTATCAGAAGGCACACTGAAGGGTCCAAGAAGTGCTAGAACTGGCACAACAGATGGGATGGAGAACATGTGGCTTGGGGACAAACGGAACAGATAGACAATAAGACAGCAGCATATACAATCAGATCGGTTCAGGCTGCCGTGGAACTACAGCCTGAGAAACATATTTGGCCAGAGATCCAGACAGGTTCTTCTGCTTTTCTTGTGGAGGCAGAGGGGAAAAGAACGACCTATTCACTTGAAAAAGAAAGTGTATTTTGAGTATGTTAAGAAGTCTGTGCTTACCTGCTTTTCTTTTGTATCTTGTGATTATGAAGTAGGAAACTATGTAGAGAACAGCAAATAGGAGAAAACAGATCTGGAAAAAAAATGTTGCAATTATTAGGTTGTGAAGAAATGCTTGGATTATAATAAACAGAAAATACAGTATCAACAATTTGAAGTTTAATTCAGATCAATAGAAGTGTCTTTTATATAAATGTCAGTGCTGGTTTTATGGTTTATACCTTATTAATAGAAAGCTAAACCAATAAGAACAGCTCAGTTAAGGTAACAGACATTGGAGCCACTACACCGCCAGCAAGTTTTACTCTAAAACTAAGAATAAAGCCCTACCATCTACAGTGGTTTATGTTTGTTTCTTTTCGTGGTGTTCAATTTTTTTGAAGTTTGAATCCATTCGAGTTACAAGAGTTAGCACTCCTTGTATCCTGTCACAAGTAGAGGTGACTGTACAATAGGCTTTTGAAGATCTATTTTGGAATAAGCTATCAACATACAAAAAGAAGAAAGAAGTTACGTTTACTGTCTCCATCATGTCTTGAGCCCAACAAATTCTAGGCGACAAAATACACCAGTGAGACTGCACACAGGGGATGTCCGAGCGTGAGCTAGTCAAACACGAAGTTTCCTTTACACTCAGAGAAGCCAAGGGCACAATTCCCCTCCTCACAAGGCGGACAGCTTATTTAGGTCAGAAGTACCTTGAGCCCAGCGTGTCTTGCATCAAATTGTTTCTAAGATTTGGCATTAGAAGTTCGGTACAATAAGACAAGGCCAAAACAGACACAAACACGGAGGAAATCTGGGAGGAAAGGAATCAAATGACAAGACAGTTTTAAGCTTCCAAGTCTTTGCGGGTAACAAAAAAAAAAGATCAAGTAATTTGCTCTTGAAGGAGACATCAGTGGCTCAACACTGCTTCCTTAACCTAGTTCAGTGACGCCGATTAAAAACATGAGTCAGCCAGAAGTAAGGACAGCAAAGCATGCCACGCCATGATGCTGCAGCCCTTAATCTTCACCGGTACTTGAACAATAACAGCAAAGTGCTGTGTTCCCACAGCGCATTTTGTTCTTTTTATTAGCTTGCAGCAAACAGATCACCTACACACACACGCTGAGAAACTACATGAAGCATCCCGAACTATTAAGATCCTTTTGCTTGTGCACAATACTAGCAGCCACCAGTAGGTCTCCTAACAAAGCAGGTAACCAACTCAACCAGGCGAAACTGTTGAGGCAGATTTTATTATTAAAGTGAGTTTGCCCTACTGCCTGCTTAGTTTTGTTTTTTTGTTTTTTTTTTTTTTTAAATTGGATCTGCAATTCATAATATTAGCACCCTGAATGTGTTTTACTTCAATCTGAGCTTTGATTTCCGTTGTGATCTGAAGCTGCAAAATTGCTTTACCAGGCAACAGTTAAACTATTTCTTTCATCAGTCATTTAAAGATTTGTTGCCGTTAACAACTTACTGTCTCAGAATGTCAGGAGCAGAACAGCTATCCTAGGTGAAGGAAAAAAGCAAAAGTGAGGGTAGCAATGATATTCCTTAAAATTTTACATCTAAGGTATACAACCAAACTACATCCAAACCAGCAGAATGCTGGGGGCCACGTAACATATCACCCGATCAGGAAAGAAAGACTTTTCAAGAAATACTAATAAAAATAAGCTGGGAGAGTTATTTCACTTATGTAGTCAGACACGTTAGGTAAGAAGCAAAGCACAGCAGCTGGGTGCCTGCAATTGCCCTCCACGCTTTCCCCAGCAGTGTTACTGGGCCATAGGTCTGCAAGTGGCAACTGAGCTCATTCCCCGAGCAGGCAACGCACAGTGGTGATGTCAAATACAGATGCTAAAAATCAGATTTCCTAACTAGGTCTCTGTATTCAAATATTTAATCTGAATAGAGTTCACCGCTCTAAACTGCTTCCTTTGAAAGGCTGTTTCAGAGAAGAAAGGTTTTTTGATATTTAATAAAAAAACATGCTGGTATATTTTTGAATCGGAACAGAAAACTGAGAACCACCTTGGGCTGTCAGAGCTTGTCCTGTCAGTAACAGATAACAGTGCCAGTGCTGAAAAAAGTCATCCTCTGAGTTTCCAGTTTCTCTGAAAACTAGACCAAGCCTACGGATAGACACATCTAATTTTAGGCATCCACCTTTGAAAATTAGGTATGACATATACAGGGTCAGTAAAATTCTTTTAAAAAAATCTGCAAGACCCAAATAATGCTGTTTCTATCTAAAATACAAATAAGCTGTCTTTTATTTAAAAAAAAAGAATAAAAGTACGACTGCAATCTTGTATGCATCTTCAAATAAAACAGATGGCCTTTATTCTACCCAAGATAGCAAGGTCACAATGAAAATGTGGGTCTGCACTTATAAGGCACCCCTGAGATAACCGAGGTATTTGCAGAGTACAGCAGGAGAAAGCTGTCCAGTAACATGAACTGCCAAGTGCTGTATTTCTAGTTTTAGATGACAGCTACTTTGCAACTCAGCAATAACGTGCAACTAAATACCTTGGTGTAATTAGCCTTCTACTTCTGTCAGAATTAAGAACAATTTTATCATTGTAAATATTTGATAAAAAGGTGTTTATTAGTGAAAATACATAATTTTCAATGAATAAAGAAGTAAATTCTAATCTGTGAAAGCTTTAGGATTTTAACAAGAGAGTATTCAGAAGTTAAAACTTCTTCATAGTAATCAAAACAAATCAATAAGCAAACTCAAACGAGTCTTCAGTCTCAGTTTATACTTAGTGAAACCTATGATCCTGAAGTGTTTGTAACCATGCGTTCGGAATAGCTTTCTAAAGGGAGCAGCAAAAGCCAGCATCCTAACTATTTTTAGAGTGGAACTCAGTTAAGTTGGGTAAAAGGAATGTGTTGCCCATGAGAGCCGAAGAATAGACTCCACTGTCCCGTCACGCTGCAATCCTGGGCTCTTACTCCTCACGCTGCTCTTTGTTTCACGATATTTCTGTGCTGCAATAAAAACACAGCCCTTGTTTGTACTTGTTCTAGTTTCAGTTCATGGTTCTTAATTATGAATGACTGGGCTTGTATGCGGTACGCCAGGTACAGCCTTAGGCTGTATGTGACAGCACTAAGCCATCCACATGGGTCACTCGGTTATCCTCCGATCACCGAATCCATCCCTGCTCCCCTCCCCACTTGCTTCCAGCTGAGCAGCTCAACTTACAGCAGAAACTTGCTTTCAGGGTTCAAGTGCACAACCATGCCCTTTTTTTTTTTTCTTTTAGAAACCACACCTTCATTTTACACTACCTTTACTTCAGGGTAATCCAGTCCTTCCCGCACTGTGTTCCAGCCATCCGTTGTAGTAACTGCATCTCCCAAAGGATCAATAACACGCTAACAGCAGCATATTTTACATCATCTTCATCCCAGTTGAGCAAGATTGCTCTTAACACAGACACCTGAGGAAACTGAGTAGCAGATTCTCCCAAACACCTATTGTCACGTACACCACAACCAGCTTCTTACTCACTTTACAGCTCAACTACAAAGACACATCTACCCAGGTTTAAGTAACACCTTTCTACGTATTTTCTGGACATAACCCTTGGCATATGCAAAATAAAATCTAATAATGATGTCTTCAAAAAAACATAGTTCTTAGCGACGCATTTTTGTCTTAAAAAAAAAGACTTAGAATAGGATAGCTCCACAAGAAAAAAGTTCATAGTATCCTAAACCACATGTTAACTTCCATTTCTAACCAAAGTTATTAAGCAGCATCCAGGTAGTCCTACTGCAATAGGACACTATTCTAAAACGCACACCATACATAAAACTACATAGATTTCTTCAGCGAAGAAAGAACTTTAAAATTCTTTAAAAATTATCTTTTCTTCACAAAACTATTATATGTGACAGCAATATGTGTAAACTAATACTGGAATATAAGCTAATACTGGAATACACTAATATTGGAATATTAAATCCAAATCCTACCGCAAGCCATATTTTTAACCAAAAAGCGGTGTTTTATCTCATCATTCATCTCTACGATAAGATCTGACAAAGGTAAGGATGCTGCAAACGCAACAAATCTGGGACAAGTTATATTCCTCGCAACCCCAGATCCTCCACAATGAATTTTCCACTGGAGCTCAGATTATGCTCTTCCAGACTCGAGAGGAAAGTGAAGACACTGCAGAGAATGTACACAGCTGTGATTAATCGGGATTTCTGACACTCCCCGATAGCACTGATTAAAAAAAAAAAAATTCAATTTTAAAGTTTATTTCCTTAAATTCATTTTAACTTTACAGAGGGGCAAAGTAGTCATAGATCTGTCACCACAGTTAGACTGCTCCTAGAAAGCTACTTCAAACCTGTTCTCACATTATAGGGGAAGTACACTGAGTCCTTGTTTGACCAGATGCATCAAAATATAAAGGAAATTAAGAGGAGTGTGAGAATTTATGGCTAGAGCCAAGCAGTTATGCAACACAGTTTTGGTTTGGTTTTTTTTTTTGTATTTATTTTCAAACACCAAGCCTAAACTGAAAACAAAGCATGTGGATCCTGTGCTACATTTAGGGGCTCCCTTTTAACAGGTGGCACATTAAGATGACTCCAGACATCAAGCATATAGGTCATTAAATCTCTTTGCAGGGAAGAAACACAACCTCTGGTAGGACCAGCAAAAGAAACCCATCTTCCCCTGGCGTTGTTCTTCATTTGGGAAAGGAAGCGCTCTTTGCTCCTGCTGAGGTTACACACGACACACCAAGAGAAGCTACTTCTGGAGATGCACTGCATTCGTCCGTACCTCCGTACAGTCACACCGCTGGATCTGTGCCTGACAGCGCAACTCCCGTGAGGCTGGAGCCGAGATAACGGCACGCATTTCAGTCTGTAACTATGCACGTCTCAGGGGCTGGCACTGAAGAGACTACCATTAAACATGAACAAAGGTCTGAGCTAACTCAAATTACCTTGTACTTATCCCCCTGACAGTTACTAACGATCAGCTGACATTAATTTGTCCATGCTGATGACCTTTAAGCTCTGGCACTGAAGTTCATGCCATGGATTAATAAAGCATCATCTTCTGGTGCAAGTGCTAGAGCCACACAATCTCTCTGAGAAAGAATACGCTCAAAACACGAGGGTTTCCCCCCATCCCCTCCCCAATACACAAGATACAGCCATTATTCCCAACTGTAATTAGTGTATGCATATTAAAAGTTGCGTTTTTGTGCACAGGAAGACCAACAACTTCTCTAGAGAGAGATATTCTGTACATAATACACTGTATTCTCCCCAGTTGTCGTGCTGGAAGCATAATAAAGCAAAAAGCACACAGCCACATTGTCCAATAATTGCCCAGTAACTGCGGATCAGTGTGCCCTGGCAAAGGCCCCAACCAGCACCCTGGGCTCTGTTACCAGGAGCAAAGCCACCAACCAAGGGAAGCAATTATCCTTCCCTAGTCAGCACTCATCAGACCTCGTCCAGTCGCTGCAGCCAGCCACAAGCCTCCCATATAGGAAAGCCGTTGGCAATTGCAGCAAGGAAGATGGCCACGATGCTCAGGGGACTGAAACTCTTACCCCGTGCTGACAGGCTGAGGGACCTCGCTTTGTTCAGCCTGAAGACAACAAGGCTCTGGGATCCTGCTGCGATGGGCTCCTGGCAGCGGTGGCTGGCATGAGGATGAGCCTGGAGGTGAGGAAAAGTCTCCTCCACGGGGAGGTCACGCAGTGGAACAGGCTGCCCGGCGAGGCCGTGCAATCTCCAACCCTGGAGGCTTTCAGGACCCAGCCAGATGAAGTAAGCTGGTCTCATCTCACAGCAGACCCTGCTTCAAGGGGGCTGAGGCACAGTCAGCCTTCTCCACTACTCTGAATAAATCAGCACGGTTAGAAACATTGGCATCTCATCATTTATACCCTTCTCCAGCTGAATGTGTTTAGAAGTATTGGTGTAAGCACAGACCCCCTATAGGACTGTCAATGATGCTATGAAAAAGCTAAATATCTTACAGAACCACATCTTTTAACAGTAAGGAACCACCACAGAACTCCTCTGCAGCAAAAAGTCACAGGCCTTAGTAAATTTCTTTAACACACATTTAAGCTTGTCACTAGAAAAGCATCGAGTGGACAACTGCTCATTTCTTCCCATTTAACTAGCATTTAGAGTAAGCAGAGTAAATCTGGGGAAGCAAAACAGACAAGACAGTGTTTTACTATGCTATCTATGAAATGAAAAAAAAGGAAGAAGCTCCAAAGAACTATGGAATAAAGGAAGAAAATAACTTTAAAGTAGTGGCTATGCCAGCATTAAAAATAAGAAAGCTACTGTTATTACATCCACCAGCATTTCTATGCAAAGGACAAGCAAGAAAAAGGCTACAGACGTAAGGGTACCTTCACTTGTTGCTGTTACTTCACAGCACATGTCCTCCCTAAAGAGCAAAAACAGCACGGAAAGAAAGAGAAGGCAGAAGACACTGTGTAACACCACCAGAAAACACCTGAAACACATGAGAGTAGAAAACAGAACTGGCAGTGGTTTTGCTTGATTGATTACTGCCTGTAGGAAAGCAGTAGTGTTGTACTTTTGAATTTTAATGTCTGTAATATAAAACAACTTTGCATAGCACATAGCACCATACATCCATCTTACTACTTCTTGCTGCTACCGTACTTTAAATTTTAAAATGCCACACAGCAGCTGAAAAGCTTCTTCCTACTGTTCCGCTTGGCAATGCTTTTGTTTACACCTGGATGGCAAGAATAAAGAGCAGGACAGCACACGTGGAGACAAACAGTTCTCCGGGGCCTATTTCTAGTAACTCCATTATCCCACTCGCATCTAAAAAGCTCCACAGCTGTTTGGAAGGGTAAACAATAAATTACCTATAACAAATGATACAGACTAAAAAAACTAGAATTTTTTAGCTCTGCTCTTAGTTTGACCTTGGCATTCATAATATCTGCTTTGGACATCCTATTTTTCTCAAAGATAACTATTTACTCTTGAAACCTCTGTGCTCCGTAGTTATATTAGTTCAGTCTAATTCAACCAGACAGCTTTAAGCACTTAGTGTGACATGCAAAATTCACAGTTAAGAGAAAATGTCAAATATGTCTTATGACTGCAGATGAATTTTACTCATTAGCACAGCTCTCCAAACCTACAATTTTCCCCCTCTTTTGCTGTACAAGAGGTTGACCCCCCCCTTCTTTTCCTGGTTTCTAATTCATGAAGAAATCCTCAGTGGTTAAGAGGCTGGGTGCCTGCAGTTGCTCACCTAGGAAAACGTTTCAGGATCTAACAAAGCATGAAAAGAATCCAAAAGCATTCTGTGTGCTAGAAATACTGCTCAGCTGAAGATAAAAGCTGCTACAACCCTTTGGAAGGCAGTTTCTACGCATTACTCACTTAAACTACCTTCGTGTTAGCTTTGTCAGCAGCAGAACCCCACTTCAAACTTATGGAAGACCTCAAGTTAATCTATGAATTTGTTAGCTTTTATGTTCACTTTTATATACCTAAAGGGAATGTATTTATATTGCTGGGTAAAAAGGGGAATGAAATATTTCATAAGACCTCTACGAGTCTCACCAATAGGCCCAGGATACCTTTGCTCAGGCTAAGGTATTCCATAGCCAGTAATACACTCAGAAACCCTGAAAAAATGACCCCAAATCATATTTCTTTGACCTGGACAGGCTACAACAATGCCATTAAAATCGGATTCAAGAATATTTTTCAGCATTGGTGTAAGATTTAAAACAACCCCTAGAATTAACACCAATAGCACCAACCTAGATCATGCCAACTTTCTGACCCTGAATAAAGACGATTCAACATTTTGCAACCAGACTATAACCAGTTACATTAAAACTTCACAGAGTCAGTACACTAAAAGTTCCTATCTGGAAAAAATAGCCTCGGAGAAGTCTCATTCATATGAACTTGTTAAACAATTTGTATTAAGCCAGTTTCTTCAGCCAATATTAATTTCCAGGGCACAATGCACATCTTAGGAGATCGAACTAGTGAATTTTCTCCTCCAAACTCATAACGATCCTCTCCCTTTTCTTCTCATACATACATACTGTAGAATCTAAGGAGCACATCTCAAATTTTCCCACTCCCAACCCAAAGCCATATCTGAACTGCAATGCTTGTACATCTTCATAATTCTCACCAATTACACAGACTCTCTACTCCAGACAAACTGGACATTTAAATAAGTTATCCACCTTAAACTCGGCAAATATTTCAGACGTACCGTTTTTGTCAAATTCAACACAAACTCATTAATTCTTCCTATCAGCTAGATATATTAACATAGAAAGTATGACTAGGTAATGGAAAAAAATGGGATAATCAAGGCATAACCAGACACTGAAAATCAAGAGTAAAAGAACGAAGCACCACGTTCCAATGAGAGTCACGGAGCCACACCACTATGAGGGGGCAAGCCAAGCACGCTGCTTCCATCCTCTGTGTATCAAACTCGGTCACGCACAGACTTCAGTGCCATCTGTACACGTACTGCTTGCTGGAGAGAGCTACGGGATAGGGAAACAGATGGACTGAAACAAAAGTTCTGCTGAATAACATTTGCCAATTCAAAATATTTTCAAAGCCAAATTATTATCAAAGCGCCTAAATATTAAAACAGGACAAAGCACTGGGGTCTGTCGCATCCGTGTTGACTATAGTTAGAAACGACTTCTACCATTTTCAGCTAGTCAAGAAACTAGAAACCTCGCGGTGGGAAGCAGCTAAGCAATGCAACGATACATATTCAAGAGCAAGCTGATGAAATGTCAACGTGAGTTTTGTCACCATCTTCATGAGAGCTAATTGGGCCCCAAAGAGCAACAGATCAAAGCTGCTGGAAGTAGGAGGCAATTCCACTTGTCACATGAATGACTAACAAGCAGGTTACAACAGTAACTTATTCCAGGTCACCTCTACCTAGCTGCATGCTTAGCTTTTACAGTGATGCATCAGCCAAGGCTGTTAATTGTCATACGCGTAACAGCAAACTACAGTCATGATGTTCAAAGTCTCTCCTGTTCCCACATAAGTTATGTAAATTCCTGCACATTAATAGTTACCAAGAAGTCAGTGTCCCTAGTCATTTGACAGAAGTACATGTTTACAGGAAGGCTTCAGAGGAGCTGTAAAGAGTAAAGAACATTGCAGAAGTTAAGATTTTCTCAACAAGAATTATCAGTGCCCTCGTAAATGGCAATAAATACCAAATCAAACAGGAGAAGGAGAAAAGACAGGAAAGGAAAAAATACTACACTTTAAAAACCATAAGAATACTTACAGCCTTCGAATAAAAGCAGTATATCAAATGAAATGTTTTGTTTAGGTTTTCCTTAACCCAAATTCCCAGCTATGTCACCACAGCTGAACTCACTTGCTCATCATAACTTCACTGGGAACACGCTTCTGGCGCTCCCCCCGTACCATTACCTCCACCTCCTCCGCTGCTCTGCTCCCCCCGTCACTCCCCACCCAGCCCTCCTCGACACCTGGGAAGCCACTTCTTTCCGGAGGGGCTCGGCCTTACAACCTCCATCACATCACAGCAGAGCCTGAGACATCCACGATAACCCTGCTTTCTCCCAGGTACATCCTGCCATCTTATCCAGTCCATCTACTACATGGCCAGCTATCCAAACACAACCCAATTTTGGAACCATTTGTCTGGGGTCTTGTAATAGGTAACTGGGTTTGTTTGCTGTCTGGTCTTTCACCATCTCTTAACTTTGTCTCAAATCCTTCCTGCACCTTGACATTATCAAGTCTAAGTTTTCCAGACACAAATTTTCTTAAATTATTTTGAATTTAAGTCTTAATCTAAATTTTCTTAAACAGATGTCTGAATCTTCCATGAAATGTATCTTCCTTTTGGCCAACTGCTGCTACAAATAAACACACCAGCATTCAAAGGAATTATTTTGAACTGTAACTACCAGCAACTTTCTACACTTCAGTCTTTCATGTTTCTCTTACGTAAATGGAAAAAGTGGAACTCTCCAAAAGTTGCTTGTTTTGAGAATAAGCACATCTCTGTCCGCTTGTCTAAGCCAACTGTTTAGAGATGCCTATTGACTCCAGATGGATCCACCAGCACTGATCTTCAGTACCAGCAGCCAGAAGATGACTCACTGCTTCTTTACAAACACAACAGCACCCATATGTTTACAAGTAAGGGTATACTTTTAAGACAATACAATGTTGCCAATATTTTGTATGTGTAATTATGTTATTATGTGCAATCTTCCACCTTGTATCTCATGCCACTACCACAAGTGCTCCTTTATTCACCATTACTTTTTTTTATGTTTTGGAAAAGAGGCAATACTGAGAAACCTAAGCAAAATTATTTTTGAGACACAAGAAACAGTTTAAGTTATAAATTATTACTAAAGTTTTCAGAGCATGGATAAAAAAAGAAAGGCATCGATGCTACTGAACAAAAGATAAACTCGCACAAGCTTTAGGATTCTTCTGTATGAAGAAGCGTAGCGGGGTTCCTGCTGGCACGCGTCCCCTATACAGCTGTAAAACAAGACGACATCTTACAGAAAACAGAAACATTAGTTATTTGTAACAAGTTGTTCTTAAAAATTACCAGTGCTTCTAGTCAGCACTTTCTTCCTGGCCCAGGATCACAATATCATCACTGCTGGCATAAACACTGCTCCGAGAGGACCACAGTCACTGGCCGGGGCAGAAGTTCAGGGAAGCAGAACTGGTCACGAACAACAGCACGCTGCCAGCGGGACCACAGCGCTGCGATCGGCTCGCTCGTTCCACAGCCGTAACCACCCGCTGGTTTGTACAGAAGAATCCCAAACCCCCAAAATAGGACAAGAGGACAAAAGGTGCAAAAAGAAACCAAGAGGAAAACAAAGCCAGTACTGGTAGTGTGAAGATGCAGACAAAAACCGAAGCCACTGACACCATTGCAACTATCTAAAAAGGCCTTTCTAAACTGCTGGGAGTTGTTATTATATTCAGATTTTTCTCTCCCTATTAAATGACCATCTTGTCACCTGTAGCAAGAAGAAACCCTTAATATAGCTGAAGTAGAAAATAAATTTTAAAACGGTATGGTTTTTCAAAAAAAAGCCAAAATTTCCTTATAGAGGGAATTGCATTAAGTAGAGAAACAAAGTTTCCGCAAATACATAGCAGCTGAAGCCTACACCTCTCAAACAGTCCTTTCAAATGGAGGCACCTGACTTTACACATAAAAATACACGTTACACTAGCTTCAGCATCTGCCCATACTTGCATGAAGCAATTCAAATAGCGCTTTTGTGTTTGAACTTCTTCTGCCAGGATTTTGGGGTTTTGTTGTTTGTTTGTTTTCCCCTCACGTCCTATTTAGTGTAATTAAGTCATTTCCAACTATACTATGCTTCCTAACTAATAATTCTACAATCACCAAGTTGTTTTCTTCCACAATTTTCCCCACACACTATAAACACAAGCACACTATTTATTTTGCCAAGGAGGCCTCATAAGCAAGTGTATGTGTATTTTTATGAACTGAAAATCCTACATTTTGTAAATGGAAGAATGATACCAAGAAGTACATCTGAACTTAAAAAATACAAACTAATATTGCAGAATAGAAGACTCAAATAGGAACCAAGGAGTGTAAGAATATTTTAAAAAGTAAAGCCAGATGAGCACAAAGAGACTGCACCACTGCGCTTACTTAATCTGAGTTTGAAATAAACATTTCACAGCAATCCTAGCGGCAAGTGGAACGCTTTAATTACGTTGTTTAAACAGACACAGTAACAGGGCACAAGGGAAAAGCAATTCCCCAAAAGCTTAGATATCTTCCATGCATGTGCAAGATCTCAGCAAACTAGAAATGAATGGAAGGATCAAGAAAGGCAAACAAACGTACAAAATAACAGGAACAGACAAGAACATTACCCATGCTACAATACTTGCACGTGAGTGCTGACCAGATACAGAACACACATGCTCTTCCATATTTTGTAACCAGCTAAGGCTGGTTTGCAGACGGACATAACTAGAACTGATCACGACCCCAGCTTTACTGACATCTGGGCTCCCACCGCCTGGGAACAAACTCATCGTTCCGCCACATCTTAAGTTTCTAACGCTGGTCATCGGTTCTCAATCTCCACGTTTACCGAATTTTAAAATGACTACAAGCCTGAAAGTTCTCCACCACCACTACCTCGTCCAAACAACAGGCCCTCGAAATAGCTGACTCACATCTGAAGAGCCATGCTGAAACTAGACTAGAGTTAACCTCCTATTAGGAAGAGCTCATCCTCATGAAGCAACAGAACACGAGGCAGGTTATGTTTCTGCAAACGGGTACGCTCCTGAAAAACCAGACACCATACCGACATGCCGAACAAGAGGCCAGGAGATGAATGGGCCTGAATTTTATGCATTGAACCACAGAGACGGTCAGCTCAAAAGTGGATGAAGGATTTATTTTGAAAAAGTCTTTCGTTAATCTTGCTCAGTCTATAAACATGTCAGAAACATTTCTCTTTCAACTGCAAAATTATCAGAAGTTGGCACCTACAGAAAAAGAGATGAGTATCACCAGCAGAAGGGTAACAAGCCTTTGGTTTTTGTTATGCAGCAAAGCTTTATAGAAACTTAGTTGCCTGCCCATTCAGAAAGTAGATGAAACAGAAATTAATCATTACACTGAAGTAAAGCTTAGCGTGCCTTTAGGACTCCTTCAGGAAGCACAATCTAGAAATTCCGTAACCATTCAAAGATGATGAATAAAATTTGCAAAACAAAAGAGAAAAGGGTTTTCTTTTCAACTACATCAAACTTCCTTTGATTTCTCTTCTCTCGTGAATGTACCACGTCGGCTTCCAGTAAAGACTGTGCCATACAGCTAGGTCTCCAAAGATACTACCATTCCATAAACCTGCCTTATTTCTATGAACAGGCATACAGAGGTTTCCTCCACTGTAACATTACAAAAACTGCAAATCCTTTATTTACCGCCCCAGTGCCGCCACCCCACCTGCAGCTGGAACAAAAGCCTCGTGCGTGCATCAGAAAACGGGACGCGTTCCCTCCTCCAGCTGAGGGGCGGCTGGCTGTACCTGCAGCCTCACCACAACTGTTTGGGTGCACATTTGAAGAAATGATATTCACCGTGCAACTTCATGACCAGCAAGGGCAGAACTAATTGTGGGGGATGTTAACATAATGGCACGTGTAAACAACGCGCTCTGTGGACTTCGTTACGCTTAAGCTAATGACAAGAGCAACAGGAGACCATGCAACAAGCACACTTGCAATATGCTTCCGCAGCTGTGCAAGTGCTACAAGAAGTTGCGTACTCACCTGGGGATGGCAGCAGTTTATGCACTCATAAAACCCTGTGGTCTTCATACATAAATTAAAGGCAAGAACACAACTGTACCAGTGCATGTTTTAAAAGGGCAAATTGTTATTACCATCCTTACCAACTAAACAATAACATAGATGGCTTGTCATCACATCAAAGTATCACCTGAAATGCAAGAAGTTTTTACTGAATGTTCTGCCTTCACTGTCCACATACAGCAACACTGCACCTCTAAAATACGAGTTCTTGATGTCTCATGGGAATTCTTATGACTATACCAATAGGGAAAGGTACCAATCGCTCTTAGAGGGGCTGCAAAGCTTTAGAGAAGTAGCTGCAGTATACGTTAGTTAGTTCTTTAAGAACTTAATAGACTTTATTAGACTTAAAGGTAGATTAAAGAATTTCTTTGATTGTGCATCTTTGCTAGGTACAAAAAATAAGTAGCACACAATGCAACAGAACAAGACTCTGGGGGACAAAAGTAAGAGATACTTGGAGCACAAAGAAGTACAAATGGAAGAACGGACACTGGGGAAAAGATGGATCCTAGCATTCAGAAGAGCTGCATGATTTGTGTATGCATTTCTGTTTTCATTGCACAGAGGACATTAGGAAAATGTTTACATACTTCTTTACAAAACACTATTATTCTTTCAATGCCCCTTGACTGGTCACGGCTCTCATGACGTATCCCACAGCCACTCACACGGAAGCGAAGGTCAAGAAAAATCTCCCAAATAACAGCTCTCTTCATACAGGTTTGATTTGTACTCTTCAGAAAAAAAAAAAAAAAAAACATCCTGGAAGTGTAACACTTCAGCAAAAGAAAGAAGGTTTTAACATATGGATTCTTAAGATACAGAAAAGAAATTAACACACCAGGGACCCAGTCAAGTCTCTTACCAAATACCCTTGCTATAGGCCTACATAACTCAGTTAACAGTGATATTTAAGATTGCCTCCTAACATAACTGAAGAACACTCAGAGCTAAATTATGAAATCATATTTTCACCCAAGAAATCTCTTCTTTCTCACACAGCAGTAACTGCAAAGCGCGTGTAATTAACCCAGCGGAGTCAGGGTGGTATCGGCACACCAAAACTGCCCGACTCCTGCGTGCAGCAGCAGAGACACAAGCCCCACCAAGACACCCCTGTGGGCTCCGAGCAGTCCTTAAAACAATTACGAGGCAGCCCAGAGAGGCAACCACAGCAGCTCCCTCGGTCCGCACGTCAGGTGCAGCGCTGCGCTTGCCTCCAGGAGGCTGAGGACGGCACGGGTGCCCCTGTGCCTGGCGGCGAGGGGCAGGACCCCAAAGCCCCGGGGCAGGAGCCTGAAGGCCGCGGGGCTGAGCGGCGACGGCGCGGCCTGCGGGGCTCGGGGGGCCGGGTAGGGGCTGCGCGGGGGAAGGCGGCCCCCACACGGAGCGGGGGGCCGGGGGACGCGAGGGCGGCGGCGCGTACCGTGTACTCCCGCACTTGGCTG
>VXAA01002585.1:0-44458 GCA_013399115.1 Anseranas semipalmata
ATCAGCCTCTGCCCCAGCAAGGCCACAGCATGGCCATCTCCAATTCCCCACAGCCCAGCCCTGACTGGCTATGGATCCCACTGAGCCAGGCCTACCCGTGAGCCCATGTTCTGTCCTGGCCTCGGCCCAGCCCCCATCCCCAGAAGGTGCCCAGTGCCCAGGGCCAGGATTGCTGGTGGCCCTTATCTGCCTGGCTCCTGGCTGGGGTGGTAGAACAGGGCAGGCTGCCATCACCAGCACTGTAGGATGTCTTTTATAACTGGGGAACTTACATATGCTTCCATATACTCTGCGCTGGTGCGGCATCACCTCGAGTACTGTGTGCAGTTTTGGGCGCCACAGTATAAGAAAGATATGGAACTGTTGAAAAGTGTCCAAAGGAGGACTACTAAGATGGTGAAGGGCCTAGAGAGCAAGACATATGAGGAGCGGCTGAAGTCTCTTGGTTTGTTCAGCCTGGAGAAGAGGAGACTGAGGGGAGATCTCATCACAGCCTATAGCTTCCTCACGAGGGGAGCAGAGGGGCAGGCGCTGATCTCTTCTCCCTGGTGACCAGCGATAAGACCCAAGGGAATGGCCTGAAGCTGCGTCAGGGGAGGTTTAGGCTAGATGTCAGGAAAAGGTTCTTCACCGAGAAGGTGGTCAGGCACTAGAACAAGCACCCCAGGGCAGTGGTCATGGCACCGAGCCTGCCGGAGTTCAAGAAGCATTTGGACTACACTATCAGACATGTGGTCTAATTTTGGGTTGCCCTTTAGGGACCTAGGAGTTGGACTCGATGATCCTTGTGGTCCCCTTCCAACTCAGGATATTCTATGATTCTATGATTCTATGATATGCTTATGTAAGAGAATGTATGTCTTCAAATGATACTGGTTTAAATTCCTAATGGGCACATTTATTCCTGGCCAAACATCTTTTGAGGTATTGCTTTTACAGGTATCAAATGTAATTTGAATTATACCAAAAGCACGCATCTCTTTCTGCTATAAGGGTGAGAGAATTATATTGAGATAGTAGTAGTTCAAATACATCAATATAAATGTTTTGTTGTAACCGATTAAACTTTGCTTAGACAAGCTCCCGGTGGACATAAGTATTATATTCTAGGTGGAAAGAAAGAAAAAATACAGAGTCTTCCAAAGAAGGGATGAAGGCAGGATGTAAACATGTAAGGGACAATAATCATCAGGTTAAAACACATACACTTTGAATTCATATTTAGCATTCCACCTAATATTCTCCTATTTCTCGTGTTTTTACTAATTAATTAGCAGCCGTGCAACCTATTTCTAAAGCATAAAATCTTTTATTAGTTGTAGAAACTGTCACAATTCCAGTAAACTCTCTTTTTAATGTAAGTGCATTATTTTCTTCAAACTGCATTTTTATTTCAATTTTTTTTTTTCAATAGTAACCAGTAGCTTATACAGCAACTGCAGGTTTAGTTTTATCCTGTATAAAATTTAAAATGTGATAGAGTTTATTTTAAAAGCAACCATACATATTTTTCCTCAAACATTATTAGAGATTTTCTTGCTGCATTGACAAATGATTTTGCCTACATTGGAATATGCTTATTTGCTTTTACCTCTCATCTTAATAAGGCTATTTTTGCTGTGTATACAAACTTTGTAGTTTTGATTCTATTTTCACTGAGCCTGCCAACAACAAAATCAAAATTAAATTGGATTGCTTATATGTCTGAATATAAAGAAAGCATTGCCTATGGCAATAGAAATAATCACATGCAATTTAAACTACTCTTTCAGAAGCCTCCAAATATTAAGGGTGCTAAATGATAAGATGTGGACAAAAACTTTGTGAGTGATGATTTTTTTAGGAAAAAAAAATGTTGGCATGGGAATATAGACAGTAATGGAAAAGAAAAGAAGTAAATTATTTTACTAAATCGATCACGAACTTTTATTTCTTTCTCAAGCAGGAAAATTATTGTCTTTAAGAGATGAACAATTATTGAAATATATACCTGCATGAAAATGTTGTAAATGATCGTATAGTTCTACATTAAATGCAAATTGAAAGGGATTCTTGAAAGGGATCCTAAGAGCTCTTAAAAAGCTCCATACCTATTTCTCTCTTTATAAAGAAACTGTTTTTAAATCTTAGATAGTGAGCTTTCTGTGACTTGTCTTTTTGTTCAAAATGTGTACATACTCTACAGCCCCGCTCCCTCTAGGTTCCTATCAGGGTTCTCTCACTAAAGTGAAATGTAGGTTTTTTTCCCTGTACTTTTTTTATCACCAATACAAAAAGGCAAGGTAACCCAATAATTAAACCCAATATTCATATACCAAGTAATGAATACAAACATTTGTGATAAAGGAGGAATCTCTAACTGAATTTTTAGGACATAATTTATTCTGTTCACTCCTGTAAAAATCAGTACTCCATGGAAACATATCAGTGTAAAAAGAAGCAAAATTAGGCACTCAATGGGCAGATTGATTTTTGACAACTGCTAAATTTTCATTATTTATACTTCTCCAGAAAGACAGATCTTTATTGCACTTTCTGTCACAGCTTTTTTTCTTTAAAACAATTCTGAATTTTCAAATTCTCATGACTGCAGGAAGCAAAATGCTAAGAAACATGACAGATTTCAAAAGTCAAATTATAACATTTGCAAGAACTGACAAATGAAAACTACCAATTTCAAGTACTGCTTGTAAGAATAGGATCAGCATTGTGGACTTAACAAAACTTCCAGTTTGAAATCATAGAATCATAGAATATCCTGAGTTGGAAGGGGACCACAAGGATCATCGAGTCCAACTCCTAGGTCCCTAAAGGGCAACCCAAAATTAGACCACGTGTCTGATAGTGTAGTCCAAATGCTTCTTGAACTCCGGCAGGCTCGGTGCCATGACCACTGCCCTGGGGTGCTTGTTCTAGTGCCTGACCACCTTCTCGGTGAAGAACCTTTTCCTGACATCTAGCCTAAACCTCCCCTGACGCAGCTTCAGGCCATTCCCTTGGGTCTTATCGCTGGTCACCAGGGAGAAGAGATCAGCGCCTGCCCCTCTGCTCCCCTCGTGAGGAAGCTATAGGCTGTGATGAGATCTCCCCTCAGTCTCCTCTTCTCCAGGCTGAACAAACCAAGAGACTTCAGCCGCTCCTCATATGTCTTTCTCTCTAGGCCCTTCACCATCTTAGTAGCCCGAAATAACGTTGCAATTATGTAAGTTATTATAATTCAAAAAGCTTCAGCCTTTCCAGAATGACATGCTCTGTATCCACACCCTGACAAGCATCAGCAGACTATGTCTGCACTGTACCTAGCAGTGTGTTCGCAACCACATTGTCTAAACGCAGTCTAAGCTCAGATACACTATAAATCCCATCCATCTTTCCAGGGCATGCTGTAGGGGCATGCTGTAGGGACAGGCAATGTCACAGAAGGCAGGAATACAAGAATAACTCCCTTCCTTTTCTCAGACTATTTTATGTGGCTGATATCAGTCCTATGATAATAGAACAAAAATGGATGGGGTACATGGGGGAGGACAGACCAGACAGAGCCTGCAGAGATGCCCTAAAGTGAATTCAACTCTCCATATTCCAGATGAGCTTTGCCCCAGGAAATACTACTAAGAGCTGTTTTAGAAGGGTTCCCATAGAGGAAAACAGTTTGGACAACTGGCAAATTTGATCGCAAGCCTTCTCTGGCACAGCCAAATCATATACAGTGTAAGCGTAGCATCAGATTTTCTGCCTTATGTTCCTAAGCAAGTTGAAGGAATCTTCAGTCTCATCAGCTCCATCACCTGACTCAAAACACTGCAACCCTTTCAAGAAAATTACTTTAATTCACTCCACCAAGTTCCATTTTTCAAATCCAGTAAAGAAAAGATAGTCAGAAAAAGAAAACATGATATCCTGCTTCATATGTCCACTGAGAGACTTCAGCCACAGCAAATCAATTCACAGGAAATTGAAACTATATAGTTTACTAAACTATAAGGAACTAACTACTAAACTATAAACTAACTGGGAATTATTTAAAACAATGTGATGGAAGAATCTGAGAGAAAAACAAGACAAAACAAACAAACAAAACAAAAAAGCCCAAAAAGTAACAATAAAAGAAATCCAAATCAGTTTAATGAAAAATTTATTAAGGGTGTGGAGGCCATGGCTAATGAACATGACAGAATTTCCTGGAGAGATTACCACCACTACAGTCAGGAAAGTTCAGTGGGTTAATGTGTACATATATTTTTGGTATTAAAGAAGGTCTTTCATATCATTATGGGAGCACTGGGAAAGTTCAAACAATAAATGAAACAAGAAATAAAATATTAAACAATGGGGGGAAGGAAAATGGTGGTTCTAACAAAGGACATTATGAAAAAAATATGGGTTTATTTTTCAAGTTAAAAAAATAAATAAAATAGGAGTCAAATTTTTGGCCATACCTCAAAAACAGATAAAGTGACTCATAAATTGTGTAAAAGTATCATAAATCTCATACTTGTTTTGCCCTCATATTTGAAAATCTTGTTTTTAACATGGTTTATATCAGCTGTGTGACAGCCTTGGATTGAAGCAGTTTACTTTGTAACAGTTAGGAAAACAAACAAACAAACAAACAAACAACAACAAAAAAAATCTTGTAATTTCTTTTTTTAATGTATGGGAGATACAAAAATTCATAGATAAGTGAATTGGAATTTTTAAAAATTGCAGTAAGGCTGTATTTTAAAATACTTATTCAAACCTAAGCTATGTAGCAACTTAATTATCTTCAAAATATTTGTCATTGTATTCAATCTATTTCTACATTTATGTAAGTGTCACAGTATCCTTCAAAGCTAGGTGTCAGGTTGGTTCATTAGAAACTCACTAGCACCTCAGAATGTTTTCGTTACTGTAATGTTTTTGTTTCTTGAAAGTAGTATTGTCTTGCATAAATTGTTTTCCACTGTATGTTTGCATTAAATGACTGTGCATCAGCATAGGCTGCCCAGAGAGGCTGTGAATATCTCCTTGGAGATCTTCAGAAGCCATCTGGACACAGCCCTGGGCAACCAGGACAGGATGACCTCCAGAGGTCTCCTCCAACCTCCACTGTTCTGTGATTCTGTGAAATGTGATGGTTAATAATGCTTATATAAATTATAATATTCCATGTACAAAGTTATTACTGATATTTGAAAAATACTTCAGTAGATGACAGTATAGTTTTCTACAGTGGGCAAATGGTTTGATTTCAAAGAAATTAATGCCAGGCCAATTGTTATCATCTTTTATTTACTGTCTGGTTAGAAAATGCTTCTGCTTATACATTCCCAAGGAACAGCAGCATTTCTGAAATCAGGTGAGGAAAATCAATAATCCTTAAAGGAAGTGTTAAGTTCCCTCAAGTATTATGTTGCATGAATCACAAGCAAACTCTGGGACAGAAGGGAAGGAATAAGAAAAAAAAAAAATCAAAAGCCAAAGAGGGAAGGGGAGACAGGTTCCCAGGCTGCACTCAGGAAAAGCTATGCTCAGAGGTAAAGTTTTGTATAAAATCCATCTGTGAGAGCCACAGGAAAAGGCTAACAGCCTTTCAGCTTCATGAAATTAATGGACTGCCTCTTGGAACAGATAAAAAGTATAAAGAGCCATAATTCCACCACCACCGCCACCACCACCACCACCACCCTCCCCACCTCCACCCCCGTTTTTGCATATCTGTCTCTAAATCTGTCAACTGCTTTGTTCGTCTTTGGACTGAAGCACACGTTTCCTTGGACCTTCAGTTCTGCCTGGTGTTAAGGGACCTATGAAGCTGGCCTACTGGCTACCTAGCCCTGGTTCCACACACCAGTACACAGAGAGTTGTGAAGTGCTATTCTTTTCTAAGCCACACATGCCAGGTGTTATCATGCAGTGAGACAACTCCTGATGACAAGTGTTAGTCTGAGTTTTACTGCCATGCTGCATTTTCCTAATCTTTGTAACTTTAAGAAATAAAAATTCACCTCAAGTATCATGTCAATCTGCTGTGAAGGTTATCCACAACAGTATTCAGGAATACTGACTATCAGTATTCTCCTTTTCTGTTTTCTCATATGAAAGGTAGTTGTAGAGTAAAAATACAGTGAAGGTTTGGAAATAACAGGAAGACCAAAATTTGTTCACAAAATATTGGGAGAATTCCTGAGAGGAACAAACGCAGTTACAGAAAATGAGTTTGTGGTCAATTCACAAAAATAAAAAGTGCAACAATTGTCACACAATTTAATATAGAAATGATCTTGCCAGTGTATAAAAGAAAGATTTTCTTTTTTCTCTTTTTCTCTTATCCTCCCCCTTTTCCCCACCCCTAAATGTTTCCTGCTTAAGTATATATATATACACACACACACACACTGGTTTGCTATTACTAATAAAAATTGTACAGGCAATAAAGGCTGATGGAAATGAACAGGAAAGAATACGACTATCACATTGTTCATTTCATTACTGCAATTTAAATGTGTTCATGATTTGGCGTAGCTATTTTCTTCCCAGAAAGATGCATTATAATGACTAGGTTTTCAAAACACCTCTGATCATAACTATTGCATGAACAAGGGACAGATTGTCCAAGGACTAGGTGTATTAGGTGTTCTTTTATTCTGATATTATGTCATCACCTGTGCTTTATAAACCTGTAGTCCAAAAATTAGACTTTTTAGAAAATCCGTCTCTAAATATGCAGGATGCAATATACCAACAAATATGTATGGGTACCTATTTAAAAACAAAACAAAACAAAACAAAACAAAACAAAACAAAACACTATCATTGTTGGCTGACTAAGGTTCCTTCTGGATCATTTGCATCACTGGACTTTGCCCTGACAAATAGGAAATGAGGTGTGTATATTTTGCCCTCTGAGTATTTCTGAAGCTGTGCTATAGATGAGAGGTTTAGATTTTGCAGTTTCATACATAATCATAGGATGTAACCTACATTCCACCTAATAATAGCAGAGACTAAATCCACACAACTAATTTAAAGAAGTCCTTGTTTAGTTTCCATAAATATTCACTAGATGCACATGAAAAATCAGAGCACTCCTATGGGATATGGGATGCTTTTGGGGCCAGGCAAAATATCACTGAGAACTAACTCAACATGAGTCCCTTACGTCTATAAAAACAAGTACCTATTAGTTGTGTGAGACTGCTCTAAACAGCTGGCCTTTTACATTATCCATTATTTTTACTGTGCTTTGGTTAAATTCTGGCTCTGCGTTCAGCCTGCATAAATAGCCTGTGTGCTGGGGGCTCTGCAGGGGTTTCCAAAAGAGCTCCTCTCTCACAAGCAAAGAAAAGTAATGACAGTAAAATTGCTTCATGGTGCAGGCTAGAGATTCTATCCTATCCATGCAGCAAATCCAATTCTCTCCTCTGTTGTTTCCTGAAATCCTCATCCTTGAAGAGATATGCTCTATTGTATAACCAGGTAATATGAAATGTTTATTTCATTAGCAGTAAATCTGTAAAAATACCATCAATTTAAAGAGGGTCTTGTTTGCTTCCTGTGTTACCATTTTGTGTTGTTGGCCAGGAAATGAGCCTGGGAACAGGAAGTCATGCATGCTCTGTTGTGTAAGTTTATGGAGGTGACAGACTATGAATCCAAACTACATGTCCTTTTAAGAAACTTTGCCAATGTTTATTTTCTGTTTGTTTTTGAAGAATGTAGACTACACCATCAGCTTGTGTAAATTAGCAAATATCCCTTGAAGTCAAGAGAGCCGTCCTGATTGACACCAGCTGAAAATCTGGCTTGAGATTTTAAAAATCATTGTGTTTAAATGTTGGTGTTATTTTTCCTGAGTAATACATTTACCAAAGTGGAAAATGAAGCAAGAGCAAGATAAAGACAGAAAGGTCTCAGCTGTGCATCTTAAAAACAGCTGGGACAATGGGCCACTACAGGGAGTTGCTTCTTCTACATGACAGTAAAATTAGCAGATTTTGCTTTACTAAAGGCATGTCCCTTAAACCAAGAAACCCTGCTCATTTTACCAGAGCATTTCTGCCCTGCCAGAAAGAGGTCAAGGGAGCTATCAGTTGTGTCAAGCACAGAGACTGACTTAAAGCCAAAGAAACTGTAACTCCATTCCCAAAAGATTTGATCATACCAAGACTGGGACCAGCACACACAAGAAAAGGCAGGAAATGCCAGGTTCAGGAAATACTGTGGGCAGAGAGGCAGTGAATTCATTCCCTTGTCTGCTCTGTTCCTTTGGGCAAAGTAAATTCAACCTTGTTTGGAAGATGTTCTTTTGTCTTGGTGTACTAATGCTATTCACAGAAATAGGAGGTACCAAGATTAGTCAGTTTACCATGTAAAAAAAATGGTATCCAGAGGGCAATACACTACTGGATCATAGTGTATCAACCCCCCAAAAACAATGTGGTGATAAGACTGTCATTAAAAAGTGTATAGTGTGGGGAATGGAGGAACATCTGAGAAGACTAAGCCTATTCATAGGATTATGAACAGTCCTGCTCAGTCTGTTCAAAGTAAAATGAAAGCCAGTCATTCTTACATTATAGAGAAGTAAATGATCTGCCTCCAACAGGAGTATTTTGAATAATCTGTATACCTCTTTGTTATTTATATTTTTTCTCTGAAAAATCTCCCATTGTTTTGAATGTTCTATAATTCTTGCCACTTCCTCCAACATTTCTAACCCTGAATGCTTCACTTCCTCTGTTCCTCACAGAACTGTTCCAGGGAAATCAGACAAAGAATATTTTCTTACATCAGTTCATTCACCACATTCAAAACTCTCTGACTTGTTTGTGGAGCTAATGTAGAAAAGATTAGCTTTTTTGCAGCGTATTATCTCATCTCATTGTATTGCAAAGGGCTTCACAATTTTACATTAAATCTTCTGAGTTGAGCCTTCAGCTGATGTAAATTGGTGTGAATAGACTGACAGAACACTTTAGGTCTGAAGACGTCTGCCAGTAATTACAAGACTGAATTACACCCATCTGAAAAAGCAAAACTGATCATCACATTCAGCAGACTGTCCCATTTTGTAAAGGACATGTTCTCAGGTGGGGTTTTTGGGCTCCTGTCAGTGGAAATTGGAGACACTCTAGAGCTAGATGAAGGTCACAGGCATGTATCCAGTTAGAAGAGTCATATGATGAGACTGAAAGTTTTATTTATGGAGAATAATATGGAAATATGATTGTAGCATAATATCAAGAATATTGTTTGTCGGTATAAATATAGACTGCCTCCACTTGTAGAATGAGAAACATCAAGTAATCCCTGCATGAAACTTCTGAACCTGCAGCCACAGTTTGGGCAGATTATTTGCAGACTGGTAGGAAGCACTAGAGACAAGGCACAAAGAGGACACCTTCTGCCAATATGTCAACGCTGTTTCCCATAAGATCCTCCCAGAGGAGCTACTGAAGTATGGGCTGGACGAGCAGACAGCTAGGTGGACTGAAAACTGGCTGAATAGCCAGGCCCAGAGGGTGACGGTCTGTGGCACAAAGTCTAGTTGGAGGCCAGTAACCAGGGGTCAATACTGAGTCCAAATCTATTTAACATCTTCATTAATGATCTGGATGATGGGGTGGAGTGTACCCTCAGCATGAGGGTACATTTTGCTCATGAAACAAAATTGGGAGGGGTGCTTGTTACACCAGAGGGTTGTGCTGCCATCCAGAGGGACCCTGACAGGCTGGAGAAATGGGCTGACAGGAACCTCATGAAGTTCAGGCTCTGTTCAGTGGTGCCCAGGGCACAAACTGAAACACAAGAGGTTCCCCCTGTGCATCAGGAAGCACTTTACAGTGTGGGTGACTGAGCACTGGCATGGGTTGCCCGGAGAGTCTGTGGAGTCTCCTCTGGAGATCTTTAAAAGCTGCCTGGCCCTGGTCCTGGGCAGCCTGCTCTGGGTGTTCCTGCTTGAGCAGGGGTGTCAGAGCAGATGGCCTCCAGAGGTCCTTTCCACTGCATGATTGTGATCATCCTAGACTTGAATGTTCCAGTGAAATGGATTAGCTACCTTTTTATGAAGGTCTCTCCTTATTAAAGCACCTAGTACTGAGATATTGTTCAGAATAGGCAATGCTGATCCTTTTTTCGCTAGAAACACTTGAAACACTGATATAGCTTAAATTTCATGAGTATGTAATAATCTAGTGAACACATTACTCCTTTCAGAAGTATTCTTATAATTCAGAAAAGCAGAGCTCTTCTTATCCCAGTTTTTGAGGAGTATCACAAGTATTGGTGGGATTATTCTGTTAACTGATTTACACCAGTTTAACTGAGAAGATAACCCAACCTTTTGTTTATCAAATTTTCAGTATTTTATCTAATAATAAACAGCTTGACTGCTGCATAATATGGTTTGCTAAATTGCATAGTGAACAAAAAGTCTCTGTTGTCAGTATTGTCACTGTGTTGAAGATGCCTTTGTTACCATGCTTGTACATGCTCGTGGCACTCTCTCCCTCCCTCCCCTCTCTGTGATTTCACATGAACGTTTCCAATGACAGAGCCCTGCAAGGAGTCTGCCATCCCTCTTGCCCCGCTGTGCAATGCAGTAGCACCACAGACATCCTCTCAAGATTTTCTCTTTCTTTGTAACTCCCACCTTTGACTAAGAAGGAAAAGAGGCATTTATGCTCTTGCTGAGACTCAAAGCAGCTGGGTTAGGTGGGAGGAGAGACACTACCTCTATTTTACAGTCACTTCTGTCGCTAGGCATGAGTTATGAGAGTGAGAGTTGGGTAGCAACTTCAACTGTGCAGATACTTTTAGTAACTCCAGGGTCAAAACCAGAAGTTGTACTGCATAACAAGTCTTCCAGGTAACACACACCATTTTGCCAGTACGTTGAAGGAAAAAAGCTGTATCCTTTACATTAGCTTTTTGGGGGACACAAACTGCATTCCTTGTGTGCAGATTATCTTCCTTGCACTGTGAGGCTAACTCACATACTATTGCATCCATTATAACCCTTTACCAATGCATATTATCTGGATTTTCACTCCTAATACATTGGTGTCTGGGAATTTGTATGTCTGGAGAGTATTGTGGTTTTACTGATCAATAAACTGGTAAAGATCAAGCAAACAGAAGAATTTTGAGTTGAACAGACTACAGGAATTTAAATTCATTTTTAAGTTCTTCTAAATTCATTCAAAATAAAAGGATGGGTTGGCACCTTTATATCTTCAAACTTACATAATGAATTATTTAGTTCTAGAAATTAAGAGAAACTTTATGACTGTTCAGTTTAGAAGACCTCATACGTACTTGCTAACTAACCTAAGCAATTTGGGAAGCTTTCTATGGCAACATTATAAAACAACCCACCCTCCATCCTGTCTTCTTCTTACTGAACACTTTATTCTGTTTTCTGAAGAATTTGACCTTTATGATCCAGACTGTTAATGAGTAGGTCTTAAAACTGTTCTAAAATAGACTAGTTCCCAAGTAGTTTTGATTTCATTAGAGGATTCTGAAAGGTGTAGCTCTGTTTTATGAGTAGTTTCAAGATGTACTTCTCAAATACAATGAGGCATGAGCACCCTGAACCATAAAGGAATATTTCTTCATCTTGCAATTATCGCTAAATAATGTTAGAGCCATATTTGCAAAAACTCATTGCAAGTCAGTTTCTTCTGCCAGTCCTACAAAACAGATCATTGTAACTCACGCAGACACTCATTTAAGTGATTTGTTTGTGCAAAAAACAAAGCTTACTAGAAAACTGTGTGCAGGGAGTTTGGGTGCATGTGAGTGAACCCTATCATTTGCATCAGATTAGCATTCATACAATAGTATAGCTCAGCAATACTTATCCACCTACCAGTCAAACTACAGACAAATTCTCCTCTCGGCCTCCCTGTCCCCGGTATTCACCTATTTTCACACATCTAAGAAAAACAATTAGCTTTGAAATTTTATTTGAAGGTTATTTGATTCAGGATAGTAACCACACTAAAGTTTTAAAGTACTGAAATCAGTCTTTATTAAGATTTATTCTTTGTATTGTAGCAGCATCTACCAGTTCTACTCATGGATCATGTGTTAGATACAGACATGTAAGTTTGTCTCTAATACACCACCGTGCCCTGCTTTTCTGTAAGAGGCATTTCTCATATTCTCTGAAGCCTCAGATGTTCTAGTCTAGATGCAAACTAGTCTCACCTTTCTTGTTAAAGCCTACTTCTGTGACAGATTATGGATGTTAAATTATTTAGTATATTACAAGAGACGTTAAGTACTTTGCCTATGCTCTTGACTAGTGCTAAATAAGAAGCTGGGTTGGAAACAACCTTCTAGGGAGTCATAGATTGCAATTTTTATATGAGTGGTTCTGAGTTAATTCTGTTCTGGTGTAAGAAAAATAACAGCTGAATGTCTTCTGGGAGACCATCGTAGAAATGGTGGTTTTCCTTAAGTGTATTTTAGTTGTTTTGATTGGACTGCACTTCTCCAGGGATTGTAATGAAAACTACAAATTGAACTGAAGCATTAGCAGAAAAGAAGAACAATATGTTTATTGTGTAGAAGATGAAACAACACATCTCATTCTATGTGTGACTTCCTCATTCCTAGGACAAATCTGTACATACTACAAAATAATTACAAATAACAAAATAATTGCCTTGTAACTTATGAAAAACGGCTTTAAAATGATGTGGGCTTTGAAGCTTCTGGAGGAGAAGCTTCCCAATATGAATTGATTTAACATTAGTGCCAAGCAAAAAAACACTGCATTGGCACAATCTGCACTTCACTGGATATGTTTGATATCACATGCTTAAACCCTCAATTGGTAGCAGAAGGGCAAGTCTTTACCAGTAAGCCACCAAAGCCTTCTGTTTAGCTATTCTTTTATTTTAAAAATGCAAACTGATCTAATTTACCCTATTACTTACTCGATAAGAGAGAGAGGCTCAGAGCATTTCACAAAATTATTCCTTGGCTCAGTTATAACCATGCCAGAGTAAGACTATCACCTCCACTACAGCAAGCGCTAAATCAACTCATACAATGTACTTCTTTGTGTACGGAACTGGGCTAAATCCAAAATCTGAGACTAAGTCCTTTTGCATAAAATGATTGCTCTGTTTCTGTGTTTAGTGCAGCCTGCAGCCCAACAGTCTTGGATTCATTCTGACACAATAAAAAAAATGCTTATTCAGAAGACATGATCTTTCAATATGAAAAAAAAAACACCCACCACCAACAAGAAACAGATGGATTTTAACAGATAAATAAGGAAGGAAGATTGAACTGACTATGGGGAGATTTATTTAGCAACTGTTTCCAATTTGTGTTTGGGACGTACAGTAGCAGCATTTATGACAAGTCAAAGCCAGCTTGCTACTTACATTGCACATAAACAAACCTAAGTGAATAATTAAGCAACTGAAGTACTTGTTTTTCAAACTGTAGGTTAAGTTTAGAAAACTTGGTACCTCTTAGCACTTTTTGTTTCTTGAGAACGCTAAAAATAATTAGCATTACTACAAATTCTGTGGAGTCACTCAGCCTTTGGAAGTAATTCCAAAAAGATACACAAGCAAATCTAATGCAAGTTCTTGCATTTATTCTAAGATGATGCTCCTAATAAGGATATTGTCATCATAAACAACATCCATTCGGAAATAACTGCAAACACACCAAATAAAGTTTATTAAATGTCATCCAAAAGCCAATCCAGACTGCATAAGCAGTCTTATATTCAACAAAGTTTCAAGAAGATTATTGCCAATATTACTAATGTTAGTTACAGCAATTTGTTCAGCTGAAAATAACCAAATTTTCTGAACAGCTGAATTTCTTACTAAACAGTCAGCATGTGCTGACATTTTTATTTCATTATAATGCTTACGCTTTAAATGAAATTAGTGAATTTAAAAGCCCAAGAGTTATTGGCATTGGCAACTAAAGTATTTTGTGTGTAAAATAATACAGTATTGCAAATTTATTCATGTTGTTTGGCCAGTGTATCTCAGTTCTTAACCAACAATTTCACTGCAAGCCTTCAGACATTCGCACCATTGTTCGTGAAGACAAAAACAATATTTGATACAGCACTGGGGGCAGATATTGAATTGAGTAACTAGGATAATTATTGCAGAAATCAATGTGAATAGTAAGACATGGAGCATCATGACTGGCCATTTTGTTCACATGCTCTTTACTTTCCTCCTTTGGTCTCTTGTATTTTCCTCTGCCTTATTACAACAGGCTGGTCTGACTGGGGGATTTTGGGTACTGCTAGCTTCTGAAAATTTAAGACTCATTACTCCTACTTTTTGCAAAATACTATGATGGTTTTATGCTGTGGACATATGTCTCCCAGCAACAAGGGTAAGATGAACAAGACATTTAAGATGGATCATTGAACAGCTGATGGCAAATTTCAGGTGTCACATTATCATCCTGTATTAACATGGGACAGGAATCACATTTGATAATATTTTCACAGCCCCCTAGTACATGGCAAGGACTTGTCATTTAATAAAAGTAATATAAAAAATATCAATAGTGACCATATTTAAAATAATAATATTCCCAACAGCAAAGACAAGCTAAAGCTAAGGCTGACAGCGTGGTTACTTTTCCCATATGCATGATGTATGTCTTTATAAAATCATATGCAATTTTCTGAACACTAAAGTATGCTATCATCTGTATATCTAAAGCCCTGTAAGATGCATATTATACAGTGAATGAAACAAAATTCTCCAGGCTTTTCATTCTTTGTTTAATTCCCTAGAGTTCCACAGATGCTATAAAAAGCCTTAAGACAGAAAATGTGACGGTACAGTATTTCATACAGTATTTATATAAATTTCCAAGCAGAATACTGCACTGTATGAATAATCCTCATAACTTCCAAATATTTACATTTCTAAATCTGACCCTTTGTATGACTACAAAAATTGCAGGAAATAAACCTTCCCTTGTGTATTCACAGGAAGCTGGCTTATCAGAGTTTTAAGTCAAATTCAAAACATACTTCAAAAGCAATTGCCATACAGAAGACACTGTTTATGTGAGTAACTTGGTTACATCTCTGCTATATGAAGTAAAGTGTCATGCATTTTCCTGAGCATATGCATCAATACAGGCAAAAAAGCAGATGTTATTTTTCTTCTTTTATCAGCTGATAATCCATACACAACTGACAGTCTAGCATTTACATAAAATTTGAAACTGAGTACTTCATCAGTTAAGAAAACACAAACTTACATAACAAATTATCCTAACCTGTGTTTCAGGCTTAGTTCCAAAAATACTTTATGTATAATTTCTAGATCAGACTGTCCCCTGCACAGAAATGAGACACATGTAAACTCTGTAAACTCTGTAAAATTCTTCATTATCCACAAAGTTTAGGAAATGTTTCTTAGTTTCCTAAGTTTATGTCCAGCTAGTACCATGAGCTGTCTGCTGGCATGAGTATGGGTTCCAAGTTCCCTAAAACTAAAGTATTCTCATATACCTATCAAAATGATGAGACTCTTAAAGAATTACCTTCATACCACTTTTCTTTCATACTAACAGTTGTTTAGTTATAAAATTAGCTACTCCATCTGGAAGCAATGCAGCTTAGCAGAGAAATGTCTCAATTGATGCTTACTGAGAAGTTCATCAGGCATTTAGTGGGTTTACCTTTCCTAATAATTTAGGAAATAATTACCTTTTCCTTAATAATTTAGCTCTTTCAAATTCATAAATGGCAGATTTCAAAGTACTAAAACAGCTTATTTTTTTGTTTTTGCTTTTGTTGTTTTATTGTGTTTTGTTTATTTATTTATTTATTAGTAGAGGATTGTAATGTATCAGCTGTAATTATTCTTGTTGGCTACTTAGTAGTCTTTTCCGGGAGGCAAGCTAAAAATTACAAATAGCATGAATTAAGCTTTACTTTCTTGTAGATTATGCCTTTTTATTTTTTTTAATTTCAAGTTTATACCATCATTTTGTAACTTTCTGAGTAACCAATCAATTCTTCATCATTTAAAAGCTTATTTTCTTCTATATTTTTTCTTTGTGCTACAACATTCTCTAACACTGCTAGTTACTCATTGGAGCTTTCTGTGAATTAGTTCTGACCAGCTGGCACATAGTTGCTTTGGTACAGACAAAAGTAACAGTGTGCAGCTCTCACTGTACAACTGCTTGGGAATATCTACTTCTTGACTCATTTACAGTTCATTTAGAAGAGAATTTCTCAAGAAGCTGAAGTTAGCTGGGGATTTAGCTGGGGATTTTAATAGGCTAGAATCATTGCATGTGGAAAAGTAACAAGGCTCCCAAATTTGTGCAACAGATGTGAGGAGAGTTACTCTCCTCCCTTTCTTCTTGTCACTGTGTTGGTTAGTAGAGCTGCTCACAGCAACTGCTTATATACACTAGAGGTAGTCCCCAGTTCTCTTCCCACCAAGCACTGACTTTGCTGTTATGGTGCCAAGGGTCCACTCCTGCCCCCTTGCACAGAAACTTCCAGCAAATGTAGGTTGGACTTTAAAGATGAGAGGACAGAAAGCAAAGACATGCAGAAGAACAAAAAGGACATCATGAACGAAAAAGTCCAGGAAAATGAATGGAGGAAAAAGGCAGAAATTTGGTGTGGTAACCATGTTTCCACCTAGGAGCCCCTTCACCCATAACCTAAAGGGAGGAAGGTGTGGTTATGACTGAAGATGTGACTGTGGTGTCTTTCCCCAGCCCAGGGCTCTGCTCTGTTTAAAGAAAGAATGGCATCCTCTTTGCCTGGTCAGAGAGCAGGGAGCTGGCTTACCACCAAAGCTCTGCAGCACCCAACAGACTTCCTACGGCATCCCAAGGCAACTGGTGGGGACCGTGGACCAGGCAGGGTAGGTGCTGGCTGCAAAGCCAAGTTGTAAGGAAGTGTCCTGCCTGTGAGGAAAAGGGCACTGTTTGCTTTCACATTGTTCCTTTTTTTTTTTTTTTTTTTGAATGTCTTTCTCAGCAGTTCTGCTTCTCTTAATTTCAGAAGTGGCCTTATTCCATTTTATGTTCTGATAACCCCAACTGTGTTATTATTTTGCTGCTTTTAACAAATGGTGGTGCAAGTCTGTTTCAAGTTTTTGAGTGACTTGGAGTCCCATCATAGTCAAAGTCTACTTACACTACAGTTTCATTTCTGAACAGTGGTTAATGACAGTACTGCACAATCTATATAAGGCTTCTGACAATGCCCCCCCCCAGCAAACCTGCAAAAACAGGGTTTACACATCAAAGACTTTTGTGTCCCTCATCAATTAAACAGATATCCCAACTGGAACTTCCAAGCTGACCATTAGTCTTATAAGGCAAAAAAGGAAAGAGTAGTATAAAAAAGTGCTTGCTCCCAACAAATGTAACTAGGAACATTTCTCACTAGAAACACTTACCAGAAGAGCAGAGAGATGTATTGAACTGGAAAAAGGTCACAGCTTTTTTTCTTACATTTGCTTTCTGACACAGAGGTCCCCTTTAAAATGAGAAAGCAATCTGCTCCCAGATACCCTGGTCAGAACTTGAAAAATGACTGGAAGACTTATTCATAAAACTCCCAATGTAATTAATAGAAGTTGTGTGCCTATCTTGCCTCTACAGCTTTCAAAACTTCAAACTATGTTTACTGCTTGGTCCTAGAACTTGCAATGTTTAGTTCAGCAAAAAAAAAGTAAACTTTGTATGTTTGCTATTTTTTCTTCTTGAGGCAGGACAAACAATCAAGCAATAAAGACTATCAAATGTACTCTTACTATGTAAATTAATTTTATTCAAAACAGATTAAAAAAAACTAACAAAGCTTGCCTAACTACATGAGGTAGTACATGTAGCAAAACAGAAGGCAGAATATAATATTCTGAAATATGAAGAATACGAATCAGTTTACAAATTGAAAGGAAATAAAATCAACAACAGAAACAAAAAATACCAAAAATAAAGTTTAACAGCTTTTCAGTCTTAAAGCACAATACACTTTTCATAGAAAGAAACATAGTACCACCATTACATGTTCTTCATATACCATAATATGGTAAAATTAATGCACAAGGCTGTTCACCATAAATGAATTTTAAAAAATGGTGAAGCAACAAATGACGTAATTGTCACTGGGCTCCGTACCACTATACTTCCTGGCCTGCAGGAGTATTTGCCAGGTCATGAGGAGCAAGGTTAGCCTTTTTTTACCATTTTCTTTTTCTTAAACATTTACCCTCATAATTTTGTATAGTATACGGATACCACATGCAGCTTAAGCACTCAAGCTTGCAAATCATTTTGTATGTGTACAATTCTATGTTTTTTCTGAAACCCAATTTTAGTAAATTGAATGAGTCACATGGTAGAAATAAAGCATATGTGTGTGCAGAACTGCACTGCAGATCTGATGGCTTATTCCTTAATTTCAGGTTACTCAACTTCTCAACATGAAAATTTTCTTTAAGACTCAGATCCTCCATGATTATATACGTGTTTCACTCAACCTCCCATCCCAAGGTTGAATATAAGTGAAGGACTGAGCCATAGTGAATTGGTTACTTGAACTAAAGAGCTTAGCAGCATCCAATAAATGTTTTATTTATTAAAATATTTCAGAAATAACAAACATGAATGGCCCACTCTGATAGAAATATTTCTTTAGAGGAAAACATACTAATATGACCCAGGACTTCTCTATATTTTCTATTTTATTTAAAAATAGGTATTTGTATACTTGTTATGATTAGTGTGAAATTGAAAACAGTCTAGCTCTTCATTTATGCTTGCATGGCTAATGCTACTGTAAATCATCAAAATGTTATATATATTTTTATTTTACTTTAAGGCATGTTTTATTATATTGAATTATTGGAATGGCTTCTTTTATGTACATTGGAAATAAAAACTCAGGCCTCCCTATGGTATAGTTTTAAGGTTACTGTTAGTGGCATATATAAAGCACCATACAATGATATATTTAGATGTAGAAAACACAGAACATTTATGAGCTTTGAATTAACTGTATAGGAGTAACTGCTAAGAAAATATAGCAATATTTAACACAGGATTCAAAATATTGTTATATATCAATACAGATTTTCAAATGAATTTTTCTCCCATGTTTACTTTTACAGATTTTTTCATTAAGATATATATGTAATTTAAACTTTCTGGTGGAAAGCAGTATATATCTTCTGTACAAGAATGTTACAGCTTTATACAAATTTTAGGAATTATAAGAAACAGCCTTTATTATTCTCTTCCAAGTGCTCTGGTTTCACTTGCCTGGTTTACATTTTTCTCGCTAGTCTCAAACAACAGCAAATACTCTGAATGCCTTGCTTCCTGGAGGATTCTGTAAACTGAAACATAAAAAAACATTCCTGGTGTTATTTTTAAGACTGACACTCCAATGACATTTCTTTTGAATTGTTAAATACATGTCGGTTGCATTTCCTGCAACATTCCCTGTGGCTACTCATCACTTTCATTATCTACAATTTTTTTAAAAAATTGTAACAAAAATTACAGAAATTTCAGATTAATTTTTCTTCCAAGAAACTTATTAGGAACAAATCATAACACAAGAATTTCAAGAAATCCTAGAGTGATTCTAATTTAAAGAATAAACTTCTATTGAAGCAAAACACTAAAAAAAAATGTTTTTAGGAAAAAGAGAAAGCGTGCATCTTATGTTGACCATTCTAATAACTATATTCAGATATAACTTGCAGACCTAGGAGATTACTTGTTCATTGGTTGCATGCATTTCTAAAGAGAATTTATATTTTACAAATCAAAGGAAAAATATATAAAATATATATTATACATAGTAATATATATTATATATATAATATATATTTAAAATATAGCCTTCTGAATGGATAAATATCTGGCTTCAAAAGAAATAAAATAACAACAAAAACTGCAAGGAAATTTTGTTAGAATATATATTTTTGTCTAATAAACTAAATTAGAATGTCATATTTAATGGTCTCATTGTTTTCTATTTTGCAAAACCTACCAGAGGCATATCTGAGAAAGAAAGGGAAACAGAGTGAAAACAAAAAAGGGCATAATGAAATATGTTGTCTGCACTGGCATTGCAATCTTCATTACAATTCTTCAGCTTCACAGAAAATTTGCAGGGAAGTGCTCTCCAAACCGTTGACCTTGACTTCACCAAGATGGTAAAGTACAAATAATGATTAAATTTGCAACACTTTTTCGGATTCCTTTTCTACTCAGTGAGGAGATTTAGATGGAGAACAAAAGTATCAGTAAGGAAGCACTCTTCCTGAGGGAACTGGACAGTAATGGGGAAAAGGGGGTCATTCATGAAGCAAACGAAAACTGTATTTTACAAGTTTCCAGGTTTGCTCAAAAATTTATGAACCAAAGGTACAATCCCCCCCAAAACCCCTAATTGAAAATAAGAAAAAATTCTTTATCTTTCTCCTATTTCCAAGTTCTCCAAGGACAATTTCTGAGATTTTTCCCACAGAAATTTATTGGAAAGCCTATAGTTTTAGAAGTAACAATCATTCTTAGCTTTACAGGATTGAAAGAGTGGCACAAGAGTTTTTTTAAGGTCATTTATTTTTCTTCCTGTAGAACCTGGAGAATTTCAGGAATTAAATTTGATTTGCAATATGCAGCCATGTGTTATCATCATAAAAGACGCTAATACTCTGAGTATAATTAAATTAACTTTCACATCACCTCCATGTCTTTCAGAAAAATACTGATAAAAATAGTAAAACCATTAAAATGTTTTGTGAATATCATTTACGAACCAGGCTCGCTGATTTGACCATTTCACCATGAACGAATGAACCTGTAACCAGCTACTACTACCTGTCTATTGCAGATCCTCTAACTCAGACAGAATAGATCACTAATATTAATTAAAAAAAAAAAAAAAGAAACCAGAGGCTATTTTCTTATCAAATATTGTGTTAGTTGCAACATAATCAGAAGAATAAACAGGAATTTTTTGTTGTTGTTGTTGGTTCCCCCCACCCCCCATAAGCAGCTTTTTAGAGTAATGATTTATGAGCTTAGAGGAGGCAGGCAGCTCTGGTACCACAGCTTCTCCACAGTCACCACAGCTGTTACACAAGCTCTGTAAATCACCCAAGTTGGCTTATTTGTTTGGTTTCTAGCAGTGCCCCAGGTACAAACAGACATAATGCAAGACTTTGTAAACCTTATTGAGGTGAAGGATAAACAGTAATCTTTGAAAATGGGTCTGTACCTTTCTGAAAATATCCCATTTTGAAAGGAAGCAATGTACACCTTTCTTTTGTCTACCGGCATAACATCAACATAACCGCCCTGGTTGCGGACTACACCAGCATGTACAGCTGTCCGGCAGATACTGGATATCTAAGAAAGAATGAGGAGAAGTTTAGTTTTAATTCAGTTTTTTATTTCAAAGTTGTTTAAAAGAAAACTAATAAAGATGTATAAACCAAGTTCTAGGAAACATAAAATAATTATACTTATCACATGACTGATTTTATTAATCTTTACAGTACTTAAATCAGTTTCATAGGCCAGTTTATAGGAGTACAGCCACTGCCTCTTCAATGATCTTCCACAGTATGATCCAAAAATCATTTATTTCAGCCTAATTCAGTTCAAGGATCAGAAGCATGTTTAAATTCTCGAGTTTTTCAAAATGAAAGGCTTTATCCGCCTTCACTTCAGCAGCAGAAGTAGTAAAAACCAAACCCATTAATTATTATAGATCAGGAGATTCATTTTAATCTCCTGCCAGAGTCAAGCAGTGGAACCGCAGAACAGCAAAGGCACACTACAGCCGTATGAGATGTCCTCCCCCAAAAGTGACTGGAGTAATTCTATCTCCAACTGAAGAATTTCAAACAGCAGTGAAATGATCCATAATATTCAAGGGAACATTACAATTTCCTATCCAGACATGGACCAATATTAAAAGCTAATTAGATTAGTGTTATAATTTGAGCATCAAACAGAACAAAGAGGTCTGAAATAATTCCTTAGCTATGATAGTTGATTAATGCCAGAATAATGACATTAGCTCCTTAACTCTGAGTGAGGAAATAGACTCAGGAGGTAAAGTCTTTCCAGTTGCTTCAAAAGAAGAATTTTTATATCAGGGTCTAATTCCACAAACTTTACTCAGGCAAAACTCTCTGTGAAGTTAACTGCAGTTTCATCTGGATGAAACCTACAATCTCTGTCTGTTAATTTCCTCTCATGAACCTATGTAGCATAAATAATATTCACAGAAGGATAGTTCAGTGACAATCTTGATAATGTTGATTTAAATAATTGCTTTAAACTTGCAGCACTCTACTGCTCTTTGAGCATGTTAAAAATCAATTGCCAGAAGCATAAAACTTCTTAGTGTAGAATCTACTTCAATACACAGCACTGCAAAACATAGCTCCAGCTACAGTGAATCTCCACTTAAAACCAAGTTGTTTTGTGGAAAAATAAGTCTTCACTGCAATAGGTCTCTCCTCAACCAACCTTAAAAACTAAGCCAATATAAATATCAATAGCTGGTTACACAGACCGCTATTTAAACAAGAGTTGCATTTCTTCCAGTTATAATTGGAAAAATGTATATCTGTTCCTGTAGCTATTTTATAATCTCAATGCTATATAAAATCAGGAACTTAACATAGCAATGATTTTCCTACTCTTATTTCAACCACAGAAGCTGCCAGTTTCAATGTTATATAGTTTGTCTTTTAATGTTACAATATTTCTGAGAGTAATGATTTGAAACTGTTCAAAGAATCTTTGGAGAAGTTGCTTTAGAGTTTTTCTCTTCACACTGTTGGCTGCTGTTTTTGAACATGCCAGAAGGGATGCCACTTATGCTCCTCTGTACTTTTTCTCTTCCTCCCAAATTTGCCAGACTTTCAGTATATCCTGAACAGTAGTAGTCACTTTATTTCTAGGGTTACAGCATCCTTTATGTACTCATATTATGGGAGTACTGAAGGATCATACTGCTTGTGTGCAATTTCTAATGCGTAAATAGCCCCTGCAAATACAGGATTACAATCTAAAGAAGCAAAAGACAAGATTTACAAGCAATTAACTACAGTGAAGAGCTAGAAGAACACTGTTAATTACTAGTACTATAACATTGTAGCAACTTTGTTTTCAGTTCAGTTGGAGATAATAAAACAAGCTAGAGGTACAACTGGATAAAAGAAAAGTCACAGTTTGTCACTTCTGTAACCAAAGACTACACTTTGTGTATATTATTAGACAGGAAGATACCTTCAAAATTGCATTTGAGGGTGGCTAAGATACTGACTGTTCCAATGTTACTTGGAAGTTTCTGATCAAGTGAAAAAGAAAGAAAAGGTAAAGGGATGGAGTTTTTGACAGATGAGGTTGACTACTTGTTGGAAACTGTTTCCAGTAAAGCATGGAGTCATTGCTAGGATTGGTACCACAATTGGTTACTGGATCACTGAAGTATGGTTAGGCTAATTTTTAAAGCTAAAGGGAAGATGCTTACATGGGATATGTGAAAAAGAAGAGGTCAGAAGAATGGGATTGATGAGGTCAACTCAAGAGACAATTTTCAGATGAAAAATAAACTGATATTCTAATGCCGCTTTACAGATGAGCATGGAGCACAAATGTGCATACTTTATGAACATATGAACAATTAAATGAGTACAAATTCATAAACATGAATTATATGATTAAAACCATGTAGTTTTACCACTTTTTTTTTTTGTAGAAAGTATTAAGTGCTTTGAGCTTCCAATAACTTCTCATTGGCTTGGCATTCTTCATCTCCTACTCAATAATATTACATTACCCTAATCACACTTCCTGGAACTGTTAAGCAAAAACTCCTGTTAATTTAAATTGAATAGGATTTCAAACCTCTGTCTATCACAAAATCCAGTATATTATTGGTAATTTTACAGTAGCAGTGTAACAACACTTTCTGGAAGCCTTTATTTGCGTTTGTTTCTTTAATTTTCATGAACTCACCCTGAAGGATACGTAAGGCAGTATTTTAAGTTAATATAAACATTTCATGCAGCATTATATGACCTTGCTTTATTGCTGTGCTGTGAACCCTCTGACATTCGTTAGTATTTAACAGGTCATAGAATCTGAATACCAAGCTGCTTAATTATTTTCCGTCTTCAGCTACTCAGCAAAATACCAAATATCTACCACAGCATAGCAGTACTTTGCAAAGGCATTTTAACCGCAAGCCTCTCTCCCTCGCCACTGCAGAACTATAGGACTACTTAATAGTGTTTTTATATCATAGTGTTTATATTTTACTACAGCAGAGCATTATGAGTGTTTTTGCACAAGAGTTAGGGAAATATTTCCATGTATGGTTACTGAAACAAAAATTAGTATAGCCAAAATCCTCAGATGGTATGAACTGATAAAATTCCATCAAATTCTTTAGATAAAAGACCTTTGTTGATATGTAACCACCAAAAGTAGGTTCATTTTTTTTTTTGTAGAATTGCTCAATCAACACCCATAATGTAGAGCCACTACTACTAGTAACAGATGGTCTTTGGGAAAATGCTGCCTACTATGAAAACAACAGGATAAATATAAATAATATAAATCTTAACCTCTTAAGAAATTCTTACAATAAATTTTTATGAATATTCTACAAGCAAAAGAATGTTTTATTTAACTATTACAGCTATTTCAAAAAGCCTCCATTCTTTTGTGTAAAAATATTTTAGTACCTTGATAATCCAAGGACTACAGCAACAACAAAGGATGATCTCTGTATAGGCAGGTGCTGCAACAGCATCTCCAACAGAGTTTGGACAATCACATAAGGTATGACATAATACAGTTCTTGGGAAGGTTTTTATCGTATTTCACAAATAAAGTCAATTGAAAAGTGCTTTAAAAATACAGATATTAATAAAATGCTCACTGACATGACACAACTCTGAAATTACAGAAATTAGACTCAAAAAAGGTTTTGACAAAATGGATTAACCAAAGCTGAAAGGTGGAACCAACTCTTCAGCACAAGAAAGCAGAAAAATTTCTTTTTCCCCTGTCTCCCAACATGACAAAGAATTGCTATGTAGAAACTCTTAGCAGAAAGGCCAGTAGGGACACAAGGCACAAAGGTGGCAATGTGCTTGGGCCATATGAAGAATGAGTAATTTGTACTTCTGTCTGAGAACCACATATACTACAGTTCTTATTTATACCATAATAGCTCTATTCAGAAGAGAAACTCATTATACCATAGACACAGAATAAGAGATACTTTTGTTTTAAAGAGCTTGCAATCTACCTCAAGACAAGTGAAACAAAAGGAGACCAACAACAACAACAAAAAAAAATAGAAGTTATAGAGCACAGGGGGATCAATATTATGTGAAAACTCCCCCCACACATAAAAGTTTATAGACACTGGCTACATGAACCACGGCTGTGATTCATCTGCCACACACAAAGAGACAATAGCTAGCCGACTGGAAGAACGGAGAATGAAATAATGGAAGGTTTTGTTTCCGTCAAGTTAGTGACAGTCATTGCAATGTCAAAGCTAAAAAAAAGATGGGAGAAACAAAAGGGTAAAAGTTCTGTGGGGCACTACTGACAAATCAGAGAACAACTGAAAAAGGAGTATCAATAAAATATTAACTGAATTTAAGAATGAACAACGATCAGACCAAAGCTAGAAAAGGAAATACTTAACTAGATTCTCATGAATAGTATAAAAATGGTTTTGTAAACATATATTTTTGATGTGACATCTGTTAGTTATCTGTTTTTAATTAATATTTCTGCAAGCAAATTCTTGTATGTTTACTAATTGCAAGTGGCCTAAGTACTAGTGCAAATAAATAGCCATGGATATGTATTTGTACATACATACATATGAATATGTGGGGAAAAAAAAAATTGAAGGAACATCAGAAAAAAAAAAACCACATCAATTTTGTGGAATCTACCAAGAAGATCATTGGCTGCAATTTGTGATACACTTGCTATGACAAGTGGGCAAATGAATTCCCTGTACCTGCAGACAGATCTGTAAATACATGAAAAACTGAAAAAGAGGACACATTTATTAAATATTCCCTATAAACACTTCACCCGAAACTAGTTCAGTCATAAGTTATAATATACAAAATACACAGTTGGATTGGGTAGCAAAAATTCCAATAAACAGTATCCTATCTTTAAAATAATTTAAATGATAGCAACAAAGAAACTGTAAAAAATCACATAATGCCGATACTATCAATGGGAATTTCTGTACAAATAAAGGTAGGATGCCTCTGCCTACATCTGAGCTAGGTGCCCTAGGACCCTTCTGTAGGAAATGGAGAGGAATAAACATCTCTAGTAGGCTCATTCATCCGATACAGAGGTAGACACTCAGAAAAGGTCAAATAAATTCTGCTTTGCAGATGCCTATTCATCTCCCTCACCACTACTACTACAAACTGCTATAAACATAACCTAGATGACCAGCCTCAGTGTAGATATCTACCCTCTCAACACCTGAAGTTAATAAGAAGACTCCCATCCCTGGTTTCTTACCTGTATTTATGTCCATTTTTTCCTAAAAGCAGTATGGCTGTATGCATTTCTATACAATGGAGATGAATAATGAGAAAGTACATCTAAAATAATTTTAAAACACAACTCTGTAACACTAATTAAAGTAATCTGGGACTTTTCCAGCCAAAGCAAGTATCTATTCTGAGATGTCCTCATGTAAAAGTTAAACAGGAATGAGTCTTCTTTCTCCCACAACAAAACCTCTTCTATCTAACTGGGAAAATTTGGCTGTAACTTTTCCCTGCAACCTCAGAACTGAAAGAAAACTGTGTTCCACAAAATGAACTATCATTGAATCTATTTTCATTCCCCTCTTATGTACATTAAGGACCCAGTTGCACATGCATAAATCAGTGTTGCTTATTGAACTGGAAGGGCTTCTCACGCAGGTAGGATAGGGAACCAAGTTATACAAGTAATCTACTGGACACTGGTTAGTTTCAAAATAACGATGAACAAATGTTTGCATATTATTTTCACACATTTCAAAGTGCTGGAAAATAGTGAAAAGCATCATCTGACCCAACTGAGTGCCATACTACTCTTTGTGACAGCTAAAAGACAGTTAGAACATGCAGCTTACAGGTAAAAATGTGAACTGTTCTCTCTGCCACTACATTCTGGCTTCTCCGTAGAGAGATGACAAAGGAGAGACATAAAAAACAAATATTTATTTAGTTCTGGCTATCCACTTGTGAACTAAATATGATGTAGAAAAGACATGGCAGATAAAAATGTTGACTAGGAAACAGAATGATGGAAAAAAATGTAATATTAGTCTCTTAAAATAATATAACAATGTGACTTTACACAAATACACCAAAATCCTTCTGCAAATATTTAGCTATCTACAAAGATAAGAAATATCCAAAATAATGAAAGTGTGGACATTTATTTTCAGAATAATTTCTTGGTTAGTCAGGCAAAAGCTATGATTGCATTAGGGTCTAAAGGGCAAGGGTTTAAATGAGTATACATTGCCAATTCTGAACAAACCAATGGGAATTTGATCAAAAATTGAAAACATGGGTCCAGAAACTACTGAAATCTACACTGATTTTTTAATAAAATTTCCATATCATCAGTGGCTGAGTACTTAAATGGAAGCCTCTGACAAAGTACTTTTGAAAATACTGTTATAGCACATCTTTTTCTGATATTAGGTCTAAAAAAATTGCATGTGGAGGAGAACTTGATATTTATATGGTAGTGTTATCTTTACACTATAGATTTTCATAGGAATTTATTCACAGTACTTACATCAGAATAAATTCGTGTTCCAATTACACGAGCATAGTGTGGATTTGCCTGCATACAGTTGCGAGGACAATATACCCTGAAATATTGAAAATAAAGCACACTCAGTTAGGCAGAATGATATTGGAGTATTACTATATCATATTCAACATCAGTATTATTGAGTATCAATGAATTTGATGATGCATACAGACAGGTCCATACTGATGCTAAAAGACTATCAGCTTTTGAGCTTTTGATACTACTGATTGAAAAGCATTGCTGATGCTTTGATGCTTATGAACTTGTGGTTCATAATAAAGTACTTGAAAACATTCTTCAGCATGTCTGGTCGTCTTCTTCCCTTTGGATAAGGGAAGAAGTGGTGGTCTCTTCATTTGACATATGTCAGGCTAGTAGAAAAGCCAGTGTATTATTATCTGTTTCTACAGCATCCGATCCAAACTGTACAGCTAAATACCTTCTCAGTATATTTGAATGAAGACCTGCTATAGTGTTGATGAGCTGATGATGCAAAAAATTTAACTTTGGAAGGTAATGAGATTCCTAGCTGATTTTAGGGGATCAGAAAGCTACTAAAACAAAGACTGTCCTATTCATCTGCATTTTATTAAACTTTGAGAAAAAACTGTCTCAGTGTTTCATGACTGCTATAGCTCCAATATGCACAGGAAAACCATGTGGAAAGCTAATAGCTAATTATAAATATTAATAGCTAATTATTAATAGCTAATAATAAAGCTTTTTTTAGTATTATAGAAGGTGGCAAGCATTTTGCTTCGTAATTATAACATGCTACAAGGAGGAACTGCCAGTAATCTCCAGATCTACTCTGAGAGGGTGTTGTTTCATTTAAAAATTGGGTCATGACTTTATGGCTTTGGAGCCTTCCTTCTTGGGGCAGCACCAGGCAAGCATTCTTCTCTGGGACACTATCCACGCTCTAGTCAATATGTGGCGTGTCACAGACCTTGGGCATGCTACAGTCTTATCAGATGGGTCACTGAAACAAGCTGTTGCAGCTGGGAGAGAGATTTTTGTCTGAAGGAAGCAAGAAAGAAGCCTTTGAGGACTTGATGATTTATGGTTAGAGCATGAAAGGGAAAAATGAGCTTGTACAATCAATGCTATGGATGATTACTGCTTGTAGCTCCTGAGACTACATTTTCAGAATTATGTTAGCTACATGCACAGAATCTTCAATGGATCATTGCTGTTGAGAAGTCCCTTAAGTTGATACATCAGAATTAATTAGTCATTTTTAATGCTATTTTTATTTTAAACTTTTTCTTAAAGACAGATCCTATTTTTCTCTTAACGAGGCTAGTGTTAATTTTCAATAATGAAAAAAAAAAAAGGCAGAAGTATGAGAAGTATCCGTCCATTCCTGCATTCCACTCCTTTGCTTACTTCTCCGCATCTTCCAGCTAGAAAGCCAGGAGTCACAGCCAAACACCAAACAAGTCCACGAACCCAAGTGCTACATGAAGTGATGTTTTCCTAGCAGTTCTGGCTTTGTACTTGCTTCCTGTATTGGTGGTAGTATTGCTATGAAAGTACTCCTGTGGATATCTCCAGCTTAGTTTGCGGTAAATCATGCTACAGTGTATTTACCTTTGACTCATCTATGGTTTTAAGAACTGTTACCGATTTCCTTCCTCAAAATATTGAGGCACAGGCTTCTTTTGATGAGTTAAAACATAGGCTTCAAAGAAATGGCACGTATATTAGACTGAAAGCTGTTAACTGACCTGCAGACCACACCTTACCTTAACAATATATACTTCAATTGTTTTGTAAACATATTTGCTCAGTCCAAAACTCCCAAACAATTTGATAATCTCTATGACAAATATCTGCATCAGTTCCTTTTATTGCATCTGTTTTACAGGCAAATAAACTGAAATACATGTATTTTGCTCAAGATGCATAGATTTAATAGTGGACAAGACAAATGGATCTTTCTTCACAGTCTTTAGTCTAATCAAATCTTCACTAAGATTTACCAAGAGAGCAAAGAAAGGTGTTGAGATTCTCCTTATGAAAAAAGCCTGAAGATCATCTTCACCTACCCGGCCTTCTGCTTAGACCAAAGACTAAAATATCAGTAAAAAATTTCTGACTTCACTTTTACAGCTACTGCTGCCACCTTTGTTAATGACAACTACAGATAATTAGTATCTGACATAAAATATGGCAGCTCTTTGTAATAGTAAAAGATTCAAAGAATTTTACCTTGGACAGTGTGAGGCTGGTTTTTGAAATGGGCATAATTGTTCCACTGTTGTTTCACAGGTGATAGCTTGAACTGGATAAAGTAAAACAGAAACCAATAAATGCGTGCTATTTAGAAAAACATAATTCAAAGTAACTGAGTTTATAAGAAATAAATGCTAACCTGTTACTTTAGAGACTGTGAAGGAATTAGCAGATTGGTATTTTCTGAAGAAGAAATAATAGAAATAGTCAATAAATAACATCTCTTAATGTTTTATGTCTTTTATGTCTTTTTAGCTAGGAGAATTTTTACCCGTGAATCTAGAAATAAATTCAAGACATTGTCCCTACCCTATCCAGATGTGAATCTTTTTATTGCAATGGCACATTTACTTTGTACTCCCAGTGAATCTGTTTGAAAATCGGGAATACATATTAATCTCTTTCGGTAATGTAATTTGCTAAGAGACTAATGTGCTAATAGCAAATTATGCAATCTCTTTGTCCCTCAAAATGTAGTTACCAAAATCTGTGGCTGAGAAATGCTCAGAAGCATCTATCTACCAGAAGAGATCATTCACTTCCCCCTAAAGGTTCATTCCTAAAAACAGCTCCAAGCCTGAAAAGAGTTTCTCCTGACAGCCTTTTTGAAAAATTTCATTAAATTTTACTTTTGGATCTTGTATCTATGTTAAATTATCATTGGTATCACTATAAACCCAGTTTAATACATAAAATTTTGTTTTTTTTTCAGGAGTTACATGGTGTCCAGATGTATCTTTCCTGTTATTATATAAACTCAGGTATATACATTCTGCTGTTATATTACGATTCGTGAACACTTCTATTTTACTCCTCTTTAACTCCTGTTTTACTCCTCTTTTACTCCTATTTTAGCCCAGTTGCTATGCCTATGATTCTAATATTTTCTTTTGTTGCAAAGAAGCTTATGATGGTTTTTGGCATCTATAAAATTATTTATTAAAAAATAATAATAATAATAGTGAAGGGAATGATTCCCTATTCACCTGTGGAACAAACTCCTCCTGTATAACCTATAGTACTTGCAATTTGTATTTGGGAACTGTTTGCTTGCATTGATTCATTTAGTTGGGTGGCTCACCAATACCACATTTGCTCATTTATTGCCTTCCAATTTGTTTTCACTAAGTTAGCTCATTCTTCTGTTGCTCTAGCATTGTCAAACACTGATGTGGGAATAGTTCACTGTTCTTTTGTTGATTAGCTGGTAGAGATATTGTTAAAAGTTATCTTATACTATGCTAATACAACAGCTGGAAAAAAAAATGTATTAGCAATCCTGAATATAAATCAAAGGAGAAGAAGATTAGGAAGTTTGCTGTATATTGCACTGAAATTCCCTTTTCTCTCTTTCTAAGTTTTGGAATATCCTCTAGAAATGAGATTGACTTCACTTCATCTATTCATTGAATAGATGTGTAGTTTATGCAAGGCCCCATCTAAAGATCTTGGTAAGAGCCAGGCAGCTATCCGTTGTCTTTTTGTTTGAAGGTTTCATCTGCTAACTATAGAGAGAGCCTAATCAGGTAACACTGGCCTTTTGTAGTACATAGGCACCTTAAAAAAGTCTGAGCAATCAAGTAATACAGAATTCATACTACAACCTTGTAGAAGGGACATTTACTAGTAGTGAAACTTTGGTAAATAATCTTTATTTATCCCAACAACTATGATTTATAGACTGACATTATAGGACATTAATGAAGAATTATGTCATCTGCGCACACACATAGCAGCAGAAGTTTTCTGAAATGTATTTGTAGAGAGGAATGTATACATTTGGTCCTTTAACAGTATTTAATAAGTATTTAATAATAATTTAATAAGGCCTCTACTACATTTTTTTCCAACACCTCAATCACAAAACCAAAAACAAATTAGCCATTACTGTTCAGCTGTGATACAACTATTATCTGTGCTCACAGTAAACATAACTGAGTGTTAATACCTCACTCCTGTGTTCTGATTCTCGGAGGACAGGTGCCAAACATGCTCTGTAGACCAGACACTCTTACAGTTTTGTCTCAGGTGGCACAGAAACACAGAGATTTCAAGTCATGGGAAATCAATTCCTTTCACTTCAAAGATTTTCAGAAGTTTAATTACCACTACATTTGCAAGAAAGTTGACTCCTAATCCATCAGTATCAACAATAAAGATTTGTTTATTTCTTTGTCTCGAAGCATTTAAAAAAGAGATAATTGTATCTTCATTCTAAGGAGGGGTAATTTAAACCACAGTCAAATCATCTGAAAACCCAAAGAAACAGATTAATGTCAATCCCTGAATCAGTGCTATCTAGGTAGCCCAAATTCTAGGCCACTGAACTTAGTCTACCTGGCTCAATGTTCCGTTCTGGATTACGTAAATCTGTTGAAGAGAGAAATTATGACAGGATTCACAACATGTGGAATTGGTTTGCACAGCACAGAGACAGAGCACAGACCCTGATGGTTACCCTTGGTTCATACACAAATATATCATTCAGCAAAATTCTGTTTTCTTTCAGATTGATATTACTCATACCCTCTTGCACATACACTACTACTACACATATACTAACTACAGACAGCAATGTACAATTCTTCAGAATACATTAAGTATAGTGAAGTGCAGTTTGCAGATAATAATATCTTAGATTCCAACATACCCATGTTGATGTTCTATCAATGGATAATTATTCATGGTAACAGTCAATCAGATATACTCCACTTTCATGTACTGTTTTTCTGGTTTTACTTTCAGCATGTCAGTGAGTACTTGCATCAATTTTCACATACCAGTCTTGGGACAAGCACCTGAACAGTGTTGTACATGTCCAAATGAAGTTTCCACAGCATGCAGTATTATTCCATCATTGGCCAATGCAGAAATTGAGCAAAGTATTTGTGCAAAGTATTGTAAGTATATTACGGAATTGTAATAAAACTATCAAAAATATAAGAAGAGATGTATTTTTGCTTGGTTCACATTGTTTCTTTGCACAGTACAAGAGGGTTACTTCCAAACACAAACTTGGAAGATTATTGCCTTGTTAGCTGTCATACATTATTCTATACGTGGGCCAACCCTGGATATATTACTAGCTTTGTCCAAAACATTTAAAACAATCTACTTTAGTGTAAGTATGTACTACTTTTCTATAATAAATTTATACACTTACAAATGAATTAATTATTGGGTCAGTTTTCTGTACACCATTGTGTACACACTGGCTAAAGTTTCAAAATGGATACAATACCTGTATTTCCACATGTCCTTTTATAGCATTTTCATTTTTTTTTTTTGGTAAAAGAAGTATGAACAAAATACTATTACTGGTATATTTTGTATGAAATAACAAAACAAAACAAAACAAGACCTTTCCATACATTTTAAATTTAAGGAAACTTACCCAATTGACTGAATGCCATTTCTATAAGATTTGATAAAGTAATTTTTCCTTCCTTGCCTAGTGACATCAACCCAACCACCTTCATTGTCTAGGATGCCATAATGTATGGCAGCTTTACAAATACTGGATTGCTGAAAAACAGAGTGTGAAAAGCAGTTCCATGTCAGGCAAAGCCACTATTTTCCATTGTAATTTAATATGAAAAATTCAGGTTTTAATTACAATGTGTCATTAAAAACTTGGTAGATAGTCTGTTAAGTTTGATGTGGTCTATGTAGGTATTATTTCAAATAAAGAAAGCATCACTTTGCCTTATTCAGAGATAAAATATAATCATTTACAGTATACTTGTTCATAGTATTTTTTTTTTCTATACTGTTTTTCAGTTCTTCATGGTAAATTATACATTTTCAGCTAGGCATTAAGCTTACATAAGTAGACCTGTCTTACTGAAACAATCTGTATGAGTGTACTTGCAAATTGTTGTATTTTCCTTAAGTTGCACCTTCACATATTGGCACCCAAACATCTGGACATACAAATTTTACTTCTGTGCATGGGTAAGACATATGAAATACATGCAGAATAGCTGATGCAAACTTAGTTTGATGCTATCTTAAACATTTGATGTAGGCTTTTATTTATGGTCAACACTGATCTCTTCAAAAATCCATTCTTAATACAATTTTAACTAGCATTCCAATGGAAAATGCATTTCATTAAACATTCTATTTGTACAAAATCTGATTTTAAAATGTTTACCATTTCATAATGTACACTTCCAATAACCTTGGCTTTGCTGTCCAAACAGCCAGCAGGACATTCATACCTAAGAAAAAAAAACACAACTTGGCCTTAGATCCTGAGATTACAAAAGGGGAAAATATTCCAGCCTACACACTAATATAGCCTTTTTGAATAATAATAATAATCTGTAACAAAACTGTAGTGTAATGACCATTGTAAAATTTACCTTACCTATTGCAAGTTGTTCCTTTGCACTGATCTCTTAGCCGTACTTCACATGAAACAATCTGAGCTAAAACAATCAAAAAGCAATTTCACTGGAATGAATTTCATACTATATAATTCAAATTTGTTGACCACTTGAAAATCAGGTAAATTCCTTACACATTTGCTGTGTGCTTATTACTTCATTTTTCTCGCTGTCATCACTGCCTGTAGAGCCTGAAGGTGAATGAGTTCTCGGCCGGCTTTGTGCTGTTGCATCCTGGGCTTTGGATCGTTGCCGTTCAATCTCATTGGTTTCCTCTTCCGGTTCATGGGGAGAATAAGGCCTTTCTGAATCCTCTGTTTCAGAAAGCGATCGAAAAATGATTTCTCAGATGAAATAACTCAGTGTTTGTGGAATGCAAACCCCTTACTATGTTTTGGTAACATGGCGTTGTTTTCATAAAATTGTGGTTGAATATAAGCAAGAAAGCAAGGAAAACTTTCCACTGTATCATCAGAAGAAGAGTTCAAGCTTCATAATACATCTCAATTATCTTTCTAATGCTAAAAAAAGGTAGAAGTTTTCTAGCACAAGCAGCACAACTGAGGTATGATAATGCTCCTAATTAGTGTCTTCTTTATGTCCTCAGAAAACTAATAGGCCAAAGGTGATATTTCTTTTAGATGTTGAAGAGTTTTTTACCAAGTGTTTACCAAGTGTTTTACCAAGTTCATAGATAGCTTGTAATTAAAGAATCTGATTTAGTAAAAATTTGCACCTGAAAATGAGGCCCTTTTACTGATACATAATGCTAATAATTTTGAAATACTCATCACTAAACCTACATTTCTTACCTAAACAAGAACCATAAGGAAGCGAAAAACTTGGAAAATGAAACGAAAAACTTGGAAACAAAAACTGGGAAACACTGGTGAGGTTTTTATGGTCCATATGAATAGCTGAGTAACTTTCAGAAGTTATTAACAGAAACAGCTAAGTTGCTGTACAGAGTAAAACAAAAAGAAATAGTTTCATAATATGCTATGATTCAATGCTATAAAATATGAATAACATTATGAAAATTGTAAGAAGTTAATAATCAACCTAGCTGTCATTTCATTTAATTATTAATGTCTTCTCGTCTTGTTCTTGATTTTTCTTATAGTAATGCATATGGCTATGTCACTGAGCTAACATGTTTCCCTTTAAACAAATCACTGCATAGACTTCCACTATAATTTACAGACACGCCTATAAGTAACATACAGCAAAAAGTCTACATCTTTGTGTACTAAAGGCTGTCAGTCAGGACTTCAGCAGGAATTCAGCACACTTCACTCCCTCTCATGACACTCAGCCTCACGTATCATACATAGTACATGATATCATTCATCATGGTAAAGTAGGTGCCTACCATGTCTTTGGGTACATGCATAAAATATTCTATTCCACTATGTTAAAGCATAATGAGGAAAGATAGCAAAAGGTTACATTTCTCTGCCCAATTATAATTGTACTGTTGAAATAGTACGTACCTCTGTAACAAAGATTTTCTCTGCAACCTCCTCCAAAACTAGGGGGACACGCAGAACAGGGGCGGCCAGGTTTATAAGGAGCATGACCCCACCAGTTACCCCTTTAAACAAAGCAAAATAAAAAAATTAGCAAAACATGCCATTATGAATTAATACATAAATATGAAACATAATTTAGTATGTGGACAAATAAATTATGAAATCCAGCATTCACTTAGACCATAGCATTGTTTTCATAAATCAAACACAAAAGTCATTTAAAAGTCCACAAAAAAAAAAGGTCTGAAGTACTGACAAACTGCTGTAAGATTTTTTTATACTGGCATAGCACAATAAGACTAAATTCCTCAGCTACGTGAGAACAAGCTCCACTCTCCTAAATAGAATATCCTACAGGATACCAACCATTTACTTCATGTTACACATTCTTTAAGGTCACAGTCGGGAGATACATTTATTTTACAGACCAATATCACAATACAGTGAAAATCTCTGATGTTGTGCGCTAAAACACAGGCTACAAAACGGAAGCTCTACAAAATCACAGGAGTATTTGTGCAGCCAAGGCTGCCATGGGAACAATGATCTACTTTGTAACAGCACAAAAAATAGAAAACTCAACTGATTTCCTTTTAGATTATTTCCTGGAATATTATAAAGTATTTGCCCCCCTCGAGATAGTTTTGGGTGTCAGCCGACTTACTTAGGAGAATAATTGCATACAAGATAGACTGCTTTTGGCCAAATCTGTCCCCAGATGTTCATGTTATGACACAAATTAATCGCACAACCTATTCTGCTGCTTGTAGCCCAAACAACCTATGGAAAGGAAAAGAGAAAGATGTGAACACCAAAGCTAATTAACATGAAACCAAAACTGTTTCCAAACTTCAACATATAGAACTCAAATCATAAGAGATGCTATATTCCTCTCTGTTATAAATGGCTTGAAGCAACCTAATCAAAACTGACAAAGGCCACTCGGTTATATCCTTATTAGAAAGAAAAGCTTTACATTGATACAAAAGATATGGCTGTCATTTTTTAAAAAAAAAAACAAAACAAAACTCTAAGCATGTATTTGAAACTGCAGCAAATGTTTACAACACATTATCTGAAGAATTGAGTCTTGGAATTACGATGAATAGAAAACATTGAGCTACAAGATGTCAGATTCCTGTGCCCTAGAGTTCTCAGCACAACCTAAGAATCCAGAGGGATCTGGATTGCTTAGACTGAGAGAATAGACACTTGTCAGCGGTGAGAGAAAGTGACATTAACAATAAAACTATTCATAAAAAAACTCATAAACTGAAAAGATTCAAGTCACAGATCTTAAATGAATATGCTTTCATGTCATTGCAATCTAACGTGGATGTGCTCCTTTATTCATCCATTGAAACAATTTTCATTGCAGATCTCAAAATAATCTGAAAGAAAAAGTTGGGCATGTTCAAAGTAGACAAATACAACAGGTGCTAAACTTGCATTAATTCAAGAGAAGCTAACTGTGTAGTTCTTTCAGGACTTTAGAAGTCGAAAGGGATAGGTACTGTGAAAAAAAAAAAGTAACAAAAGGAAGTATATATATGTATTGTAGGTCTTGCATGTGATAGATAAGTGTAATTATAGTTATTTTTACAGTAATGGTAAATAAGAATATGGAGGTAATTCTGTCTTAAAATTAGATACAACGGTAAATTGTGATATTAAACACATAATACATGTTTTAAAATTAATCATTTTGAAGTTTTCTAATAACATATCAAGTATTTTATGTGGATTTTAGTATAATCTGAGGATCATGTATTTCCCATTCACTGAAAACATGACTGGCTCCCCTCAGAAAAAAATCCAGGTTAGATATGTAGACTTCAGGAGTACCAAATAAACTAGTTCTTATGCAATTTCAAAATCTTGCCGAAGTAAAAGCAACATGTTATAAACTGTGCTTAACTGTTATTTGACCTGATGAATTCAACTATGAAAACTTTTTAAAAAAAAATATATATATATACATATATGCTGTTTCTTCAGCATATTCCAGAAAGGAGTACCAGCATGCCAGCCGGCACAGAGATGAGATTATGCAAAGCGCACTGAGTAGTCACACTCATTACTAGGTATTGTGAGCTTTTTCCTTAATCTTGTTAAGGAAGTGATATTTATGAGGAAGAAATGTAAAAATCTGTATGACAACCCTACTCTATGTCACCAGTACCCAATGCTTGTAACTGTGTAGTCTAACAACAACAACCCCCTTTGCAGCTTTTCTGTGTCATACAGTGACCTGACTGGAGGTCTTGACTGTTCTTTTCCATAGATGACAAAACCCAAACCCACCTACATACCTGTGTGTAATGTGTACAAACAGGACCAGAGCATTTGTAAGGACAATATGGGTTGCACTCATGAGGATGTGGATACGTGAAATCTCTCACTTCATCATACCATGCCTGGACATGAAACGTTGGAGGCCTGTACCTATGAAAGCCAGCAGTAGTCTATTAGATCACTAAAGAGCTGTAAATTCTATCATTCTTCATTAAAGTAACAAGCAAATTTTGTTAGATTCCAAAAAAATGATAATGTATTATTAAACAGTGTCTTAAACTACCTTCCCCAGTGTGCCCCCAGATTCTGTCCAATTGACGGAAGAAGGCTTGCAGGCCCATGCTCCCATAGACAGGTTTCAGCCCACGACTCTGCAGATCTCTCCAGTTCTGTATCCCACGTCTGAAATATGAAATAAAAGAAAGGAACACCTTCTTAGAAATACTTGATGGGTACCTCATACACTTTAAAAACGGAACAAAACAAATCAAAAAAAAAAAAACAACTAGGAAGTTTGTCCATTTTTAAAGCTTCTGTCTCTGGGGCAGAAGACTGAAGAAAAAAATGACACTTTACAATTGTATGCCCTATTTTTGTTACATAAGAGATAGAAATGTTTCCACTGAGAGAAAAAAAAAAAAAAAACAAAAAAGCTTTAATCCCATCACAGTTTTCCCTTTCTAAAGCATGTGCAGGCATGCTGCAGCAAATAAAAGACAAATATGAAACTGAAAGGCTTAGTTCAACTTTCCAAGCTAAATTAAGTGCATTTTCTGTCTTGTGAGATTTCTTTTTAGTAACAGGCACTTTTCTTAGCCAAAAGAGTATTATCCAACACACTTTCAACATAAGGCTTTATTTCCTCTAAACCAATAGTTTGTTTGAAATGAAAGTGATTTTCTCGCCCTTTTCCGTAATCAGCTTTTGTTGAAATAATACACAGTGCAAACACAAAATATGAAAACTAGAGTAACGTCAGTCATTGGTTTTATGGCTAAGTTGATAAAAAAGGAGGCATTCATGTTAGCAAGAGGCAAGCTTAGGATAAGTTAAAGAAAAAGATTATGTATTATTGGTTATCACAATTGTTTATCCTTTTCTGTTCTTTAAAGCAATATGGAAGAATAGGTTTGTAGCTGAAAGGCAGATGCAAGTTTCCCTCTTTCAAAAGCATACTAAAATCCACTCATCTAAACCATACTGTGTATGTTTAACGTATTAGGCTGGGGTTTACTCAAAGTGGTTCTTGTTAAGCAAAGTAGTCATACTGCTGATTGGCTTTCTAAATCTCTTGATAGTTGCAGAAAAAGTTTCCAGATATCTGACTCACTGATACCAACAGTCAGGTTAGGAGACTAAAATATATGCAGGAAGGAAACACATTTTTGATAAAAGCACAATTATTTCATCATATGTTCATACTAAGTTTCTTAGCATTAGACTGGGTTATCTAAGTAACAATAATTCAGTCTTTACAAACCCAAATTTCCGTGCAGACACTGTAGATCACATCCACAAATTTTTTCCACAGACTGAAGGTAACAAAAAACCTCCTTTATACAGCCAAAGAATACAGAAATAGACAAATTCCATATGCTATAATTTATTTTTTCTATTGATTTTGACTTGCAGTATTCACATTATTAATTAAATTACTCATTAAAAAAATATACTTTTGGTTACGCAACACCATGATTATGGACTAATATCACTCAATTTAACCCTAGAATATCTATTCTTGGTTCTCTTCTTCAGAAGTCTCTAATGCAATAATTTCCATTTTGTCTGTTATTATTCGTAAGAAATTTACAGGGTACATTTTGACTCCCAAAATGCAACATTTATGTTGACAGAATTCTCTAACAGTATAATAATGACAGAACAAGGCTTTTAACCTACATGTGGACACAGAACCCACTGACTCTAGGAAACAGTAGAAAATTTCTATTCACCCTACTGGGCCAGTATTTCAATGTCGTAAACCATAGAATTCCAATCTTAAATCAGAAAGTTTTATATGACAGTTTGCATAAAGCTTTTCCCTTTACTTATCACACCATCATAAATATTTCTTCTTCCTATTGTACCCATTGTTAAAAAGCAAAGATTAACACATTTCTTCTACATATGTACTTATTTCTTATAAATGGTAGTACAATTGCTTCGTGCTGGAATCACGAGTCCATAACATTTTAAAATAAATGCCACTATACTTTGTCCTTGTTTATATTGTACAACATAAGTCAACTCAAAATCTTGTATTACTTAGATTTAGCTCTGAACACGTCCAAATGTAAAGATAACATACATCCCAAGTAATTACTGTTAAGAATGGTTTTACCAAATACAGAATTAAGCTATACCAAAATGTGTGCTCCTGCACACTTTTATAACTTCTTGTCCCCAAAGCCAGCTAAATTTTCTTACAGCTTTTACGAGCCTCAGAACACCAAAATATATTCTCTGGTAAAGCATCCTCCCACATTTTCAACTCTAAAAAGACCAGTGACAGATAAAGGAACTGTACTGCTTTGCTGGTGGTGTCTTTTTTTTTTTTTTTTTCTCTCCACATAAGTTTCAAAATATTTTATGAAGCTATTTTAACTTAAATAATGATGTTTTGGAAGTTCAGAGCTACGTAGTCAATAGGAGCTGCTTGAAGCAATTGCTCAAGCTTGTGAACAAGTTTAAAAAAAAAAATAAATTAAAGACTGATGATAGCTATGCATGACAGAGCCATTCAGAACTCTGCAATAAGAGCCTTTGATGAAAAATTTAAATTCATTGTTAATCCTCCTGACAGTTGTACACCCACACTCCATTGTACCGTTGTGATTGGATGTTGTCTTCAAAAAGTTTCTTCAATGTTTTTGTTCTTTTTTTGTTAACTGTTTCTTGCCTTCAGCCACAGTACAAAATATTGTCTTTACTACTCTCTGCTTGCCTAGCCAGAGATAGGCACACTTTCCAGTTTCCAGGCTACAACCTTACCTGCGGCAAAAAAATAATCTTAAAGAATGGGTTCAAAGTGAAGCTCTTTGCAGGAAGCACAGTGCAGAAAGCTATATCAGCAATGAGGAGCTTGGGGTGGTTGGTTATTTTTGCCCTTTGCAGAGTTATTCCTGAATCCGGAAGAGGTTGGTATATGAGCCAAGGAGGCAACTCCACTCTTGCCAAGAATAAGTGCACGAAATCATCTCAGACAGGAATCTGAACAATTTACTATGGGCAAGAGGTCCTAGCTTATAGCCAGGTAATCACCTATTTCTTTTCATGTTACAGAGCTTAAATCTATCCCACTGGATCTTTCCAAGGTTTTTATTTACTACTGCTTATGGTAAGGTGAGCCCCATCATAGTGCACTTTCCTTGGAGCACCTTCATTTATGATTCTGCTCTGGATTCCTCTAAGACAGTGATAACATCAGCCTTCCTTGGTCATTGCCCTTCCATGTCAATCATAATGACAGGTCTAATGACAGGAACTCCGCAGACTCATCAGTTTGTGACATGTATGAAAGAGAGAAAGGAGGGAGTGAAATAATGAGGAAGTTAGAACTAAGCTAATCACAATTTTTGCCAGTCTTCATTGAAGCCAATAATTAGAGGATTAAAAACAACTTTTGTTTCATTGAATTTTTTCAAATTTCCATTCTCTGATAAAAAGTTTTAAACTTTTCTGTGATAAAAAGTTTAGCACTAACAATAGGGTAAACAATTGTCATTTATTAATGTGTCAAAGAAATAAAAAATCTTTAAAATGTACTAAGAAAGTAATTATTTAGCATAATGAGATACATTGTTTTAACTAGTATGGTAATTTTGTATATATATATATACACACACACACACACACACACACACATTTTCACACCATTCAGTTATCAATTGTTCTTTGTATCAACAGCTTTGGCACTGTTTTATAACACCGGAAAAAGAAAACATTTTTTAAAACTTGCACAATTCATATTTCAGTACCTTTGTAAAATGTCTGTGATACTATCTCATGGGAACTGTCTCATAAATCAGAATTTAAATATAAGCATAAAAAGACAGGTATCTTTTTACCAAAAATGCAGTACAAAATTTCACCACATACATTTCATATGCATTAATTTTAAGTTTAATCACTAAAATTTTGATGAAAGTTGATGAATAAGAATTTTTATGACAAAATCATCAGAAATCTGATAGAAAATAGTTGGTGCTATATTAGGATTGAATTCACCCAATTATACTGCATACACAAATGCATGGTAGGCTGATCAATCAACAGATAACCTCAACTTCAAAATGTTGTGAGATATCTGAAATGAATCAGGTATCAAAAAGACTGCATATATATATTAGTTTTGCAACAAACAATGCCACATGTCTTATTTTATTCCCTGCTTGTACCACATAATGAAGTCACTTCAGAACAGTCAGCTGTTCAGGAAATTCTCTGTATGTGCCAGAGAAGAAAGGACTCATTCATTTGTTTCTCAGCCTTTAACACCTAAATCCCTTATTTCAAAAGCCAGATATAAAAACTACCTGGCATGGATATAGTGCACATATAGCTAGCATGGTTTATTGTCAGAAAACACTGCCTATTATTCTGCCAGACAATGTTAATTAGATCCAGGATTTGGTTTTGTGTGTGTGTTTTGTTTTGCTTTGTTTTTATAAGAAGGAGGTCATGAAGAAATATTCACCTACAGTACATCTTAACATTGCTTCTTCTTCGTCAAGACTACAGTCGAGTTCAAATATGTTCAAATATACAGTAATTACTATTGCTGTGAATTGAGCCAGTTATTTCAAAGCTAGTTCAGGTATCCCAATGCCAAACTGCAGTTCACAGTATGGAGGTATACCAAGTAGATTACCAATATGTAGTTTAATTTCTTCTTCATTTTAATTAATTAAGCATTGTTGTTGGGTGTGATGGAGTAAGTCTCAAAACCATTATGTATTCAGATGTAAAAAATCTGTCAAGTATGAATCATACAGGAAACAATCTTTATTTGCAGTCCTCACAGTCTAACTGTCTCATTTTCTCAAAGCCACTGCTTCCTGAAGCGTTTGTAACAGAAGTTAGAAGAAAAATAAAACCTCTCCTAAATTACACCAACATTGATTAAATATTCTGGAAGAGATCCAAGACATTTTCTTGATTGCCAGAGACTTTCAAAAGAAAATTAGAAGGGGATAAAACACCAATAAGCTCCTAAAGCCAGTAAAAAGGGTAGAACGGATTAGAAGTCAAAATTACTTGGGCCTCCAAACCCTACCAAGACAGAAGCAATTCACCATAACTCCAAATCACAATGGAAAAGTTTTTCTGAATCTCCAGGATCACTCTAATTTTTAATAATAATAAATAATAATAATAATAATAAAATGATAAAATTCCTGGGAAAACTTTATCTTAAATTTATATCTGACAACTTCAGTGACATAAAAAGATTTTACACAGGTGTTAATAACATTAGGAACAGGTACAGAAATTTTCTAAACAAATGAAAAGCTTGTAAAAGAATTCTGACAGGCTGCAATCCCTGCAAACACAGCAAACACAGAGTAAATTAGCTTAACAATATTTTTAAAGGTCATTTCTACAGCTACATGTAGTTGCAACTTAAACAATTCAAAAAGTTTTCTATTGATTTCCTGGCACACCTTGTCATTGCTTCAGAGACGGGATCATCAACAGGAAGAAGATGCTTTGCATCAGTGATCCCACCTTGAGTTCTGTCCTCTTCCAGTAGTTAAAATAGGATATCCAAATTTCCTTCCTAAATTAATTAATATGATTAAAGTTATATGAAGGAAAACTGAGCATATTAATTCTAAGGATTAAAAGACTGTTAATTTTAAAGCATTTTCATACCAACCCTGCCAAATTAGCTCTAATAGAATACATTTTATCATATTTGTTCTGGTCTTGTAGCTGGCTAACTGAAATGAACACAGGAAAAAAAAAAAATACTATATAGGTACATAAAGCCTATGTCCTTACTGGAAGAGGAGTTTTATTCTTGTGCTCTTAATAGCATTTGTTTCACTTACATGATGGTAAGCATTTGGCTTCAAACAATGAAATCATCTCCATATGCAATGAAAGACATATATA
>VXAA01002585.1:44463-60639 GCA_013399115.1 Anseranas semipalmata
CATATGCAATGAAAGACATATATATATATATATATATATATATATATATATGTTTTCATGGTTCATAAAACTAAAAAGGCTTTTGTTCTCCCAGTGTTCTTTTCCTCCTTAAAACAGTTCAGAAAAAAAGATAAAAGCAGGCAAGAAAATGTATGAGAAAAGGTTTCCAAAAGCACATAAAAAGTCCCATTCCAAGCAAGTTACATAACCAAGAACTTCAAACGTGCAATAGGTAACTGATCAGTGAATCTTTACATAGCAAGGTGTTTGGCATTAAAAAAGACAGAGTAAGAACAGAAGAATATTAATTGTCACAGCAACACAGACAACTACATCCTCACAGAAGCAGGCATGTTTCATGTTTTAACCACAATGTCATTAGTGATATTAAAATCAGCCTACTGAAATATATATTTAGCTGACATAGTTCTGATCCTGTAAACTTCAAAAAGTTCTTCCAGAATACTCCTCATTATCAGCTGATATTTTGCAGATTTATATATTAAAAACACTTCTAAAACAACTTTGAAACAATTGGTATAGAAAACTTTTAAAAGAAATCTCTGCATAGCTATAGGCTAGGATTCTTTTTCTTGGTGAAAGATGAATAAAACCTTCAAACAAAAATACAAAAAAAAAAACAGGAAGTTTTTTATTTGTTTTCATAAAAAGGGTGACCGTGGTCTTCTTGAAATGTGGGTGTGCATCTACCTGATGCCTCATCCACTAGTTCCCTCATTCATGCTCTAACATGACCAGGTTTCAACGAATGTGCACTATCAGATTTCTTTGGTAAATACTGGGTACCGATGGGAGCACAAGACTGACGTGCAGCTAGGTAGCTGATTCCCAGGTCTGACAAGCACATTGACAGGCAATTCTTTTGATACTACACGCAAGGTAATTCAACCTTTTTATCAAGGAAAGATATTTCTCACATTGTGGGAAAACTACTTGTAGTCTATCTTTTGGATAAGGGATCATCATAGGGGGTGGCTTTCCACGTTTAGAGGCAGACAGGTAGATACTGAACATATCATCAACTGCTCAGCAACACAAACCTACCTGAAGCTCTTTCTTTTGTTTCACAGAACTCTGTCAGCGTAGCAACAGATGTAAAAGGAGTTGCTAACATGTCTTAAATGGAAAAATGTCCTTCTACTTTCCAAATACATCTTGTATTTTTTAATTCCAAGAGAAGATTTCTCAGTAATGCTAATTATAAAGACCAAAAGATGGAACCTAGCAATGGGAACATACCATGCTACTGCAGAGATCAGGAGAAACTGAAGAGGTTTTTTTGCTCTCTTGTCTGTTAGTACTCATGATGTCAAAGTGGTTGTAACTACCAAGTTATGTACCTCTTTCCTTTCCTCTCACATAGATCAAGTTTACATCTGCACCCAGCCTAAGAAATATATGTTTTATTTATCTGCCTCACATATAAGAGGGCAAGACAGGTGTAAATCAATATATATTCAAGTCTAAGTACATGCTGTGCCATTGCGTGGTCTACAATCTCATCAGTGCCATAGTTCCTTCCATGATTTTATTGAATACAGGGTTATCACAACAAATACAGTTTCCTGGCCCATAAACTACATTTTCTGATGGCAAAAACTATACAGAGTACAATTTTCAAGATGGCATTTGTTTTTGTTTTGTTGGGTTTTTTTTGTTCTGTGAACATGGAGCTAATAGTCAAAGGATTTTGGGTACTGTTATGCTCATAGCCGATGGCTAGAACACTCAGTACACACATATTCCTGAAGACTGCAGTTACAACCAACATTAGACATGTAGGTTCTTACGAAGGCAAAGAATGATGTTCCTCCCTCATTCCTGCTCCCATTCTGGACAAGAAATTACTGCCTACTGGTCTAGTTCCAAGTGATGGACAGATTCATGAATCCAGCCTTTCCTTTACAGAAACAAATCATGCTATTTTCATTTTACTTTATTTTATTTTATTGGTGGCATAGTAGATTGGAATGAGTTTAGGTTGTTCATGACAGCATGTCTGAGTTTCATTCAATAAACTGAAATATTTGGCAGATGTTTTTGAGTAGTAGGATAGTGATGCTGATCATAATTTTAGAGATGCTCAGTGTGCTTCACTTGTTGATATAAAAAATTGCAAAATTCAGAAGTATATGAGGAAAAAAAAACAGGCATAGGGAATAGAGAGTTTGCTGTTATTCAAGATCAAAATCCTGCAAGGCAGACTCCCTCTAGCAAGTGCTTATTTGAAACTTAATCAAGATACTATCTCTTAGCTTTTAACCTTGCCAAATTTACTCTTCCTAAAACCCCTAGGTCATACAGACATGACTAAGTTCACAAGTAATCCACTTCCTTAGGATAAACTATCTTTTCTTCTAATGAAATATGTACACTCAGAACAGGAGATCCCAAATGCTGGAAAATACCTTTTTAGTCAACCAAGAGAACATGTTTCTCTATAGAAAGTTACCAGTATAACCATTTCCCTTTTACTCTTGTATCCTCCTGTGTGACAGAAAAGGTCTACATTAACTTTTTAGGTACCATTGCTGTGAAGCATGTTCCTCCCACAGTATAATTCATCCACATACAAAAACCCTTAGCTGAAGGTTTGATGATGCTCTAGACTTGATTTCATTATCTATTCTGAATAGTCTACCACTGACAAAACAGCATGGTCTATAGCTCAGATGCTTCTGCAATCCAAATCAGTATACTCACACAGTAAAACTGCTATTGCAAACATATGTGAGCTAGTGTATAGAGCAGGGGCATTGGCTAAACTTCCAGCCCCTGCAAGCACCTATTATTCGGTAAGAGTAGAAAACACTTAGCTCTACATACTTCAGACTTATAGTCTCGGTTGGGTTATTTTATTGTCTTCCTGTTTCAGCTTTGGAAAACAAATTGTGTCATCAGAGTATCAAGATTATTGATACCATTTCTGCTGCATTTCTTAGCTCTCGCACAGACATACTATCTAAAACATTCCCTTCCATGAAGCCAGTAGTCAGGAAATTATGCTGATTTTTTAGACTGCAATACCATCACGTACACCATGACGGAGCTCAGACTGGATTAGGGTTTTTCTATAGCAGCATTTTAATTTAGATCAGGAATGTGATTTTGAAACAAAACTCCTGATCACTCCCACTTACTGGACAACACAAAGCACTCTTGAAGTACCAACTGGATTCCTTCCAGACAAAATGCCAGGAGTTGCGTTCCAGGAGCATATCTAATGCTTCACAGTTGTTAATGGGTGTTCAGTCCACACAAACAGATAAGACCTAGCTCAAAATAAAAAAACCCTGAAATGCAGAGAACATGATTGTCACGTCCTCAGCACCAATTCTCTTGCTCTACAAATCTGCTTGCATTGTACCACAACACTTGCTACACAAGCATTGCCTTTGTCAATATCTTGTTAAAACCTAGTGTACCAATAGCACTACTAGGGCTTCACAAAACTTGCACTAGACTAACTGAGGCTAAAACCAGGGTGGTAGATTAAACTAAATGGTGGTAGCAGTTACTGACTCCAGTCAGCTGCCGACTCTTCTTCTTCCCTTAGAAATTTACAGGCTTTGCAGCAGGGATGTTGCACACAATACGGATCTTCTGAATTCTCCTGGTTTACAACATATCACATTAAAATAAACCACAATTAACAACAGATTAACTTTACAGACTGGACTACAAATTGTGGTATTTAACCTCGGTCAACATGGGGTTCAAGTAGCATGTAGTCTGAAACCAAAGCTCTGCTTATGGAGAAGCTGTTTCAGTGAGGATATCGCAGGTTAAAGTACTTCAGTACTTTAAAGTACATCAACAGCTAAACTAATCACATGGGGTGGGATTAACCTCCCCTGAATTTAAACAGCCTCAAAGTAGATACTTATATCTGAGCTAATTATCTAAATAACTTTTGCAGTTACATAAACAAGCATCTACCGAGGGAGATAGTTTTAGCTACCCACTTTTAACTGAGATGAACTGTGTGTTGGAAATTCTCATTTCTCTCCACTAATTATAAAGGAAAACAGCTCAAATGCAGACATCTACACCAGACAACAAAAACTTGGTGAGATGAATCCCACCATTTGCGTTGTATGAGTCTGAAATCAAAAGAGTAAATTCTCACCCAAGGCAGACCAGCATAAGTGAGTCCACTAATTATATCAACAGGTATTACAACAGAACTGAGAAGCCCAGTAGCTCAAAAAATATTTTCGGGTAAAATGCAAAAAAGCACACTGATAAGATTTTAATTGGAGAGATTTTCATGTATGTAGGAAAATGGAAAAAAATCATATGGAATGGGACTGTATGGAAAGGAAAAAAGATTTAAAATTTAAGCTTAGTAAAGATGGAAAAGTAAGTACAGTGGGCACCACTGAAAGTAAACATTTACCATGGCATAGTATAAATACCTCATTGCTGTATACATTCTAAATATAGGGAGAGAGTAGTAAAAGTAAATACCACAGTACAGTATGGGTATTTATTTACTTTTTGATAGAATCCACTGTATTCTTTAAGACTAATGAGAAGGAAAAAAAAAAAAAAAAAAAGGAAAGATGAAACATTGATTAAGAAATACCATGAGCAAATAAGCCAGAAATACACTGAAGAACTAGAAATCAGCTGCATGGTACCAGGACAGAATAACAGAAAGGTACAGCTGAAAATGACTTCAAGAGACTGATCTTGACTGTAGTCTAGTCTTTTCCACTGAGCCAGAGTCAAATATATGTATATTATGCACTTTATTATTTTTATTATTAAAACTAATAACAGTAGTTTCAGAAGAATATTTATTACATTTTTCTTCTGGAGTTTTATGACTGTAAGAGTAAAGAAGATTTTCTTGGTATGCAACATAAACCTCCTTCCCTGCAATGCTAACTGATGGTTTTTTTTTTTTTGCCAAAAAAACAAGAAATCACTCTCTTTCCTGTAACAACCTTTATTTATTTCCCAGATTAAACAAATTGAGCTGCTTCACTCCCTCAGTCCTCCTCATAAATCACACATTCTGAGTTTATAATCAATCCCATTAATCTCTTTCATTCACCCTGGAGTGACTAGATCATTCCTAAAAAATGACCAAAACTGGACACCACATTTCAGACAAGGTCTCACCAGTTTTACACAGAGAAGTCACCTTCCCTCACATATTGTTGCTTCATATTACTTTGTAACTAAGTGCAACTCATGCATCTTCATATTGTAGTGTTACCTCTACATATTACTCCTTGTATTCTACCTGTTCAATTTCCTACTTACTCTATATCTTGCAGTTAAATTTACTGCATTTCATCATGTTGATTCCAGGCCATTACCTCTGCTTGTCAAGTTCTTACAGTTTTGCTTGTGGTCTCTAAACCAATCCCAACCTGTGCCCTGGTTAATGTATTCTGCAGTTTTCAAGCGTATTCTTTGCTCATCCAAGTCATAACCTACATGCCTAACTGAAACAGGACAGGCTCCAGCAGCATCGACGTCATCCATCAGCATCAATCATCATTTTGATCCTTTAACAGTGAGCTTCTGTCACTTTCCACTCCTGAAAATGTCGGGTGGAGAGTGTTAAAACCTTTCCAGCATCAAAAATATGACACCTACTACTTCCTCCAATACACTATGCTAGTTAATTACTAGGCCAAAAAAAGTAAAATAGATTGGTTTGATACAATCTCTTCTTGGCAGTTTTCTTTGGCTTCACTTTCAGTTAAGCTTAGGTGATGCATTTTCATCCATACCTAGGCTGCTAAGTGGAGTCCATAGAAACTAATGACTTTTCAGTACATCTGAAAAGTCACTTACTAGCACACAACATAGATGCTTATTTGAGTTTGAAAATACCAAACTCCATGCCAGCCTGAGGTCATTTACATAGTACATAGCAGAGTGAGCACAAAAACTCAAGAGTACTGACAACTCTCCTTGAAAATACAAAAACAACCATTCTAACAAGTACTGATCTATCCCTTAAACACAAAGAAAGAGGATATGTAAAATCATTAAACTTTCCACTAGCTAGAAAGTTAGGCATCCATTTTCTGTTAGAGGAAGACAGCCTGTCTAGAAATTAAATGGTAAGAACCTTACGTGCTACCGTGTGGTGGACTGGAGTTTATAGAGCTTTAAACTGGGCAGAGATCCCTGAATAGACCTTGAGGTTTCAGCTACTCTTTTGGAAAAGAGTAAAAAGCAGGAAAACTGTGGCTTTTGCCTGGAAACAGGAAAGCAGTATGAGGCCAAAAATATTGTTCCTGAATACTGAATAAATTGCACCAATATTTAAAAGTATCTCTCTTTTACAGTCTCTCTATTAGAGTTTCATGTGTCTGAGCTTTTTGTGTTCAAAAAGTAAAAACCAGGAATAGGAACGAGCAGACATGACTAATCATATTTAATTCTGTGTGTACTCTAAGTGTGTCAAAAAAACCTTGCTGGAATATTCAGGTTTCCAAGGTGTTTTCAGACAGTACATTTACTTTGCTACTTTTTAAATCCAGTGCATAAAGACTTTCTATTAGAAGAGGACTAAAAATCATCTATTCACTTCTAAATTTTGACACGAATGGAAGAGAAGCAACAGTGGTGTGCAAACTGATCTTGATTTCTGCATTTTGTCCATTGTCAACGTATGAATTACACACATTCATTACAAATAGTATTCATAAATATGTATAGCTAATTATAAATTGACCACAGCACAGCTCCTTACCTCAAATCCTAGTACTCATTACCATTATAGACTAGCTGTAACTGATTGCTTTCATGCAGCAGTTTTAGAGATGCTACAGAATTTCCTGGACTTTGAACAGGAATTAGCCACAGTATGTCAAATATGTGTCACAATTAATGTTGGCTTTTAAAAGGTGACCACCATGATTTGACATTAGTACAGCAGAAGTGAATCGAACTTACTGTCAGAGATCACACAGTGATCATATGTGACTTGGCCCTACTATCAGAAATGTTTAAATAAAATCTAAAAGAAGGAAGTTAGAAAATGTCTTAAAGAAAGAGTACCTGACCATTCAGACAGCCAGCAAGGAATTCAGGACATACATACTGCAATATGTATTAGGCATCATTCTTTCTTGAAACAGCCAAAATTCTGGATTTAATCCTATCTTCCATCTAATAAAGCCTTCATAATAAAATAAAAATTGTCCAGAAAAGATAGTGTTTTTAATGAAACATGCTTTTCTATTAGTTACTCTACTTCATGCCAAATCTAAGGTTGAGGACTATTTTTCACAGATAACAGGCTAAATTCATATCTAGCTTTTAATGACATTATATAAGAAATAATATCTTCTTTTTTCTCAATTAAAAAAATCTTAAGTTAAAGAAGATTCCCAGACAGAGGTCATGAAGATGACAGGCTACATGGAATTACTTTCATAAATCTCATTGATTCTTCCAGTGTTCAGTCTAGATTTTATATTTAAGCTCTGATTCTGTTACTACTGATTAAAATTTAATAATCTTTTTGATCGGGGGGTGAAGAAGTTCTCTGACAGCAAATAAAGGATGAACAATATCTGTTCTATGTTGCTAATTATTTTTATTATGGGAAGGCTCCTATAAACTTTGAGACGGTAAGCCTTTCTGGTACTTTCCACTTTCAGTTTCTTTACTTGGAGATGCTTAGTTGCTGTTGGCGTTACATCAATAAAATTCATAACGTGGACTTACCCACTTGCTTTCTTGGCCACTTCACATTGCACAATCCTTTGCTAAAACTGACAGAGAGAATAAAAGGGTAAGTCAACGTCACTGTGCTCTTTGATGCAGTGTCAGTAGGCTCTGAGCACAGGCAAAGAAGCTGAAGCACTTCTGCCAGCCTTTGAAGTGGAGCAGGAAAGTGGAAAACCAGAGGGAAAGCAGACAGGTTCACTCTGAAAAGGGCTGCTCTGTTTTTGGCACCCAAACTGTTCTCTGGCCACTTACAGGATTCCACAAACCAAGGTTTTCTGCTCGAGAGGAATGGGAATTGTTTTTAACCAAGCATCCCTGCAGAGTTTTGGCAAAATGGACAAGGCAAACTAAACAGAGACATATAAGAGTTTTATCAGAAACATACAGGAATTTCAACAGGGCGCTGTAATTCAGTACATAAAAAGTCACCAAAATGTACACATCCACTGCAAGGCCTCTACGTTTCCTAATGCTGCTTCAATTCTTCACACACTGGAGCACTGACACTGACTCCAGAGCAGATTTCAATTCTGTAGCTAAGAATGTTATAGACAGAAAATGTCAGCTGAGAGCTGATAGATATGTGCAGAGAAACTGCTAGATCCAAACTTATGCAGATCACGATTTAAAAGCAGCACAAGATAGCTGAAATTTATTTCAGTCCCTATTGAAACAGAGATTGAAATCAGCCACTATGATATGAATGACATTTAACTAATATCCATGCAAGAAATCTATGTGCCAGTGGGTTCATCTGATCTAAAGTCCAATAATCTGTATTTAAATACAGCAGGAATTTGCCTGAGGAAAATTAAGAAGAATCTAAATGAGAAATATTTATAGTCATTCTTCACTTTCTTCTTCTGCAGTCTGCATGAAGTTACTGAAATCAAGTGGCAAGTTTTCAAGACCCCCAAAATATCATAGAATCAGAGAATCATAGAATGGCCTGGATTGAAAAGGACCTTAAAGATCATCTAGTTTCAACCCCCCTGCTCTGGGCACGGTTGCCAACTACTAGAGCAGGCTGAAAGGAGTGATATGGTATCAGCACTTGCAACACACTGCTATCAAAGATTTCAGAAAGCAAAGACCTTCAGAGGTAATATGCCAGCACAAAGTAAGAATAAATATATTTCTATTTCCCCACTGTGAACAAAATATGGATGCAATACTGCTGTCAGATGCACATACATGATTGTCCCTAAGAACCATGCAGCTATACCAGATAAATACTCTAATCTGAACTTTTGAAAAAAGTACCCCTACAAGATTTTATTTCCTTCACAAGGTTTGAAGAATGAAACTTCTCAGAAGCAAGGCATGGGCTTTGTGATGACATCCCTAGCATGGATTGGCAGGATCTGGCCAAAAGAAGACTAAAAGATAATTAAATAAGAAAAGACTTCCTTGCCCTTCCTTGCCTGATGTTCTCCAGTTACAGTAATTACAAAACACGGTGTGTGGCTAGGTGCCAAGAAACACCAGGTTGAAATACATTGCTATCTACCAAGCTGGGAACCTAAACATTTTTCAGTACAGCAAAGGCATACACATGAAATGAGGATTTCACATGAGCTAGTCAACTTTTTCATTTGTTTGGGAAAACATTTATATATATATGAAAGCATGGAGTGAACACAAAAAGAATGGTTTCAAATAGAATGTGTTATAAATTCACTCATCAAAATTGCATTTGTAAATTTTACTCTTGGTGGGTCCAAGTTTACAGAGTATAACTGATCAAAATACAAAGGAACTAACAACTTCCCTTATCCAACCAACGATGACTATTTTTAGGTGTTGACCATAGCCATGAAAGAAAAAAAATTGTAGTTCTCATGAATATGTATAAATTTATTAAAGGTACAATGTTACCACTGAAATTGTTAAAAAAAGTTTTTGCAAATTTAGTCCATGATACACAGATAATACTTACAGAAGTGTAGTTAAAAAGATCAGGAAATTAAAGGATTGTAGTGTCTAAAATAAGTATTTCAGTTTTATTAACACTTTACAATTTAGTAATAATTTATTAACAATGTAATAAAACCCTGTCTAACTGGTTAAGGTGGAATAAGGCTTTCCATTTTCAAACGTCCGGTTTGAAAGGACAAACAATACTGATCTCCTGATTTGTTAACACTGTTGTATGTCACTTATTTAAGGGTGGGACTGATGGCAGGAGAGTGCAGAACGCTGTCTAAAATCCATTTCCCAAATAAGGATTTTAACCACAGAAAAAAAGAAGTATTGCCTTATATATTCCAAGATTCTTGGTAAGCGTACAACAAATCATGACATTTCCCATTTTTGTCTTAAAGGGCAGGTCTTTGCCAAGGGAGGCTGGGCAGTAACAGACAGCCCTCGCCCAGTACAGGAATTGGCAGGGACAACAGATCAGCCTCAGAGCAGAAGAGCCTCAGTAGCACACTGCTCTAGTCAGACTGATGACTGCCATCAGCAGTTTGCTTCAATTCTCTGTACTAGTACAAACATTTTTTCCACAGAGTTACCCCAAGTGACTGGTGTGAAGGCCACACTGGGTCAATGGCCCGGGATGGGAATGTTGAAAGCATGATATAATTTTGCTCGGGTGCCTTGGAACATCAGCAGGAAAATGTCAGCCCTCTCTGCTCCCTTTGCAGCACTATTAATCCATGCACAAACCATGAAGAAAAAAGTTCCTTCCTTCTTTCTGTACTAGGAAGCACTTGTTAACTGCACACAGCAGGACAGACATCCATACAGTATGGACCTGCCGTACATTTTCATAACAAGCCATTCATCATAACCTCAAGATTTATTTTCCTGTTGAAGTTGTAGTGTTGACAATTCAAGAACTCTCAGTGTTGAAGGAAGAGTTCTAGGAAAGAATGATCTAACATGCAGTCATAAGGTCATATAAGGCCACTGCAGAGGAGCCAACGGAACTTAGGAGCTGACTGCTGTTCACTACAGAGGAGCTTAGGCAGCTTCTCACACCAGAATCTTTCTATACAGAGAAAGAGACAGAAGTTGAGCTGCAGCACCCACATCAGACTAGTAGAAGAAGCATTAAATGAAATTGATGATATTAGTGGTATCAAGTTGCCAGGACTGGACAAGATCATTCAAGAATTTGGAAGAACTTGATTATGAAACTGCTGAATTACTGTGTGGCATACAACCTCTCTTTTAAAATGGCCTCAGTACCACACTAACAAAAGCTAGTACATGGATGTTAATATTTTAAAAGACTTCCAATGGATTCTGAGAAACTGCAGACCAGAAACTGACCTCTATTGGGATGATTTGGTAGGTCAAGTTATAAAATAAATAAGTGGATAAAACAAATTCCTCTCAAATTTATTGGACTTCTTTGAAGGTGTCAACAAGATGTAAGAAGGGAAAAGTATAGTTAAGCTTTTTTTTATAAAATTCCTCACTAAGTTCTTTAAAAAAAAAAAAAACTATCGTGAGATAAAGAAGAAAGTGATAAAAAGACTGAAAACAAATTTAAGAATAAGCAACCACTTCATAAAATTCCATGAAAGATATGTCCTTGTTCCTCTGCTCTATACCTTCTCATAACAGCCCAAGAAAAGGGGATGCAAGATGGTATTAACTACTTAAGGTAGTTAAAAAAAAAAAAAAAAAGACTTAGGATAATCAAAGATAAGAGATAGAAGACTCACAATACTAAGTGACTGGAAGACAAAATGGTAGATAACACTCAATGTCAATACAAGTAAAATAATGAGGACGGGAGATTACAGCCATCTGTACATACATGTTATGTTGTAAATAACATATTAGCTTATTGGAAAGATCTTGGAGCCATTGTGAATAGTGCTATGAAAATGATACCTTTAGTTTAGCCAAGGTCATAAAGCAAAAGAATGTTAGAAACTATTACGAAGCAAATAAAGAACAAAAAGAACAGCATACAACTATATCAATCTGCAGTACGCCTTAACTATCAACAGTTTATATTGTGTTCCATTCGACTTAAAAGAAAAATAAAAAAGTACCATAGCAGATAGAGAAGCAAAACAAAATGAAACGGCTTTTTCAGATGAAATGGTTTTCAAGAGAAGTAGCTGAACGATGTGACCACTGAGGATATGCTGAAAGGCCATCAATTTTGCATTATTTCTCCCAATAAAGAAAAACAAAGTATCAAATAAAAGAACAGGTTTAAAGGAAAAAAGTACTTGTTTGTGTAGTGAATAATTTATAGAGCTCTGGAATTTGATATCGCAGACACAAAGAATACAAACGGACTCAAAAATATTTAGATTCATAGAAGAAAATCCCTTCTGGGACTACTGGAAAAAAAAAAAGTAAAACTGCAGATTTAGGAATTCCCTAAGCTTCTGTTTGCTGGAAGCTCGGAGCCTTCACTGTAGAAGCTTCTCTTCTTGCATGCTCTATTCTTATCCTCTTACCCTAGGAATCCGTTACTGCTCACCACCAGAGCCACAGTACTTGGGAAGATGAACTTTTCATCCAGTAAGTTCAGCCAGACAACCATGACAACATTCTGTTCATTGTGCACACCCACTGTGAATCTTACTGCAGTTAGTAGCCTTAGCTCTCTGAATTAGGATAATCTCATACCCTTTTTCTTTTTCAAGGCAAAAGGGGAAGTTTACAGCTGTACAGAAAGATCAGTAATTCAACCTTTTCTTTTTCTTCAATAGAATCAAGATCTTATATGCTGCAGACCATCCTGAAATACAAGGGAAGTCCCAAGCATACCCAAGAACCACTGAAGTCTATACTACAGTGTCATCACATAGATACTATTTTGTATCACTTACATATCCCTGTCACTGAAGCTAAATCAGAACTGCAATGTGCTGTATGACATGGAATATCATGTCATGGTTTATTCTTTTCAGTCTCTATGCTGTTTCATCTATCCACTGAATACATTGTACAGAAGTATGTTAGAAAATACAGGATGTAAAAAGTTTTTCTCCTCTGCACAACTTAAACCAAAATGTGGTGCTAGTCCTGCAGTTCTCTCAAAGGTATGGCAGGACATTGCAAGCAATGAGTATGACCAATAGCTCCTACTCAAAGCGTGGTTCTTCATCCCTCTCAATCCTTAACTATCCACTCCCACCCTCTTCTTTTATCAGCACTGGTACTCATCTTATTCAGGCATGTAGGGAGCCAGTTCCTTAACTCAGACTGGCTGAAAATTAAGACTATGGGGGTGAAAACAAACAAAGAAAAAACTGATTCTTAAAGTAGTTGAATCAATCTCATCATCAACTCAGATACATACCAGTGGCAGAAGTGGGACTGAGGCATTTTCAGCCAGAGCTGCCCATTAGGTTAGTTTAGCTGCAAAATACAAACAGTGCAAGGAGAGCACACAGCTCCCACATACTTTCTCCCAGCTCCAAGCACACTTGAAGATTTTAAACTATGACAGACTTGTAGAGAGACAAGGTTCAGGTGCTTCACCTGATCACCTCCACTCAGATTCAGTAAGACTGCTAAAATTTCCACAAACAGCTACCTCTGTTTACAAGGAGAAGTTGTATGAGTACAAAGGGCTGCTTATAATGACATGGCTGTGCCCATAGCAGGAAATTTTTTGGCAGGATTTCTGTACTAATAAGGTACCCCAAAAGTAGGCAAAAGTGTTTCAACTGTGCTGATCTAGCTCACTAACCATCAGGAAAAGATTTAGAGAGATTTTTCCTTATTCTGGGACACTGGAACTTGCCTTAGATAAGACCTGATGTATCCTAATCAAATTGCAAAAATTTATCTAAGTAGTATAGGTCTACCTAATTAAAGTTTTGTTTGTTTGTTTTAAAGAAAAATCTCAACAACATCCATCCTTTATTTTACAAAAAAAAATAAAATAAAATAGCCAAGTACAGTTTTAATTCCATCAGTACTTGGCTGTTTGACCTTTCTGTCATCCACGAAACTGACTCAGAGGTCATAGAACCTTGCAAAACCAGATCTAAGAGTGTTTATCTCTATCTGGAAAGGTGGCATTTGTACATACATTAGTATGTGTCTAGAATAAAGTGTCTATTAAATGTCACAACATGCATTTATCTACATTCAGTTATGGACAAAACAACAGCACCAATTACAGTTAGAAGTTCTGAAATGACAAAGTAGACTTCGCCTCTGTAGTTTGTTTCTTGAATATTTGCACTATGACAATGACCAGACATTAGCTTTTCCGAGGTAATTTTTTTTTGTCACTGAATGCACAAAACAAATTAAGCTTCCTTAATGAAAGGAATTTCATTATTTCATTTATTGCTGCTTCTTTGCTGTTCAGCCTGTGGCTCTCCACCTCATTTATAATTTTGTACTCAAAATTTTGTCTTATTAAACAGTAAAACAGCCCTGATTCCTTCATGATATCTAATGTAGAAAAGAAAGTAGACAATCATGCAATCACAAACTGTATCATATATGTGCAAATTATCATAAATTCTGCCATTTCCTCCTTGAAGAGGTTCTCCTTCTGTTCAAGCAGCAGAGATGCTGTCTCAAACCATCCTCTTGGTTCACAATTCTGGCTTCTGCTTGCTTCCTCTAGGTACAAACTCCCTTCCCACTCACTCCCAGGCTGTCTTTTCTAGTAGTCTCTTAGCAAATTCCTGTGCTCTAAAACTCCCTCCATAAACTCCTACTCCCAATTTTTCTCTGGCCAGAGTCCTAGTTCTTCCCCCAGCCACAACTGTTTCATCAAATGCTCCTTCCCTCCATGCTACTGACTCCTTGACCAGACCCTCAGCCTCCTTCCAGGCCCTTCTCAAAGCTTTCTGCCCCTGAACACATCTCCATCCCTTTGGCCAGCCAGTCACAGACCCTTTATCTTCACAGATCTCAAACTCTTGCCTATCACAGTCCCAAATTGCCTGGGGTATTGTGCCAAAATCAAGCCCCACTCTCTTGAAAGCTGCTGCCCCGTTCCAATCCAGCTTCTACATTCCTTCTCCCTTTCTCCACAAGAATATCTCCTCTGCATCAAAGTCAGGTAATGTTTTTTGGGGTGCACAGAAAAAAAAAAATTGCTGCAGATACAGACTTAACACAATTTAGGACAAACTCTGTGCAGTGCAGAAGGAATCTTTCAACAATACAGCCGCTAAAAATCTAACTCCAATGAGCACATCCAAACTCTTCTTTTCAAGATATATATCACAGCCAAATGTAGAATGGCATTAGGAATGGAAAACATGCTTAACTTAAAAAAAGAGAAAGAAAGAAAGAAAGAAACACACTACCCTTTTGTATAATCTTGGGAAAAAGTATTGCAGTATTTTAACATGTGAAAACAGTACAGTCTTCCCTATTCTCATTTTACAGCTTTTTCTTAAGTTTTCCAGAAACAAATCAACCTGCATTTTTGGGAACAAAAATGTAACCCACATTATTGAAAGGTCTGAAAGTCACAACAGACAATAAAGTTTAAGGGTATGTGTAGACAATTGTAACTGAAATGGTTAAAGGCATTTAAAATATTATCTTCCCTTTGTTTGGAGGTGGAATGTAGTAACTCTTAGCCAAATATAATAACATTCTAATAGGTAAACTCCAGGTAAACTACCTTTATTAATGATTTAAGCAAGCATGGTTTCTCCAGGACACATGCATACCCAGTTCAATCAAATCTCCAAGCTGAGAGAGACATTATTCCAAGCTGGGAAAGATATTTAAATCTTGAAATGTGTTAATATGATCCTCTGACACGATCTTACAATGAAACGTGTTAGGAAACCTGTGTAATATTTGGTGTTAACAACCCTGCCTATAGTAACGTTGTTCCTCTGACACACGGACAGATAAACAAATAATACATACTGTAGACACAGAAACCAGATTTGAGTTTTTCCTGCAGAAACAAGAAGATTCCCATTCTTGTCAGAACTCTTAAAACTTCTTAAAAGCTCTAATGACCTGGTTTGAACTAATTAGCAAGGATAGAGATAGTTAGCCTTGAACAATAGCATAAAATCAAAGTTCAAAAATATGGGAGATTTAAGTCCACAAACAAAAACGTAGAGCCTTCTTAAGGGAAAAACACAAACAGAAATTATGTATCACATTATTAATCTATTAAACATAGGAACATACGGGACTCCAGTCTAGTAGCACATGCCAACTCAAATAGAAGACTTTCTCGTTTATAGGAGCCTCTTTTTGCTCAGAAATTCCATCCAACCTAGAAGCATGGGAGAGAATCCATGTTATTTTGAAACTTCATAGTTCAGTACTCTTCTCAGATGGCAACTTCATAGGCCACAATCAACTATTTTGAATAATGAAATTTTGGAAATTGGCTCCTTATGCTGAGGAATTGCCAGTTAAATTCAGGAGAGCTATGAAAAATTAAACCCATTCATCTCAGTAGAATATGACAGGATCCACAAACAGACATTTTTATCACACAGTTCACACCTGTACAAAAAAAAAAAAAAA
>VXAA01002585.1:62203-73888 GCA_013399115.1 Anseranas semipalmata
GCCGGGCATTTATCGGGGGCGGCGGTGACGTGCGGCGGCCACCCCTCCCCGGCACCCCGCGGGGCGGGCCGCGCTCCGGGCTCTCCGTGCCCCGCGCCCGCCCCCGGCTCCCGCAGCCGCACCCTCACCGCCTGTCCTCACCTGGGCGGCCGGGAGCTCTGCCTCCCGCCAGAAGTTGGCCTCGGTCCTGCGAAAGCTGTCGCCCAGAAAAGGTCGAGAGGGGCCCCGTCCCCTGCCGCCTCCATCTGTTGGTAACTGGCAAGAGGATGCTGAGCCAGTTTGCTCCTGCTGGAGCAGAGCAAGGCGAAAAAGCTGGATGTTCCGCTGAAGTCCAGATCGTGTGAATGTGGCAGGAGGTATCAGGGCAGGAATTTTGTTGTGGACTCAGACCAGCTGTGTGAGGCTTCTCTTTAAGAAGTAGAATTCAAAAGCTTGTAACCACCCATTTCTGTTTCCACCAAGGCTAGGCATTAGAGGTGTACTTTTGCATTGTATTTACATCAAAGTCTTATAGACTGATTTTTTATTTTATTTTATTATGCAAGCTGATAGGGACAATATTTCATTTATTTAGTATAATTTGGTACATTGAGCTAACAGTAGGATTGATCAGCTTCCAGTCTTCACAAGATTGCTGTACCAGCTTGCAAAGGTTTTCTGTATTTTCATTTTCAGCAGTTGAGAGGCTGAGGTTAAAATTCATCAGAATCCAGCTGGCTTCAGACCGGCTCCGTAAATGCTTCCAAATTTCATGGACCCAAGCGAAACAATGCTGTGCAAGTAACACACTGCTTCTTACTGTTCTCTCTCTTTCTCAGTTTTAGTTATAATTTCCCTTAAAACTTTGAATGTAACCTGTGCTGCAAGATTCTATGGCTACTCTTCTACTTATATACCACAATATGCAACATTGTTATACTCTATATTGGTTGCTCCTTATGACTCTTTTATTCAATGCTGAGGTGTAGACATCTGTACCAAAGTATCAGGAACTAAACTTTTTTCCTAGCAAAGCTGTCTGAGGTAAAATGTCACCCTGCAGCTGTATACACAAAGGTTTTTTCAGGGTTTATACACCAGGATGCCTTAATATTGCTAGCTGATTGAGAGAAATGATTGTCCCACCCTACTCTATACTCGTGAAGCCTCACCTCGAGCACTGTGTGCAGTTCTGGGCACCACAGTATAAAAAGGACAAAAAACTATTAGAGAATGTCCAAAGGAGGGCTACAAAGATGGTGAAGGGTCTAGAGGGGAAGACGTATGAGGAGCAGCTGAAGTCACTTGGTTTGTTCAGCCCAGAGAAGAGGAGACTGAGGGCAGGCCTCATGGCGGCCTGCAGCTTCCTCACGAGGGGAGCGGAGGGGCAGGCGCTGATCTCTGCTCTCTGGTGGCAGTGACAGGACCCGAGGGAACGGCATGGAGCTGTGACAGGGGAGGTTCAGGCTGGGTGTTAGGAAAAGATTCTTCATCAAGAGGGTGGTCGGGCACTGGAACAGGCTCCCCAGGGAAGTGGGCACAGCACCAAGCCTGCTGGAGTTCAAGAAGTTTTTGGACAATGTTATCAGAAATATTGTTTGATTTTTGGGTGGTCCGGTGTGAAGCCAGGAGTTGGACTCAGTGATCCTGTGGGTCCCTTCCAACTCGGCATGTTCTACAATTCTATGAACATCTGTCATTTTTGGTACAGAAGAACAAGCTTTATTAGAGTCTGTTCATCCAAACGAGTTTGAAGAAAGAGAAAGGAAACCAAAAGTTAAAAGAACTTGGTAGAGTCTACACATCAGATCTGGATTTTTGTAATACTTAACATCTTATTTGTCTCTCTTGATGTAGTTACATAGACAAGACATAGCCTCTACACTATCGGGGTGCAGCTTCACTATCCACACTTAATAAAGAATGTGTTCCCTATGAAGCCATTCATTCTTTCTACTGGCACAAGTGCTATTTCATTAGAAAGCAGCAGAAAAAGCTAACTGTTGTAGCTGATTATGGTTGTATATTATCACATCCAAGAAACCAAAAAAAAATCTAAAGGAGTAAAGATATTTATGGGGTTCCCATCAATCATTGGAAAGTGTAATAGCTGCCCCTGTAAGGCAGCACTGGACACCTGCTGAACTTGATATAGAATATATATTAAACATCAACTTCTTTCTTTCTTTTTGAGTATTCATCACACTTTTTAGAAAGTACTTGAAAATACTTGGTCTTTGTCAGATTGAGGACCTTATCATTATATAATAATGCGAGTTTTAGAATGAATTAAATAAATACTAACACAAAAAGAGAAAGGCCTCATTGAAATTGATTTTTTTTTTTTTTTGCATCATTTAATTTGTCAGTCAGTAAACAAACCCTTTACACTCTGTGATTGTGCCCTTTGTATTTGGTTTATGGCTGTATGATTTGTGACCACATAAAAGTGTTGTGATTTTGGCAAATGAGATTTTGACCTATCCCCTAATTTTGTGTATACACACATAATAATAAACATAATTGCCTGAATCTGTTGTCTTGATCAGCTTGGGGGAGACCATTTTCTCCTTTTGTATTATTCTGGATTGGTTTAAACCTCTAACACAGAGGGTATAGCTACCATTCATAATTTACAATTGTTATAATAAACAGTTAGGCACCATTACATCTCCCAAAACTAAAACTAAACATCCTCCCTGCCCAAAGGCACAGGGTATATGTAGACTGATTAAGTAGCTGTTTCCTGCATAGCTGTATCAGAAACATAAAAAAAAAAAAAAAAAAAAAAAAAAAAAAAAAAAAAAAAAAAAAAAAAGTGAAAATATCAATAAGGGGGCACCAGGTACATTGTGGATGAGCACTGAGAATATGGTACTGAGAAAATCCTAGAAGGGAAGATTTTTAGCATAAACTTTGGCTAAAATGCTTTCAGTTTTGAAGGGAAGAGTATCTTCTACTGTTTGAGCCTTTCTGGGTTTGATGAGACAGAATTCCAGCAGTCACTGTAAATAAACAGAGGACTGAAAGAAAGATATTTTACTTCATCATCAATTTGTTTTCCTAATAGAAATAATACACAGTGCCCCCAAGTGTGGATAATTAGGTTGAGAAAGAGAGACACCACCAAGTAAGAAGGACAGTGAGAAAGACTTTACTACATATAAGCACATATTTAGCAAATCTGCTAAATTGTAAGAGATAGACTTTTAATTAAAAGCAGAAGGAAGAAGCAAAAGCTGGGCCATCTTTCTGTTGATTTTAAACATCTTTAGTCAATATGCCTTCTGGTTTTCTACTTGATACTGCAGTATCACATTAACAAAAAAATGCTGCTCTCTCAAACCAGGCACCACCCTGCCTACCTGTGCTTATCATGTGGCAAATTGTTCCAGACTTCCACAAAAATGGCTAAGCAGGAGACTTCAGGAGACATGTCTGTAAGGTGAGAGACCAATTTTCAATTTTTGAGCTTCTGTTGCTCAGAGGTGGGATGGTTATCAGTTTGTGGGTGCTGAGCAATTGCATTGTGTTCACTAGTTTTGTATACTCTTTTTATTATTATTATCCTTCCTTCCTTCCTTCCTTCCTTCCTTCCTTCCTTCCTTCCTTCCTTCCATTCCATTCCATTCCATTCCATTCCATTCCATTCCATTCTATTCATTCCTTCTTTTCTATCCTATTAAACTGTCTTTATCTCAACCCACAAGTTTTACCTTTTTTCCAATTCTCTCCCCCATCCCAATGGGCAGGAGTAAGCGAATGGCTGTGTGGTGCTTAGCTGCCTGCCAAGTTAAACCACATCAGGTTTGAAAAACTGTCACAAAAGCTTCTGACAAGGACAATGAAAGAAGTAAAGAGAGGATGGGTGGTGGTATTTGTTCTATTCTGTGTGTGCTGGGAAACCTTTATCCAGAACCAGATTATTCTGATGTTGCAATATCTTTTGATAGCTGGTTTCCTTCAGCTGAAAATGTCTTGGCCACATCCATTGTTGAGGACCTCATGAACTGTTTTATTCTCAAAGAGCACAGCTTTATTGGTGATTCAGAGGCAGAACTCAACAAAAAACAATAGGACATAGCTTTCCTGTGGCCAGATTTACCAGGATAAAAAGATGCATAAAGGTCCCATACAATCTATCAGAAATCACACAACTGCCTGGGCACTTTCCTTGTACCAGGTAACATTGCAAAATATTTCCTTTTATCAACAAGCTTTACTATGCTTCTTTAGTACAGTTTGGGCAACATGCTGCTTGGTAGTTCACCAGTAGAGTTCACAAAGATCATGGTTTCCCATTGTCTCTCATAGGAGCTTGAAAAACATTTAAAAGATCAGCAGTAAACAAAGATACTCATAACACTTCACTGTTATTGGCCTTTGGAAAAGGAATCATATCTGTTATCATGTATTATCCATCACGATGATGGAGAGCAAAATTGGCAGAAATGTTTTGCTGCATAGTCTTCATCAGCAATTTCACATAAGTGACCGAAAATTAATCACTGTAGTCTGTGAAGGTAAATGGACTATTCAAATTTAAATTGGGTTTTAAAGATACATGAAATAGTCACAGAATGACTATTCAAGAACAAGAACAATTATTTGAACACAACTTTTTATACTGAAGTCATGAATAGGTAGCATGAAGATTTTACTTTTATGCTACTACATTAAAAGGTTTCATTTTAAAATTTGAATACAATGTTTGCATGAGGACAGACTCATAATTGTATCATTGTATTACTTTGAAAAAGTTATTCTTATATATTCACAGTGGTCAGAAGCAACTATTTCTACTTAGGGGAGCTTCTACTTTGTATCTAATTGAGATTAAGAACAGTTTGTTTTTTCCATTTTATTTTGTCCAAAATCAACAATAAACAAAAGTTATCAGCAGTTAACATTCTGCAATATGAAACCCAAGAAAGTTTTTAACCAATGAAGAAATCACAGAATCACAGGATGGTTGAGGTTGGAAGGGACCTTTGTAGGTCATCTGGTCCAACCCCCCTGCTGAAGGAGGGACACCTACAGCTGGTCGCCTATGACCATGACCAGGTGGCTTTTGGAGATCTCCAAGGAGGGAGACTCCACAGCATCTCTGGGCAACCTTTGCCAGTGCTCTTTCACCCATATGGTAAAGAAGAGCTTCCTTATGTCAGAGCTACAGGTCACTGGGGAGCTGGGGTGAGTGGAAGGCAAGCTATCATTAAGGAAAAAAAAAAAAAAGTCATATTTAAATTACTTTAAAGATACATATTAGAAGAAAGATACAGGAAATTGTTTTGATTTCAGAACTTTTGTTTATTATAAAACAGATTAACTTCCTCCCCTTGGCTGTTAAGGATCAAAAAGTATATTGTTTACCAAACAAAAACTCCTGAAATGAAGAACAATTGCACTCTTGCAGAAATAGTGTCTGACTATTTAGATATTAACAAATAGACTTATTGTTTCAATATGGTTGTCCATAAAATAAAGAAAAAGACAAATACACACTCCCTTTTCTTTTACACAGTATCGCATGAGACAGTCAGCATCTGAAACAGCAGGTTTCAATTTCCACCCCTCTCTAAAAGTATTTGTGCCTGATTGTGCTTGATTAATTCCCCCAGTGTGTACTTTACAGTGTGTAGTTAGGATGGCATTCCCTCTGTCACTTCTATTTCACAGAATAATCAAGTATGCTTGGAGCCAGGGAGATGTGTAGTAATGCTTTTGTAACCCAGTGATGAGGGCACTTCTGGTAAAATGAAATCACACTGAAGACCAATATTTGCATTTAATGTATTTGAAATAAAGTACTAATTGGGGCAGGTATATGGTACCTTGTATCTTGTTGTGGATCTAGTCTCTTGTTTCTGCTCACTCTCAAGCTCACAGACATATGTTTCTTTCTCTGTTTGTTTGTTTGTTTGTTTTGCTAATGTCTGGGGGTGTTATAAACATGCTGGTCTTTTCTGCCCTAACAGATATACCCAGAGAGCTCCAACAAATTCAAGCCTTAAGGATAGTGTTTGAAGTCCTGTCTCAGAAACATTCTGTTCCAAGTCCTTTGCTGCTGATTGATTTGGAATAGGACTGTGAACTTTGTTGGTGGTTTTTATTGTCTCCAGCTCTTTGCCCCATGAAATAATTTAAATGAAGTAAATGTTGCTCTTGTACTCACAGTAGCGCTTTAGAGGCAGCATTTTCTCCAAAACCAGCTTTTAATCCAAGATGGGTGGATACTGTCTTTATACATTTTGAACAAAACCTAGTGCTAAACTGTACTTATGTTTTTTTTTTTTGTATATATATAAAATGTAGCTGGGAGTTTAATTATAAATTTATTTGTATGAGTTACTTGAACTGCATGTTTGAGGGAACAACCAAAGTTTTCATCCCTTCCTGACAGCTTCCTGAACACAGCATTTAATTTAACTGTGGCTTAACAGTTTAATTGTAGTGGCACAGTCTTGTTCACAGTTTGATGCTGTGAGAGTCATTAATTCCTTCTTTACTCTCTGGAAAAGAACTGGCTTGACATAGCCATACCCAAAGCATATCAGCTTTTCTAAAGTGAGGTGGGAATATCAGTATTTTTCAGGATCGTTGTTAAAAGTAGCATCTTTATCAACATAGGAATTACAGCAAGCAGTTAAGATAAAAAGATGTTTAAAAATGAGAATGTGTAGAGAAGTATGCCCCTGAACCAAGACCTTTCCAAAGGCAATGATTGAGAGGTCTAATTTTGTTTTTTGTTTTGTTTTGTTTTGTTTTGTTTTTGTTTGTTGTTGTTGTTGTTGTTCCCTCCCAACCTCTGGGTGTAAATTCCATCCACACAGGCGTCCAGATTGCTTGTCTTATTTGGACGGCACCAAATCACAGATGTGCTATGAAGTTTAGGTAGTTTAAAGCATTTATTTTTCTGAACATCTAAATCTAAGCATAGGAAATATTTGAATGGTGGGAATAAAGGAAGGGCATAAGGAGTATCCTGCTGGCTCAGACCAATGGTCTGTCTAGCCCTGTGCTCTGTCTCCAATGCCAGCAATGGACGAGGCTGTGCAGGGGGCATAGGTGAGCACTTTCAGCACTGTTCCCCTTGCAGACTGAGCTGCAGCCCAGTAGTGGTCAGCTAGGGGAGAAGGACAAGCTCTGCCCCACTTCCTGTGTTCATTGTGGAGCATGCTGGCCACAACAGCACTGGAACTGGAGATCCCCATTGCCCCACTTGGGGCTGAGGAGAAGAATCAAACATCGACCATCTGAACTGCTGCAACCACTGTCCCTATTGACAGTACAAACATCACCTCCACAGATTCCCTTTCTCAGCTTTCAGAAGCACCCCAACGCCATCCCACACAGCAGGATCCGAGGACTCTCCTTACAGCTGCATTTTCATCATCTCAGTGCAGCATGGCCCAACCTTTTCCAGGAACGATTTCTCCTCCTACACCAAGAGTTCTCAGCTAATCCCCCCTTGCAAATGAAAGGACAGAGAAAAGTCCCCTCTGTTGGCCTCCATCTTGTTCCTCTCTTGCTTCAACTTTCTTCTTTGGTCCTCCTGAGTATGTAGAATTTTTTGTTGTTGTTTTTGTTTTTGTTTTAAGGCAAGTTTTACCCTACTTGATCAGGTTGTCTTGCACCTGCCTGATACATAGACACATAGACATTGCTGAGGGATTCTTTCTCTTTACATGTTGCCAATGGCCTTCAGTCTGGATCCTCTAGCCTGATATCTCAGGGAGAGGAACAAAAACAATAAGTGTAAACCCTGGGCCTAGCACCTTCCTTTTTAAGGTGGGAAAAATCTTGAAACACCTGAGAAGGTAACGTGTGGGCCGGTGGCTATGGCCCAGAGAAGGCCCAGGAGGTAGAGCTGGCTACAGAGGCACAGCGAGCTGAAGGAAACAATTCCTCTGCTGTTCTTTCATTTGTGGAGCTCTTGGCTGGAGAGGCCTCAGTGGCAGTTTTCTCATCATTGTGTCACCAACACCTCACTCACCACTGAGGCACTGGTCCACTGGCTACCTGGAATCTCTCTTCTCAGGTGGGGAGGGACTTGGCCTCTTGGCCGTGACTGGGAATCTGTAAAAGACACAGAAGGAAGACAATTCCTTCCTGTGGGCCTCTATCTTTGCACTGTCCCATCTTCGCCTAGAGCATCAAAGTCATCACAGAACCTGGGTGTGATGCCAGCATGGGACCCCAACATCCCTACCCTTCATCTTCCAACACCTGTGCTGTTTTAGTAACATAGGTACCAAGGTTCCCATGCTCCTGACCTATGTATATATGGCCAAGTTTATCTGTGATGGGAAATCAGAACCCAACTCCACCTCCTGAAGACTGGCAATCCTGTTACCACCGGACCCACAACCTTTCACGCTGCAGGTTACCCAAGCCATGCTGGTCACCTGCTATGCCACCAGACCCACAGAGTTGTATCTATTATTAATTTGGTGGTGATCATTTTGTAAACTTGGTAGGTGTTCAGCTTAAAGTGTGCACAGTTGTAGCACATGCAATTTGCAAGCATCAGCATGATACCTTTCAACAGTGATGACATCTGGAGGGCCTGCATCTCTACTTCCTCTTAAAAGCATTTGGAAGTATAAGAAGAGGAATGACTGGTGGAGTACCTCACCCTGCAAAGACGAATAGATCATCACTGGGTGGGGAAAATGATATCAACATCCGTGCTGAGCTCTTTTGGCCATTGAACAAACTGGAAGTCCCACTGACAGTGAGTAAGGTACTGTAGGTATCTAGAAGCCACCAACTCTAGATCCAGACATTATATTGCCAGTGAATTCCAGACTGGCTTCGGTTGTATGACTGTATGTGAAATGTGCATTTTGCTTAATGGAAGGAAAGTGGAGAACCATTTGTGTCAGACCTGATGTCCTTTTAATGTTTGCCTGCTTTATCCTTCATAGCTGCAGTAAGGCATGTGGTGGCAGACTGTAATCTCAAGTGATATTGTCATATGGAATCAACAGCACTATCACTCTGCTAAACTTGAAGGTCACTTGCTGAGAGAATCAGCAGGTAAGAACTGCTGTGAGTTACATAGCATTGGTATGACCAGGGCTGTGAGGTACCTTAAACTAGTAGCAACACAGTGTTCCAAATCCTGCTAGTTCAGAGCTGTTGTAAGTGAGCAGGGAGAGACGCATGACTGGTTGAGAGGATGAGAAGTATAGTTGGTAGGAATGTCCTGATCCTAGAGCTAGAAATGGTGAAAGGCATAGATGTTGCAGAGGAAAAGGATCTGGGGGTGTTTGTCAACGCTTACCTGAATATGAGCCAGCAGCGTGCCCAGGTGGCCAAGAAGGCCAACAGCATCCTGGCCTGTACCAGGAACAGTGTGGCCAGCAGGACTAGGGAAGTGCTTGTCCCCCTGTACTCGGCTCTGGTGAGGCTGCACCTCAAGTACTGTGTTCAGTTTTGGGCCCCTCACTACAGGAAGGACAATGAGGTGCTGGAGCGGGTCCAGAGAAGGACAATGAAGCTGGTGAGGGGTCTGGAGAACAAGTCTTATGAGGAGCGGTTGAGGGAGCTGGGGTTGTTTAGTCTGGAGAAGAGGAGGCTCAGGGGAGATCTTATTGCTCTCTACAGGTACCTTAAAGGAAGTTGTGAGCTGGGCATCGGCCTCTTCTTGCACATAACTAGAGATAGGACAAGAGGGAATGGCCTGAAGTTGCACCAGGCGAGGTTCAGGTTGGAAATTAGGAGAAATTTATTCTCAGAAAAAGTGGTTAGGCATTGGAACGGGTTGCCCAGGGAGGTGGTGGAGTGCACCATCCCTGGGAGTGTTTAAGGAAAGTCTGGATGTGGTACTTAGGGACATGGTTTAGTGGGTAATATTGGTGGTAGGTGGACAGTTGGACTAGATGATCTTGGAGGTCTTTTCCAACCTTAATGATTCTATGATTATATGATTCTATGTTTGACATTTCTGCTGGCAGAAATGCTTGGGTCTGTTTTGTCCCTGTTATGTTTGTTTGTTTTCTAAATCAAATATACACCAAAAAAGAACCTATGGAACTGCTTCTATACAGCCTGCTCTTCTTCTTTACTCAGTTCCCTGCAGAATAATCAGAGGACTTCAGATGGCTTGAATGGCCAGAAGCAATCTATGGCAAATAGAATATGAGTCACCAGTGTGCCCTAGCAGCCAAAAGGGCCAACCATACCCTGGGGTGCACCAAGCACAGCAATGCTAGCTAGTCGAGGGGAGTGATTGTCCCGCTCTGCTCTGTACTCGTGAAGGCTCACCTCGAGCACTGTGTGCAGTTCTGGGCACCACAGTATAAAAAGGACAAAAAACTATTAGAGTGCGTCTGAAGGAAGGCTATGAAGATGGCGAAGGGCCTAGAGGGTAAGACGTATGAGGAGCAGCTGAAGTCACTTGGTTTGTTCAGCCCAGAGAAGAGGAGACTGAGGGCAGGCCTCATGGCGGCCTGCAGCTTCCTCACGAGGGGAGCGGAGGGGCAGGCGCTGATCTCTGCTCTCTGGTGGCAGTGACAGGACCCGAGGGAACGGCATGGAGCTGTGACAGGGGAGGTTCAGGCTGGGTGTTAGGAAAAGATTCTTCACCAAGAGGGTGGTCGGGCACTGGAACAGGCTCCCCAGGGAAGTGGGCACAGCACCAAGCCTGCTGGAGTTCAAGAAGTTTTTGGACAAAGTTATCAGAAATATTGTTTGATTTTTGGGTGGTCCGGTGTGAAGCCAGGAGTTGGACTCAGTGATCCTGTGGGTCCCTTCCAACTCGGCTTGTTCTACAATTCTATGAACATCTGTCATTTTTGGTACAGAAGAACAAGCTTTATTAGAGTCTGTTCATCCAAACGAGTTTGAAGAAAGAGAAAGGAAACCAAAAGTTAAAAGAACTTGGTAGAGTCTACACATCAGATCTGGATTTTTGTAATACTTAACATCTTATTTGTCTCTCTTGATGTAGTTACATAGACAAGACATAGCCTCTACACTATCGGGGTGCAGCTTCACTATCCACACTTAATAAAGAATGTGTTCCCTATGAAGCCATTCATTCTTTCTACTGGCACAAGTGCTATTTCATTAGAAAGCAGCAGAAAAAGCTAACTGTTGTAGCTGATTATAGTTGTACATTATCACATCCAAGAAACCAAAAAAAAATCTAAAGGAGTAAAGATATTTATGGGGTTCCCATCAATCATTGGAAAGTGCAGTAGCTGCTCCTGTAAGTCAGGGGGACATGTTCAGGTGCCAATACTGAATCAACTGCATCAGTATCTGTAACACCTCACACCACCCATACCTCCCTAGTAAGTGGCTCCTTGGCAGCAACCTTTCTACCAGAGAGTGCATCCAGTGCATCCAGCACTTCTGCTATGTCAGACTATACATCCAACATCTGTTATGTTAGATAACAGATCCTGCAGTGACATACATGATGATATATTGGGCCTTGCTTCATTTCAATAACGTCTTTTTAGTTTGAGCAAAACCAGACAGAGGCATCATAATTCCACTGATCATAGGTGGCATTCCACTAGAGGAAGGATTGACACCTATAAGGGGTTTTGGGGGGCAGCTGCCCTCAGGAACAGCAGCAGCCAAATGAACAAAGGAGGTACTGGAGGTCATGCTTGTGATACAGCTAGTACATCTAGAGCACAGTATAGTTTTAGATAATCCAGCACAATTTCTTGCACTTTTTTTTTTTTT
>VXAA01002585.1:73897-84720 GCA_013399115.1 Anseranas semipalmata
TCTGAACAAATCTGAACTAGTACAGGGCTATGGATCACACAGGAAATTTGTATTTAGCCATTACAATTCTGAATTGCTGTGCGAGTCCTTTAGTATCTCATGATACCACAGCCAAAAAGGTCAGGTGAAATTACCCTTCCCCACATCCCAATAATGCAACTTGAACACTCAATATAGAACTGCTCAAGGATCAGTAAGAATATTTAATTCTGATTTTATTTTGGTATATCTGAGCATGTTAATTCTTCTGTTATAGGTTGTTAATAATTCCTTTTTCTTCTATAGAAATTGCTTATATCCTGCTGTTCAAGAACAGGGTCTTTATAAATTATACCAGCGTGGACAGTTATGATCCACTTATTAGGAATTAATTTATGTTGTCCTACATATCACCTCAGTTTTCAATAGCAACACATTCTAGTTGGAAAAATCAACACAATGTTTAAAACAAAGATGTTAGGATTGTTACATTTTATTATTATTATATTTCCAGATAAATGTAATTAAATATATGATACTACCAGCTCATGAAAGGAAGGAAAGGTTTAAAAATTGATTAATAAAGAAAGATTTAATTAAAGTTACAAAGGACAACTAAACCAATGAACTTTGTCAGTTGGAATATGGCTTGTTCATAAGCAGATCTTTGAAGAAGGTGCTCATTAGCATATTTCTATATTTTGCCCTAGAGCACTTCAGCCAGACTTATTCGAGTTTCATTAATATTTTAAAATTTGTGGCAAAAATGTAACTTTAATTATAGGGTTGGATTATTTGAAAATTAAAATACTGCCTTTAGCTGTACTAAAAGAGCATTCAGAAGAGACCTTGTGAGAATCTTATTTCTCTTTAAATCCCACAAGATGGAATCAATTTCTATTTTAATTAATAGCTTATTTGCCAGTCATTTAGAATTCAGTGCATAGCCTTCACTGTTAGCACCTCTAAATACTCATCCCTCACACTGGGTAAATTATTTTCCAGTATCAGAAAAAGGTCTCTGACACAGTATCTGGTTTTGAGGCAATGAAAGCTTTTGGGAACTGTTCCATATAGAACACTTGGTTGCATCAAGGGGAGAAGGATATGATCATAAAAGTGCAAGACTGGCAGTTCTGCCTGCTGCAGGCAGTGCAGGAAGAAGTGTCCTTCCCTCATTTCTTCTTTAAACTTAACCATGTCAAATGTTGATTTAAGGAAATCATCCAAGCATCAAATTCTCTTCTTCACTTCCTTCTGTCCCAGTCCCATGCTTCCCTGCTTCCTCCACACTTCTGTTGTGTCGTTCCACCAGCAAGCAACCAGAGCTCTTCTCCCACTTCCTCACAGCAAGACCCAGCCCATTGTTTTCTACCTCTTCAACTTTGCTGTTGCATAATACCTGCCTCATATTGAGAACTCCAACTCCTCTCTTCCTCAGGAGCTCTCTCTCCATAATTTCCCTAACTTCCTACCTTGCCTTTCAAAATAACTGGGTGTGTTTTTGTAAGTAGATATATGGTTTATTTACCATGTTTTTGCTTGTGTGGTATGGGTTGTGCAATAAAAAATCTTGTCTTTGGCAGGAGAATGGGCATGGGTATACAGGTGGCTGGAAAACATAAAGGGATGTTTATTAGAGAATTCCTTTTTCCTAGGAACCTCCCATTTCATCAGTATTCCATACCCTGTTGTTCTGCACCCAGTAATTCCACCTCTGTTTCCATAGTTGCTGGGGAGGACTGCAAACACACACAGCCAAAGCTATGGCAGGAATTTACATGAAGATTCAAGTTGCTGCTTTGAAGGCATAGAACCTTTAACGGAGTACAGGCTATAGGCCTCAAAACACTGACCTGTCCTGTGAGTACATATGTTATAAAACAAAATTAATTGCTTACAGAATGTGGGGGCCCAGAAAAGGAAGATCAAGCAAGCAATGTAGTAAACGTCTTGCAAAGACGCTTTCAGATTTGCAAAGTCTATTGGCACTTTCCAAAACGGCGTCGCCAACGTCAGCCAGGTGAGTGCCATTGAAAACACCACCAGGGTAAATACTGAAAGGTCAGCTTCCCTTTTGTGCCAGTTGTGTGTGTCTGTTCTCCAGCCTTCTCACTCTAAACAGACTGATATCTGTATGTGCGCAAATATTAAAACATACATTCTTACACTGCTGCCAGTGTCTGTTTTTCTTAAAGAAGCAATATTTATATATGCAAACAAGACAGTTACAGAGGGTATGGACTGCAATTTTCACACCACAGTCCCTTCTTGTCTTAAAAAAAAAAAAAAAAAAAAAAGAAAGGAAAAGGAGCAGGGATGTGGATGAAAGATTTGAGATCTTGGTATGGTACAGCAGTATGGTACCTGACCAATCTGCGGATAAACTTTATGAGCCTATGGTCTTTTGCAACTCGTGCTCCTGAGGATGTTATAAAATTTAGTGCAACCAAGTGGAAGCAACAGAATTTATTCAAAATTTGTTTCCTTTGGAAAAGAAATCTGATGTGGCTTCCTTTTAATCAGTTTGTACCATGCAAGAAATACACTGACTACAGAGGAGCTGTGAAATGTACAAAATGCAGTGGAGCTCCTGGAATTATGGTCTGTATCTTTCAGGGAACAGGGAGTTAGAAGGCTTCCTCAGCTTTCTGGCACACATCACGCAAAGGAGCCCATGGATGGTACAATATGAATGCACAATTGACACATTTTTGGTAGGGTCAGTGAGGTGAACAATTGTGTTGGCCCCTAAGTACTACATGGGAAAGATATCACTGTCTGCTTCTATTTTCACTAATGAAGTAGAACTGTAACTTCCCCATATGCTAATGCATGGCTAGAAACCTGAGATTTCGATTCCTTCCAGTTTCCCTGTGCAAATCATATTGATTCAATAATAAAGGAAAAAAAGGAGCTAGTGCTCAAATATTACTGATAGTCTGTATGTCCTCTGCAGTCAGCAAACCAGAATACTGCTGTGTTTGTTGTCATGGTTTTGGTTGGGATAGAGTTAAATTTCTTTGTAGAGGCTTGTATGATTGTATGATTCTTTGATTTTTGATGAAAATTGTGGTGATAACACACCGATGTTTTTAGTTGTTGCAGAGCAGTGTTTATACAGAGTCAAGGACTTTTTTCTCCTAAATATTTCATATCACATGAACGTACAACTGAATTACTGCGTATAAATAACGTATCACATACTCAGGATAACATCATTAGAATAAAAAGCCACACAGCATTAATGTGGTGACCCACCTGACACTGGGCAAATTTTAACTCTACTTGCTTTCTCCCTTCAGCCAGGTTTCCCCTTCACAATCACTTCCTGACATTGGGACCACCCGTTCAGTGACATATGATAAGGTTTTGAAAAATGACCTGTCAGCAAGACTCACATCTATACTTAACTAATCATGATAAAAATAACTGAAATTTCTTAGGTTCCCAAAATATACATTAGAAAAAAATGCTCTGAGAGCTATATAATGCATTATTTCCAGATGTGTAATAAAAAACACATTTCTTTTAAAAAATGCAAGGAAAGCAGTTTCTTCTAACATTTAAGACAGTTTAAGAGACAATGGCACATAAGGGAAAGAGCGTTAAGTGCAGGAAAGATGGTTTGGCATTGGTAATATCTATAGTGATTGCTGTAAGAAAACTAAAGGTCAAAGTCCTAATTTTGAAGCTTTTTAATAAGAATCTTAAATAATAATGTATATATTTTCATATGTAGAAGAATGATCTAGAAAACATAAGTAAAAAAATTTCTTCAATATTTCGCAGTTTCTATATCCAACTGCTTATCCAACTTCCATACCTTGACAGGTTGCTTCTCTCAGTACAGTATCTTTGTCAGTTCTGAGAGAGAGCTCCATGCCTATTCTCAGCATTTCCTTCCATCTGAGATGCTATTCCCAAATCTGTTTGTTAAGCCTTTATTCTTTCTTGCACTGCAGATATTCTTCAAATAAATCAGCTTTTGGACCTCTGGCGATTCAACACGTGCCTAATCTAATAGTGCATTTGGTAACACAAGCCAAGGCAAGCTGCACATATCTCCTGTCTAAATGGAAGGTATCTATTTGTCTAGGAGAATCAAGAAGGCCAGCTGGTGGTTCAGATCTGGTGAACAACCATCTATTCTTGATAGAGCACAAAAAAAATGCTTAAACAGGATTGATATATTTTCAAGTAGTTCCAGAAGGCGTGTATAAATAACCTATGAACTGTTGCATACCATCTACTGAATACAGGGAATCCACTAAGTTTAACTGGAATGTATGCAAACTTTTTGTGCAGTATTCAATTCTATACATTATATTTTGTACACTTTCAACCTTTTTTTATTAAATTCAGGAATTTTCTCCAGTTAGCCATTTAAAAATATTTTCCACAATTTACTCTCCACAGTATTGTTTCAGCCATTTGTTGCCTGCCAGAATTAGTTTTCTCAGTCTCTTTTAGTTCACAGTTCTCCTTTCCTTTTTTGATCCTGAACTTTTCTTTCCTGTTGTCTTTCTTATGCTTATTGTTCTATTGTTCTTTTCCTTTCATTCTTGGATCCAGCCACACATTTGTTTCACTGTTTTTCTTTCTTCAGCTCTTCACCAATTGTTTCATTTTCCTTGCCTTTATTTTATCATCATCTCCTGCTCCACCAGTCTGACATGGTAGTTCAGGCTAATACCATTGCACTAGACTCAGGAAAGCGTGTCTTCTCTGACTATAAATGTCAAATACAGCAAAGGCGAAAGACAGCCAGGTCCCATTACACAGATGGTATGGGACTGTATTTTCTCCTTTTGATGTCTACTTTTATCACTGCTCTTCAATATGCAGCAAAGTGCAATATCAATTAAATAGCACTGCTGCAAAATAGTTAACAAAACAGAAGTAGAAGTTACGTAACATGCAAGGAGGGTGTGGAGATTCTGACAGGTAGCATTGTATCTCTCAAGTAGGATCACTTTCTGATGGCATACGGATTCTCTATGCCTCCTTAATTGAGGCCCACCTTTTCAGTCTCTCACATGGCTACAGCATATAATCTGGTTTTGATGCTCTTGATTTTCATTTTGGTTATTTTCATTTATTAGACATGCTTGACATACTACACAATCTCAGTGAAGAATAACAGCAAGAACCATTTCAGATTCCATAGAATATGATAGAATGGCTTGGGTTGGAAGGGACCTGAAGATCATCTGGTTCCAAACCCCCTGCCATGAGCAGGGATGCCACCCACTAGATCAGGTTGCCCAGGGCCTTGTCCAGCTGGGTCTTGAACACCTCCAGGAGTGGGGCATCCACAGCTTCTCTGGGCAACCTGTTCCAGTGCCTCACCACCCTCAGAGTGAAAATTTCCTGCTAACATCTAATCTAAATCTCCCCTTTTTTAGTTTAAAATCATTCCCCCCTTGTCCTGTTATTGTCTGCCCAAGCAAAAAGTTGCTCTCCATCTTTTCTATAAGCCCCCTTTAAATATTGAAAAGCTGCAATAAGGTCACCCTGGAGCCTTCTCTTCTCCACATTGAACATCCCCATATCTCTCAGCCTTTCTTCATAAGAGAGGTGCTCCAGCCCTCTGATCAACTTTGCAGCCCTCCTCTGGATCTACTCTAACAGGTCCACATCCTTCTTGTGCTGGGGGCTCCAGATCTGGATGCAGGACTACAGGTGGGCCCTCAAAAGGGCAGAGCTGAAAGGGACAATCACCTCCCTTGACCTGCTGGTCATGCCTCTTTTGATGCAGCCCAGGATGCAGTTGGCCCTCCAGGCTGCGAGCACACACTGCTGGCTCATGTCGAGCTTTTTGTCCACCAGAAACCCCAAGTCCTTCTCTGCCAGGCTGCTCTCAATGAGTTCTTCTCCCCGTCTGTAGTCAAGTCTGGGATTGCCCTGACCCAGGTGCAGCACCCTGCATTTGGACTTGTTGAACCTCATTCGGTTCACATGGGTCCACTTCTCAAGCCTGTCCAGGTCCCTTTGGATGGCATCCCCTCCTTCTGTTGTATCAACTGCACCACTCAGCTTGGTGTCATCTGCAAACTTGCTGAGGGTGCACTTGATCCCATTGTCTTTGCCATTGATAAAGATATCAGTACTGGTCCCAACACAGACCCCAGAAGGACAACCACTCGTCACTGGCTTCCACCTGATCATAGAGCCATTGTCCAGATTTCTGTAAGGAACGGAAACATTTAGTCTGTCTCAGTTTTTTTAGATGTTTTCTATTCATTCTCTGAAAACATCCTCAGCAATCATCTATGGATAGTTGCAAACTGATATGTTTGATATAATATTTCCATTTCTCTGAGTTCCATGTGTGCCATATATTTATACCTGTTTCAAAAATCATTTGTTTTTGACTGAAGAGAATCCATATATTTGTTATTAATCTCTGAAAGCAAAATGGGTGGAAGGGAAATTCCTTGATAAGCCTTTAAATCCACTACATGAAATTTTGGTTTGGCACAGGTAAATTGATGAGCTGATGAGAAAGAACTGATGAAAATAACCAATAATTAATTAAATGACATTATTCTTAATTTACTAATCCAAGATCTCTTATTGAGGAAACTGATTGCAGTGTGACTCCTTTATATTTCCTCCATTAAAAAAAAAAAAAGGTAATAATATTTTGTTAATGAGATAATTCTTCTTACTTACAAGACTATTTAGATGTATGCAGATATAGTTTCAGATACAGTTTCAGATATACTTACTTTTTAAGAAGTTATTGCAATTATCAGAAAACTAATACTATCTGGTTTTATAATTTGCCATTTTTTAAGCAATCTAACATAGAACTCTGATTTCACATCATCATCTTTTCAACCATGCAAAAAGAATGTTGTCCTGCAGGTCATGGCTATGCTACAGTTAGCAATTCTTTGTGGTTCAAAATAAGCAAAACACTCTTGTGTCTGTCACTGTTCCTTCCTGGAGTGCTGAATAGGACCCCTCATTTGAACTTATTAGTTAGTGCTTCTTCTCTGTTTTTTTATTCTGTATTTCTATCTTCTTTTGTATGACTTTTTAATTAAATCTTGCCTGTTGAATTCTGTCCTTTCATTACTTATTAATATTTTCATTGAAGAAGCGTGGTTTTCACTCTCCACATGAAAGCACATTCAATTTATTTCAATAACATCATTTAGACCTAGTTATCAGTAATAAAAGAAATAATCCATTTGTTAGTTATGCAAATTGAAACGACAATCTCAGAACACACATTCCTAATAAAATGTCAAGTGATCACACCTGGAATTTGGCTTTTGCTTCATGAATAAACGTGCTGAGTATTAATGTTACAGCATCTGATAGAGGATATTCACAATCTCTAACTGTGAACAGTTGAGATAGGTAGCTAAGTGAGAATGATCTCCCTATTTAATCAATGATGACAAATATGCTCATTATGAAGATGACTTTGAACATCAAAGTTAACCTCCTCATCTTGGTCAGCCCTCTGAAGAAGCCTACACTGACTATACAGGAGTTCAGACTCCTAATTTATGTGCCTGAAGCTAGGCAGTGTGAATAACCTCTTCTTTATGTTTCTACAAATAACCAGATCTCATTAAACTATGTATTCACAAAGGCGCTTTAACTGTAGCTCATTTTAGCCACATTCCCATGGAGCAGTTTCCTGGTGACACATCTGAACTTCTGTTACCTGCAAACCTCCATACGTATTTGATCCTGACTGCTACTTTTCTTGTTAATTTACCTTCATCAAGTAATGGTTTTAAGAGAACACCAGCATTTTTTGTACTTTGTCAAGTATTTGTCTCAATTTCTCATTTTCTTTACATTGCTAGTGGACTAACTTCTAGCACTTTTGGTCCTACCACCATAACAGTACAGTAACTTCTACAAGTTGCTTCAGAATATATCTCACAAATAAATATGAAAGCACCTTATTCCACATACTGCCTTTGTTTTTCTGATAGCTTCCTATATGCAGTGAGCAATTCAAGCAACATAATTACTTCCAGTAATGACAAAGACTTAGCTTGTTTCTGATTCTTCATAGAACCATAGCATAGAAGAGTACTGCTGAAGGATTGTTGGTTTTTTTTCTTGTCTGGGATCATATGGTGTAGCTCAAGATTATAGGAAATCTTAACAGCCTGACATCTGTCACATAACTACTGATAATCTACAATTCCAACTGCTACAAGGTTCACCATGGCTTGCTGGCACACCAATCTGACAGGAAAGAGTGCACACAAGACAATTTGCAAGTAAAAATCTCTTGCTTTCAGAGACACTGCAACATAACCCTGACGGTCTGTGTGGAAAGGATGTACACAGTTTTGCCACCCAGAGACTGAGCTCAAGTACCATCAGCAGCTTTACAATTCTAATCTAAACTAAAACCATCTGTAGAGTGAAGTATAAAAGCAGCTCATGCCAGTAAAAAGTTGCTGAGTATTGTTGAAGTATGCAAGTGGATGGATAGACAGAAGGAAATGATTTGCAGAATAAAAGATTTCAGTGCTTGCATGAAGGGAGAGGTGAACTTTTTCAGAGAGGTTATTGGAGCTACAAACTATCCTTTCCACATGACTCAATGCTCTGTTTCAAGCCTCTCCTCTTCCTTAGCTTACTGTCTCTTGTCTAATTATAGGTTAATATGTTAAGAAGCAGTTGCACAGAATTGCCTTCTGTATATTGGATTTTACATGCTAGCCTTTGGCTGCTATCCCTACCACAACATCAGACTGCTTGTATAAGTGGTAAAAGAGACACACTGGGCAATGAAGACAAACAGTAATCACCGCTGCAGCCACAGCCCCACAGTGGCGCAACCACAGAACTAGCATTCATAAAATAAGGAACTACATACAAGAAGCTGCCTACGCTGAAAAAAAACAGACTTTTTAGATGCTAAAGGTGTTAAATATAAGCATGAGAATGTTTTCACCAGGGTTCCATTGAAGATAGTGATATCTCAATAGCTAAAATACAGTGGCAATGTTGCATTATTAGACAACACTTTGAATTTATTTGGTTTAGCTCAAAAATAATGTAGAAAAGTGAATATTGAGAAGTCATGTTTCATTTAATTGCAGTATCTGAGGAAAACAAAGTTTTCCAGAGAAGTAACTGCACTTTATTTACTGAGTGCTCTCAGTTTCTCAGAGGGCCTATGTACAAGCCTGTGCATGCTGGGTTATGTATCACTACAATCAGGTGAAGACAGGGTCCCTCAAGTGCTTTGGCAGTGCACAGTACCACACAAGATGTATCACCACATCCTCTCTTGCACTGGGGCACTATTTCTCAGGTGGAATTAGTGATAGATGACAGAGCTGGCCAGGCAGCCACACCGGGATGTGGTATTGTGGAGCACAAGAGAGGAACTGGTGACTGCCTACTGGCATGGTACAAAGCCTGATGTGTTATGGACATCGCCGAAGAAAAGCACAAAGAGAAAACTCGATAAGCATGTCTTGTAGAAATTTTGCAGTTAAGAGCTTTCTCCTCACCTTCTCTTTCTGTCTAATGCAGCATTTGTGAATTTTCTAGTTTTGTTAAATGGTGTATCTGTTTTCAGGTTTGTATCACTTTGTGTTGGTACTGGTAAATAGAAAAAAAATACATATGACTGACCTTTTTTTCACTTTTTTTCTCCCTTTCAGCTCATAGTATCTAAACGCAGTCTGCATGAACTGACATTGTTCAGTGTTTTTCATGATATTCATTAACACAGTGTGGTATGCCTTTCAGTAAGGTGATATAAGCCACATTTTTAAGCCCAGCCACAGATTTTAAATGCATGTTTTTTCTCAAACCTGAAATGTGCCATACAGTCATCACGAATACCAGTAAGCAAACAACAGATTTCTTCCTGCCTTGTTTCTGTTTCTGTAGTACATATATCCACAGGGAGTATTTCTGAGCAAGGGAAAAGAAAAAAGCGCCTTTGAGAAAGAGCCTACTAGTTTGGTAAAGATTTTTGATCATTATTTCTATTCTTCTGTTGTTTTAATTTGTGGTTATAAAAATTGTCTCTTGCTGAGAACAGTTTCCTGTATCATTTTTGTGTTTTCTTCACATAATCTGCTAATTTACAAGACATTTAACCTGAATTGTAAAAGATGTTTGGGTATAATAGGAAATATTGAGGATACTGAAGTAATAGTATATATATAACATATATACTTTTTCCTTGTTAGTTCACATCAGCATCTGTCCCTGATAAAATGCAAACCACAGTTTTAACCTTTTGTGATTTTTCAAGGGGAAAATGCATTTCACCAAAGTAAATATTTCAGCAATGAAAAAACAGATCAAAAAGATGAAAAAAAGCATTCTTGGGAGACCATAATAGTTGCCAGTCAACATCACACAGATTATATTCTTATTTATTAGGTTCTTAACAGAACTGCAAGTACAAATACAAAATTACTTCAGTTCTGAAAATATTTTTAACTTGCCTTTAGCTGATCTATCAAGCCATAGATTTGCAGGTATACCTTAAACAAATTTCCTCATTTGCTGATGCAGCTAGGATTTTTTAAGCTTAGTAAAAACTAACTACTTTTAAACATTTTCTTTTATTCATAAAGACATACCTCTCGCTGATACTATACATTTTTTTTCTCACCTTTTAAATCATCCACTCAGCCTGAATTTGTACATATATACATATATGCATAGATTCTTTGTACATATATATAAAGTCAGAAGAGAATGGTGGCCTCCACTCAAAAAAAAAAAAAAAAAAAAAAAAAAAAAAAAAAAAAAAAAAAAAAAAAAAAAAAAAAAAAAAAAAAAAAAAAAAAAAAAAAAAAAAAAAAAAAAAAAAAAAAAAGAAAAAAAAA
>VXAA01002585.1:84745-104573 GCA_013399115.1 Anseranas semipalmata
AAAAGAAAAGAAAAGAAAAGAAAAGAAAAGAAAAGAAAAGAAAAGAAAAGAAAAGAAAAGAAAAGAAAACACAGAAAAGCAATTCAGAGATCTTTATAGACAGCAGTAGTTACAGTATCCAGGCAAACAGTCAGGTACTTTGCTAATTTCCAGGAAAAGACAAGGATCTATAACATACATTTAAAGTAACACAGATATGACATGCAGCCTTCATAGTTGTATACATCCCTCAGGTGTATGCCTACTAAGTGAATGGGCCTGTTTCTGCTTCCTTTTTCCTTTGAGCTCTGATTGAAGCACCTGTCACATGGTAAAAATTTGGAACCTGCAAGTCTGAACAGAAATCTTTGTACAGCCTCAGAGCTGATGAGATACCATGTCTCGTAAGTACCAACCATCATTTCTACCTAATCCTGGAATTTCTACCTGACCCAACTTTTACTCAACATGCAGCAACTCAGACATTGACTAAGATCCAAAGCTTTTCCCCTCTGCTTTTCATGCTTTCTTAGCCTTTCAAAGTTGCAAGCATACACTTTTGCTAACGCAAATAAACTCCACGACTCCTGTGAGCAGTCAGCAGCTCTCTCACAACACTGACAAGATTTAAAAAAAAAAAAAAAAAAGATATTTATTAACACTGGTCATACTTAAACTATGAAGCTCACCACCAAATGACAGTTTAGACGACCAGAAAACAAAACATCAGAAGATGTCAAACACAAAGATCTTTTCCTGTTCCTGAGGAAGACCATGTGCCACAGATTGCTTAAAACTAGAAGACTATACCAGAGGTATATACGATTGCTTTGCTCTTATGTTACTCCTAAAGCTCCTTGGCTGGATTTTTACAGAGATGCAGTAATGAGCTAGATATATATCTCTGTTCTCTATGTTCTGTACATTATTCAGCAAAGTTTAGATACTGAAAACATAAGAGAGAAAAAGAGCGAAGAAAGTAATTGCATCAAAAAAAACATATTGTAATGCTAATTTCTGGAAAGCGCTCCAGGAATCATACAACAAGGCAATGAGGCATATGGTACTCCCTGTTTGAGATCAAAACCCACTGCCTGCAATGCTAAAAGCTAATCACGTAGATTATTTACTGTAGTTCTTGATGGTGATTTGGCATTTGACCAGTAAGTAATTCACACATCAGGAGGCAAGTTTGCTTCCTGATTAGACGGATAACAAACATTTTAAGCAGATGCTCAACATGAATACAAACCAATAATGGACTTCCACTGTGAACTTTGGAAATTTATGGGTAATTTCACAAACACTACATAGCAGCCCAAATACTTACTAGCAATAACTGATTAGGTCTCATAGATAAAGTGAGATAACTATTCTGCTTTTATTTTAAAGAGCGTACATATATCCCTTTCATTGTCAGTGCCCTCATTAGACCCTTTCTGCTCTTGGAAGAACCCAACAACATGTGGCAAAAGGCCTAGGCATAAACTTAGCACCTGAGTTATTCTCACTGTTTTCACTGAGGAAAGATACCAGTTTTCTAGACAATGTTTCCAATTTGTCTTTCAAAGATCACATATGGTATCTGAAAAACTTCTTACAGAAATCATGGCTGAATGAAGGTAGTCAATGTATCTCAGCACCAGCGTTTTAGGGCTTGTCTTGCATTGCAAAAGATTGTCCCTGAGGTGTGACTCATGAGTTTGTAGCAGAGCATTCAAACTATATAATCTATGAACTCTTCGTAGTTTTTATTTGTCTGTATTAAATCTCACAATTTATCACATAATTAATATTTCTCTCATAATTAATTGGACCTGACTACAGAATTTCTAAATTTAATGTATATGTATATAAGACCATCTAAAAGATTTTCAAAGAATATTACATTTAAAAATAATAAGGAGGAGAATGTGTTTACAATCACAGTTGTGTAGGAATTTCTCCTGGACTACCGCAGCCCTACATAACCACTTGCCATAGGGCACAGGCTTGACTGCAGATGTGCTGCAGACCACGGTACTGGCCTCATGGACTTTGGGAACCACACAAACCGTGCAACTCACTGGCACAAGGTGTTTAAGAGCAGAGCAGGGCTTTAAGGAGAATTCAGCATTTTTACACCTGTTAAGAATGCCAGCAATTGAGCTCAATAAAATACATACCATAATATATGTATTAAAGGAAGATGTATATTGTTATGCTTCAAGACAATATCTATCACTACCTCTCTACACTGGAAAAAGGTACCCAATGACATGCTATTGCAAACCATTATGTGGATTTATTTTTTTTTTACCTGAAAAGTTTGGTATTTTCTCCATTTAAAGAAAAGACATTGGATAAAATAGACCACTTTTTGATCTGCTGGGGCAGTCCGTAAGTTACTTGATTGGTGTTTTGTCAGATGAAAGAAAGTGTTTTGGCTGTTGTAGGTATATCTATTGTGATTAAGGTAAAAGAGGAAACACGCAGTGCTGGAAAAACAACCTAAAGTAAGGTCTATGAAAAAAATAAAGCATGTATTATGTGGGATTCAAGTGACTAAGACCACCTGGGAAACAATAATCAGCAAGGAAACTATTCAGGAAACAAAGATAATGTTGCTTTCTTTAGCATAGTCAAATCAATTTATGAGGAATTCCAGGCCTAATACTTCCTCTGAGTCAGCCAGAAAAGAAATTTGGATTGGTGCTGGAGTCTTAGTCATTCTAGTAAATTTAAAATGCTGATTTTAAAAAGTGTGGCATAAGTATCGATGCAGAACTACTGAAGTTTTTAAAAAAGGATTGATTTTTTTAACAATTTAAACAAAATTGATTGCAATCAAAAAATAATGAGACATATATCAAGAAAAGTGAAGTTATTCATCAAGGGAGAAAAAAAAGATGATACAATAAACAGGAATATGGTTATTGTACAGACACTGAGGAGACTATATGAAGTAAAAAGAAAAAAGGAAAAAAAAAAAGAAAAAAAAAAAGCAATGAATGGAAATGTTAGAATAACTATAATGAATACAAGTGAGAAAATCCTGAAAGTATTCGAAATAATTTGTAGGAATACAACAGGAATAACAGATATTTTTATGGACAGGTAAGGAAAGGTGATGGAACAGCGAACAAATAGGAGGTATTCACAGGACAAGAAATTTTATCTACCTGAGTACTTGCAGAGTAAACCTTCAGTATCGAGCATGAAGCTATTGATAAAAAGATCTTTAAAAATGATGAGATGCATTTAGAAGAAACGTGTACAAATTCACACAGATTTAGTGTACAGCTGGAGGAAAATCAGACAGATGGGGATGCAGCAATAGGAAAAGAAATACCAAAGAGTAAAAGAGAAAACATGGTGAAAATATGTCCTAATACTGATGAGAAAAAGAGCAACCCATTTAGTGAGAGGATTGTATATTACCCAGCTAGAAATACATGAGATCGGGAAAAACAAACAAACAAACAAACAAAAAAACCCACTGAAATATTTATATAACATTAAGCCCTAGCACTCTCAAAGTACTTACACATCAGATGAAAGTGAATACAATAGGAATAACAGAAATCTGTGTTGCTTACTGCTTTAAATGCCTTACCTTGAGTAAAGCTAAGAACTTGTAATTTGCAGTTCAGTAGCCTGTCTTTCACTTGCAGCTCTGAAACATTTGACTCAAGGTGCCCTGACCAGTGTTTTCCATAGCTTCTCTGGCAGTATTTTTCCCTTGCTCTTGGTCTGTTGTTCCTGAAATCTTATACCTGCAATTCACAAAACTGTTATTAGGGCAGGGTCTCATGAGAAGTCACCCTGCAAATGCATCTCCACATCCCCTGTGTACTACCTGGGCTCTCATGACTCTCAAGGAGGTCTCTCTAAATGTAGCAGACATGAATGCTGCCCATGGCTTGTGTTAAATTTGGACTCTGATGAACTGAGAAGTGAAGGAAACTGGTGAGAAGCACTGGAAGTCTTGTGCTTGCCTGTGTGATAGCTGTCTGGAACTTTCAGGTAAACAAAAAATTTAACAAGGGTCTTGAAGGGGCATATTAGGATTAATCATGCAGCAAAGAAATCAGTAAAAAGAGCTGTGCCTAGAAGGTCAAAATATACAGAGGTAAACTGAAGATTTTTGCCAGATTTTTCTGTGTGGGAAAAGAGATCAATGAATAAAAAATCACCATACCGTGCAGTGATAACTAGGTAGAGTTTAAAGATAATCAAAATATAGTCCCAGACCAGATTAATATTTTGCTCTCCTTCCTGGTAAGAGTAATTAAATGGAACATAAGGGCAAAGACAAGATGGCTAATGAGTAATGGCAAATGAGAGCACAGAAACAAATAGGACTTCAACCAAAGTATAAACAAACTTCCAAAAAGCTTGCTTTGTTCCTGTGTGCCTTACAGGAAACTAGTGTTTGAACTGGATAAGGATGGAATTAGCTCAAAAGTTGAATGACCTTGAGGACCAAAGTAATAGAAACAGAAAGAAACTCAACAGTGCAAAGTATAAGGTCATGCACTTGGGGACTAATAGCAAGAATCTCTGCTATAATCTTGGGAGTTCATCTACTGAGAATGACAGAGGACGAGGAAAACTTGTGTGTGCTGGTTGGTCACAGGAAACCTGGATGATGTGATGTATCTCTGAAAAAGGGAAGGAAGGATATATCCACCGAGATGGAATGAAATAATAGTGCCTTTATGTGCATCATTGGTAGGGCTCCATGCATACCAGTAGCTGTCTGTGTCCAGACAAGACAGGTTCAGAATGGGACAGAGACACAGAAAGTCTGCTAGGAAGATCACAAGAAGAAAAGCCTTTTATATAAAAAGTGACAGCAACAAGATATTTTTTTTTTAATAAATCTAAGGTTGAGATGTTTGCTATAAAAATGTCTTGAAGGTGCTTTTAGTTCCACCATCAGGAAGATAATAAAGCTGTTTAAACTAAACGACAGTGAGGAATCAAGACAAAGTCATAAATTAACTATGACAGTATTGAAGCTGGAAATTAGAAGGTGGTTTTTAACCACAAACATGAGGATATCAGGTAGGTCTTTAGTGAAAGATCTGGGGGCAAAGGCTAAATATTTTAAGGCAACATTTTAACAACTTAGAAAGGGAATTATATGACCTTGCATTATCCTGGTTATTTGGAGTTTATCGGCCTGGAGGTATCTTTCAGTCTCTTTTAAATATGGTCAACATTATCTACTCAAAGGGCAAAACTCTCACCAACCCTCATTGCCTTCTGTGAAAGATACCAGTTAATCCTGCCATGAGACAAATTCTGGCAGAACAGAAATCTGTGTGTACAAATATTCTGCAAATTCTTCCGATTAGTTGTTTCTTCATCAACTGTTTTGGAGCTGAAGACAATAGCAGTTATTTGAAAGGGAAGATTAATTTATAACAGATTTCTCAAAGTGTCGCTATGGTCAGTACCTGGACATCTTTCCTTGAAAGCAGCTGAGCCTTTTCTCTCCTTTTAGAACAATGTATATTGTTCTAAAACGTTGGATGATGTTGAACTAAAGCCCATAAAGGAAGTGCAGTAGGCATAGAAGTAGTTCAGTTATCAAGTCATTGTGCAGATTTCCCAGGCACTGCCATAGTTTTTTTTTAACCCAAAGTTGGAGTGAGGAATGACTTTATCTGTGTGCCTGCGTATCTATCAAAAGAAGACTTTATTGTTCTTGTTTCCACATGCCCAAGGCTATAGTAAACAGTGAGTGATATCCTAAAGAAATTTTTCTTCCTGATCATGTATAGATAATATTGGAGAGAGTATGGAGGATTTTGCACAGTCACATACGTGTACATGTACATGCACAAACATTCCCACACACCCCAAAGAGTCTAACTATCACCAGTCTGAATAGTTTGAGTACCTAAAACGTGTACTCAGTCCTTGGTTCCCAGACAGCAATGTCACCTTCTGTGTGCCACTGTCATATAACTCACAGGACCAAGAAGAAAAAATGGGAAACAAGGGAAACCAAGTGGATCCACTGAAGTATGCTTGTTTATTTTCTTGTCTTAACAGAAAGCCAAGACAGAACCCTGATTTATGTATACCTCTAATGTATATAACAGCTGTATGTTATTTCAAAGTCTTTGATAATTTTTATTTGTATAGAAAACCTCTCTTGTGCTTTTCATACTGGGTGAAAAACATCCAGTCCATTCCCTTGGTAGATCTAATTCCTGTTGCAGTCTTTGTTCCATCTGCCTGAGTTGTGATGGGAATGGAAAATAATAGACTTTCACACAGGTTGGGCTGACAAACAGGCATCTTATCTATACAAGTACAGTTACAGCTTCATTTCAACCCACATTCTGATCCCATGTCTGAATGTTGTTGTATTTGGCTTGTCTGTGAAGGCTTTCACTGCAACTACCAACACTCAAAGTGCTCATTTGTCAAAGAATTTAGGCATCTTTCTAATTTTAGGAAGTGACTTCAGTGGCGCATCTCTCGTTGGACCTGCGTGTCTTGACTGAATCATATCTAAGGTGCTCGTGCATGTAATTCTTGCCAGAGAAAGGCCTCTTTCCTGTGTCTGCCCAAACATGTCTTGCCCAGGATCAAAGAGGGTTTGCAGATTCCTTATATTTCCTTAATTCCTTCGGGTTACCTTATTCCACCAAGTGGAATTCTTTCTGATCTTTAAGGTAAGTAGTTGGCAAAGCAATACTTCCTGAAAAGGTGTACCTGGCCCAGCCGGGGACATGCCTTTCTACAATTATGGCTGACATTTGGGATCACCCAGCACTCGAAGGACGTGGAAGGTCTGCAGTAGCAATCCGCTTTCCTGGGTCGCATCTTCATGATTAGATTTTTAGGTAAAAAACTTGGACGGTGTAGACTGTTCCCTGGAGGATAACAGATCCTCTGGGTGAAGAACGAGTAGGAAGCAAATGGCACCTTCTCTTTTTAATGTTTGCCACTTCAAATTGAGCTCTGGGGAAGAAGTCTCTTATCCTCTTGCAGAGTCTTGCTCCAAGTTTCAGCCACTCTCTCTTATAGCACATATTGCACATTTCTAAATTAATTCATTAACTGATTCTATTTGCCTCTGTACCCACCCTTTCTGGCTCATGGTTCTTTTTCTTTTATTCACTTATCGTTATCTGACTAGACACTCCAATTTCTGGTTCCTGATTTTGTTTTCTTTGTATCTAGGTGTTGCTGCATCTGGGAAAAAGCACAGGGAGAGGTTGTGAAGGTTGTGCTCCCAGTGCTGTATTTCCACTCAGCAGAAGCTACAAATCCTCCTGACTCAGGGTTCTCTGATGGCAGGAGAAAACAGCCCACACTGAGCACTTAGTACAGTCTTGACCCTTCTGGCAAGGTGTAAATCAATTAGTTGTTGTGGTAGCAGCCTGAGATAAATCTGTAGAATGAGGGAGAAGAAAATTATGGCTATCCTGATGTGGATCTTGTCTTTTTTTTTTTTTAATGGAGACAGGTCTCTCGTGCAGCAAGATATTTGTTTCCAGTTGTGGTTAACAGTATCAATTCATCAGAGAACTAAATGTTTCCAAATGAGTGGCTAATTCTGAACAGCACTGAGCTCATCCAGCTCCTGGTTATTACAAGCGATAGTCCAGCACCTCAGAGGTCTTATTTTATGAAAGTATCAGCTATCTCACCTGCACTGATTAAGATTAATTAAAAGGATAAAATTCTGAACACTCTTACTTTTCAAAGCACTCCCTATGCTGAGTAATGACTATTTTCCTGGGTAAACTTTGCCAAGACTGGGATCTTAGTAAAGCATTTAGGGCTTTAAAAGGCAGCATTTACTCATATGAATTATGCCATTTAACAGCAAAAGTTCCAGAGTACTACTCACATGAGTAAGAATTGCAGTTCATTCATCATTAGGAAAGCCATCAATAAATAAATGTTAAAATATAAATACATATTCTTAAAGCTGCAAAGCAAACATTTTTAAAGTGTACTAATAATTTAGCCTGCCAATAAATGTGCTTAATGAAACCCTTCAGACTGGTGTTGGAAGAATTTTGCTTGGTACAAGTGGAAAAGTTGTGCATATTAACTTGATGTGGGGGGTCACACAAGGCAATGTGCTTGCACGTACATTTTATAGACTTTTCATATAAAGGAGAATCAACAGAAAAATACAAATATCACTGGCACCATGAACAAGAAAAAAGAAAAAGAAAAAGAAAAAGAAAAAGAAAAAGAAAAAGAAAAAGAAAAAGAAAAAGAAAAAGAAAAAGAAAAAGAAAAAGAAAAAGAAAAAGAAAAAGAAAAAGAAAAAGAAAAAGAAAAAGAAAAAGAAAGAAAAAGAAAAAGATGTTTAAAGGTGTTTGGATAATATTAACGTTATTATTTTTATGTATTTATTCTTTTTAGTAAAGAGTGCTGTTTACTTGAGGGAAACACAGAGTCTGTATTAAACAGGGAAAAAAAAAATACCATGCTTTTGTATTTAAAGCCCAGGTACATTGTGAAACGCATTCAATGCCAAGTTTAAATGTCCATTATTTTCTTCATGCCCTTAAATAGTAAAATGCTGGTTCTTTTATTCATATGAGGACAATTTTTCTACTCTTTCTCTTTTACACAGGTAAAAACTATTGCTATGTGTAAGAAGTACTTGCCTAAACAAGATGCTCCTTTGTTATGTTTAGAATAACTTCACAAACTGGACTGTAAAATGCTTAGACCTGCAAAGCACCATGATGACTCTGTTATCACTAATTTCAGCTTTCGCTGCGAGGCCTCCCACCCTGCAAGACTTCAACTGCAGCAAGCTTTTCCTCTTCAGGATGTAATTAAAGATTACTTCACAAACTGTTACTTCACCTGCTCAAATACTTCCTCTTTCTCCTCCTTCCCTCTCTGTTGTCGGTATTTGACACAAAGGAAATTGTCATATGTTAGATTTCTAAAGGAAAGAGTAGGAGTCCCATTTCTTCCTCGGTTGTATAAGTACAAAGTTTTTTTTAAAATGTGAACAAGGCTGTTGAAACAATGAGAGTCCATAGGTAGATTGCTCCCTCTTCTGGCAAATCTGCATATTGCGGGACTATTTTTTAATTACCGAAAATGAGGCATATTTATACATCGGTTCTACTATCAGCTATTATTTTCTGGATCACTTATTATCTAATTTTTCTATAAATTCTGAAATATTTCAGAATAAAATCTATTGCGTGGTAATACATTATACTGGCTACAATAAGGAAAATAACATCTCTAAACACATAAAATAAACAGGTACATTGATAGGACTATTTTTAAATGTCCGTCTCTAACTGAACCTGCCAATTTTTGTTAAGAAGGGTGTGAAGCAAGTACACAAGAACTTTAACATACCTCTGCAGAAAAGAAAATAGGAAAGTAATCCAGGATCTACAAAAACTAAATCATTACTTTACTAGGATATCTATATCTTGTGTACTCCATGCTACAACATCAACCAACCTGAGGTCATATTTGGTTCTCAGAGTTTGATATGCCCTGTTGCTGGTCAATTCTGAGGCTTCCCTTAGCCTTTGCTATGACCTAAAACTAGTCAGAATCCTGTATTTCTGCAGATCTCCCAATCAATAATGCCTTGATGTATCAGTTGCAAAATGGACACAAATGTTATTTTCACGATTGCCAGTACTCCACGATTTGTTATGAAACTCAAAATATTTTATTTTTTTTTCCCATATAGCCACAGTTTATGGAGCCAAGTGTCCGTCAAGAAACTAAATCTTCATTTTGAGACGTTTTAGAAGCTGCTGGAATAAAACATCAGAAACGAAAACCCTGAAAGCTCAAAATCTGGGAGGACAAACCTCCAAATCTATAGCCAATTTTAAAGTTAATACCTTGTCTAAGGGTTTGAGTTGTGGGGGCTTTGGTTGTTTTCCAAAGCTTGGGAGTGACATTATCACCCAAAGACTTTCACTATTGATAGAGTGAGGTTAGCTATTTTTTTGGCTGTGAAAATAATCCCCAAATCCCCCAAAATCCCAACCCCACTGAAAAATGATAAAAAGTCATGAGTCAGACTCATGAATTCATATTGCCCTTTTAGAACCATGTGGCCTAGAGATACTTTTTTCTTTGTGGAAGAGAAGCTTAGATCTTACGACAAATCACTCATTTCCAAGTTTCAGAATATATATAAAAATAATAAATATTATGAGAGAGTCAATAAAACCACTTTTTGTTATTAGCTGAACTTATAGGGGAAGTCTGTGTCACTCAAAGGCATAGACACTAGCAAAGGAGGGAAAAGGAAATGTTCACACTTCTCCTTTGGAATATTTGGAAAGGGTACTCCAGACAGAGCACACCCTGGAAGGAAGAGTATGACAAATCATGTCTAGTGGGCCAGGCTGGATCCTTGAGTCCTGTCCCTGTGAGGAGAGCTGAGCAGCACTGGTGGGAAGGGGCAGAGGGAGAAAGACATGTGCCGCTAAGGTCCTTCTACTGCTGGAACTTGACGGTGGATGACCACAGTGTTTACCCCCAAGGTCAGGAAGAAATTTCTGTGAATTTTCTTCCCTGTTGCAGAAGTGGTATTTAAGATATTGCTTTTAAGAAGTGAATACATCCTGAGGAGACAGTTTCTGACCCTAATTCAAGTCTGCTAATCACAATTTATGTGGAAGTTCAGTTCTCCTGGTTGAATGAGAAAGGCTGACTTAGGCCTTTTATGTTCAGTTAGATTCCTCTCCAAACCCCAGTACTTCAACTCCCTTTCCAGAGGAGACAGGCAATATCATGGTAATATTGTTAGTGTTGATTTCACGGGGGAACTTCATGGTTTGTTAAAAAATATGACAACGTTTGCTCCAATAACTGTATGACTCACGATGACCAAATTGAATGTTCCCCAACAAAGTCTACATAGCTTAAGCACACTCCAGTCAATAGACATTTCCTTTGAATAATCGTATAATGGAAAAGATTTTAACAACTCTTAGTGATGCCACATAAAAATAGAAAGTGTCCTTTTCTGCAAAGCCTGGAAGTGAAGAACAGTCTTGGTGGGTTTGAGATAGAGGGAGACTGAGCCAGGAAAGCTGGTTCTGGCACATGGTCTCCAGTCTTCTGCCACTCTCAAATTATATAGTTAAAATCAATCATTTCTGATACAGAACCAAACATCCCCTAGTACCATCAGTTAGATTTAGGAAAACAGTAAACATCCAAGACAGAAAATTTAAAGAATGAGGAACAGAACAACAAGAAAAATGAAGCACCCTAAAATTCTTAGAGAGTTAATATTTGTTGTGATCATGTCTTGGCAATTCAGATTCAGATAAGAATTTGTATTTCACATCTATATGCAAGGCTCTGGGGTTATGAAAGTTCTCACCTGAATAAGACAGAAACTTGCCTTTAAAAGTATACAACCAAATCATATTAAGAAACAATTTATATAACTGTTGCTCAGAAATCTTATGAATATTTAATTCCCAAGAAAATAAAGCCTGAATGGTGCAGGTTTTTTTTACACTTGTAAAAGTTAGGGGTAACTAAGGAATTTTTTTTTTTTTTCAAATGCTCTTAAACAAATGAGTCACCAGTGGTTACAGGTCATGTACTTTGGCTAATTTCATTGTATGAGACCAGAAAGTGGTTGGCATCAGGGATTCAAAGATAAGCAAAAACCTGTTGGAAGATGCATATTTGGCTTTGGGGAAAGCTTTGTTAAGCTGCATACATCTCTCTAGACAGAATCAAAGAAATCAAGACGGAGCGTGAACAAGAAGGAAAGAAAGAAAGAGGCAGCCCCCCCAGACATTCTATTAGGAAAGAAAAATGAGAGGAAAAGGACATAGAGAAGAACTCAGAAGAATCTCTAGGGAGAAAGATATTGCAAATCATGAATTTGCATGAGCTAACAGCACAAGGAAAATCCAGTGTCCAGCAGCTTACAAAAACTGCAACACCAAAGCGCTTCTTAGGACATAGAGTTTCTGAATGTCTTATTGAAAACTGTCATGTAGTTACACCAATTTCTGTAAGTAAATAAAAGTCCCAATATTTTATAATTTTCTGTTAAAAAAAAAAATAACGGCAAGGAAGACAAAGAATTGCACACAGCTTTAAAAATCTAACTATTAGAACCATTCTGTGATCAAGATCTATGTACACATTGCTGAAAGTCTCCTTCTTATGAAAACTAAACATCAAAAGATGGAAGAGTCAAAATTAGACAGAATCTTATTGTGAGAAAAACAGCGCTTTTGTACTACTTCCAGCACATCATGGAGAAAGCTGGTACAGTCTGTCTTTTCTGAAATGAGTAACACTGTAAATCTGGAACTTACATCTGCAAGATAGTAGCACTTCTTGCCAGGAGCTAAGAGCACTCAAATCCAATAGGCTCCTATGGAAACTTTGAGCATTGTCTTAAAAAAAAATATTCAGCATCATGCATCTCAAGTCTTTTTCTGCTTTGCAGGGAAAAGTTTTGCTAAAGAGAAATAGATCCACTTGATACCTAATGTCTAAAGAGTGTATCAAAGTTAATAACTTTTAAAACTAGATGAAAAGTTAAAAGCAACAGTACTTCTGATGAACATGCTTTTTTGGTACCTAAACCTATTTGGTGTAAGACCCAGATTTATTTATTTTTTATTTTTTTATTTTTTGTGTGGTTTTAAGGTTTTTTTTTTTTTCTTTCATTTTCAGTGGTCCTCTGAGTCAAAACCAGATCTTGCTGTCTTTTATAATTAGATTTATATAGCTTAAGTTGGATATTTATTTTGTGCAAGTTTTTTTTAAATAATTGACATCAAAGTAATCAGAGGTAGTCTTTGAAGTTCACACTGCTAAAGATGAAGTGATGGAATTTCACATCAATATTGGTACTACTGGTTCTCTGTGCAGACTGGCAATAACTTAAAGCTGTTAAGACAGGGAGCACTATAAAGTAAGATGATCTAGACACATTTAAATGAAAATTTAGTACTTGGCAGACACAGTAAAATTTTTGCCATCAGTGTTTTTGATGTACTAATACATTCAGGGTGTCCTTCTTACAAGTGTTTAAAAAAGAAGCCATGTGGTTTTCTTTCCTTCTTTCCTTCTTTCCTTCTTTCCTTCTTTCCTTCTTTCCTTTCTCCCTCCTTCCCTCCTTCCCTCCTTCCCTCTTTCCCTCCTTCCCTCCCTCCCTNCAGTTGGCTTTAAGGGAGAAGGTGTTTAGAAGCAGAAATGCAAGGATCAGACATCAAATACACCTTGTAAATGCCTTGAAATTTGCAGAGGATGTCAAATTTCTTGAGAAAATCATTCTAGTCCATGAAAAAAGAAAATTACATGTGGCAGGTTTTTTAACGGGTATATTTAAAAGAAAATTTCTTAAAAGATAGACTGACTTGCTGTTGATTTCCTTTGCTGTCTGTAGTTCTCATAACTAAATAGCCCACCCATTACTGCTATAAGTAGGGAAGAATACCAGGAGGGCTTGCACTCTCATTACCTGTGGAAAAGAACTATGCGCAGCTACAGAGGTACGGTCCTGATTTTGTAAGTTTCTTAACGTTTCTTGGCTTGGTCTCCATGACCACAATTCCTGTTGGCTTTAGGTCTAAAATATCTTTGGAGTTGTCCAGAATCACCACAGTACAAGACAGAGCACCATAGTTGCATCTTGGTTGCTAATACAAGTGAAAAGGTCCTTTTCAAGATTTATAAAATACAGTCAGTTCCTGTAAAGAAGGAACAGAAAAAGACAAGGACACAGAAAGCTGTTTCCTGTAAAAAGGGAATGACTCACTATCAGCTATTGTGGATGTCCCCTCCCAGTGGAGCACCAATTCTCCTTTGGCCTAATTTAAACAGACTCCAATCAATTGGCACTTCCTTTGAATAATGGAAAAGATTGCTACAAATATTATCACAACTGTTAGTAATGCTGTATAAAAATACACAGGTTCCTTTTCAAGGGCCTAATTTGTTTTACGTGTATAGTCATTTAACAAACCATTTCAACATCTGCATGAAATATAGTAGAACATTTATCAAAATTGTCTCAACTGTTCCTTTATAACAAAGATGGATTATTCAGGAAAAGTAACTGAAATCTCTGAATGTCCCACATGAAAAATAACCAAAATATTTCTCAGCTTTATTTGTTTAATGAACAATTAGTTGCTGTCATGGATTATATAAACAACAAATTGACTTTTGTATGGTTTATTTGCATTCCTGTATCATGTCAAATTGTCCCAGTCTTTCTTGATTTCTGGATTTTTGTTGAAGTTTTTGCTGATATGGTATGTAGTAGTTCCTGTTCTTTTAGTCCCAAACCACTTTTTTGTTGTTGTTGTTGTTTCTGAGTATATATTACATATCACTGATGTCAGATCCTCAACAGAAGACTTGCCTCTCACTACTACACCTGAGATAATCTGCCGCATGCTGCTGTCAGCAATTCAGCTGTTGCTCCTAGTCCTCAGTATACAAGCACCATTCATTAAGATGAAGTGGTCAGTGTTGTAGGAAATCCTTATGGTCACTGTCCTGGCTCCAGTCTAAAATTTTTCCACAATTCCTTTTTTTTTTTCTTATTCCTAATACACTAGCTGTGCCATTTCTTCATATTCCCCCAAACAAACAACTATTCTCTTTCTTGACTAACATCCAAAACAGGTGTGGTCAGAATTCACTCTTTCTTACCCTCAAAGAAACTTTAATACTTTCTTCTCAATTAAGTTTTGTTATATGACCATGCAAGTCACTTGCAATCACTGAAAAAAAAAAAAGAAAAAAGAAAAAAGAAAAAAGAAAAAAGAAAAAAGAAAAAAGAAAAAAGAAACACTAACATTTGCTCTAAATAATTCCCCATCCAGAGATGAGAAGGCACTCATACACACAATGTATTTTATACATTGAAATATTAAATATATATGAAGATCGTATATATACATGAAAAACTAGCTCATACTTAAAAATAACACCAAGGCAGAGATTCTAGACCACTGGAAGATGTGAAAAATACATTTTGAAGAGAGTTCTGTATTCTCTGATTCTATCTCTTCTTGTTTATTCTGTACATTTAGTCTTCCCTAGGCATGTGCAGTTGTAAACAGGATCCTGGAGTAGATGTGCATTGTTATGTTTGTTCCTGTGTTATTTTTGTATGCCATTCCTTGAACAAATTATCATAATATCACTAAGGCTGCCTAACACTTTGCTGCATAGCCACCAGAATTTCACTGTTTATTTTATTGCTTGACTTCATGGCATGAAATTTTTCCTTGCTTTGTTTCTGTCTTGAGTTATTATATGTTATTGTGAAGGGAGAACTATTTTCTGCAAAAAGTGTAACTATTTTGACAGCAGCAATAGTGTAGACATTGCTACAGAAATGTAGGGGAGTTCAAGACAGAAACAATAAAAGAAATGTCAGCTTTCTGGCTCTTCAGCACAGCTGGTAGTTTTCCTATAGAATCCTCCCTAGAGTCAGTTCTGGACACTAGAAGTTGTCCAGAAGTTGCTGGAGAGGAAAATGGACAAGTTCATGAAAGAAAAAAATCTTTAGAATGTTGCTAGAAGCAGAGTAGTACTAAAAACCATCTCCTTTCAGCTAAAAAGAACATGGAAGACAACACAGTACTAGAAAAAAAAATATTATATGCATTTGTCCAGTTTTTACCCTTCTCTGGGCCTACATTTAGAGAAAGGAAAACAGGTTAGATAAACCTGTCACCTGTCATTCTTGTGTTTTCATGACTTAGTTAAATGTGACTGAAGATAAAAACTGACATAGATACTAAAGATTCTCAAACTGGAAAAACTGAAATAGATATGAACAGGTTTTAGTACACATTTGAGTATGTCTGAGCATATGTTTCATTTCGAACAGATATTAACAGATTTTGGTACAATGGTACTGTCATGGTCTGTTCTTCCTAACACCAATGATACCAACAAAATACTGAGCTCTGGAAAAGCACTGAATCAGTTTTTCAGCAGATACCATGTATGAAAGTTAATGCTTACACTGAAATGCAATGAGTTTAAATCAAGTGGTTCACTTACTGGTAACCCAAGTGTTTAGACATTCACTTGTGTTCATATAAGATCAAAGCTGAGATATTTGTCTGAATATATATAAATTTTCTGAACCTTGTGGCCTATAAAGCCAGGCTGATTTCTTTTTTTTGTGTGCGTGTGAAGACAGACTTCTTGAACCTCGCATTTTTTTTTAAAGTCTGAAAATAATGTGGTAGCAGATTTTTATGAGGTATTTTGACAATTCTGTATTTCTTAGCAAGTGGAGAGCCATATGACATCTTTGGTTTTCACCTTTATTTTTTAAATGTGAATAACAGACTATGGAGAAATATACATTCATTAACTTTACCAAGCTCTTAATTCATTTTGCAACTTATGTGCTATATTTACTTTTTATCTGTAACTGAGGTAACTATTTAAACCAGGATCAGGTCTGATGGCACAGTCTACACACATTGTAGTGTAGATATAACTCAAGAATCTATTTTTGTTTTCCTGAATCAGTTAAAAAGAAGTTGGGCATGTCATAAAACCAGCAGAATATACATACTTGTAAGATAGTGACTTTCTTTATACAGGTTTTTTATGCACATCTGTCCTATTTCCTCATGTGGCAACTAGGCATTATTTCATAAGAGGCATACACTAGCAGCTTTATCTACTCCATCAATATATTATTCATTATGAGTTAGGACATCAAGTGGCAGGCGTAAATTTGGATGTAAAGGCTTTAATTCACTGTGTGAGGCTAACAAAAAGAACTAAGCAAACATGTCAGTCCTGTGCTTTCCTTCTTAAAAGACAGCTAGTATAAAACATCATAAAACTCCTCTGAGCCATGGACTCAATCCAGCAGAAAATTTGCAGGAAGCAAAAGGAAGCTTACCTTTGAGAGAACTACATTGGTCATGTTCCAGTTTCCAGAACATGTAAATAGACATAACCTCACTGTCAGGATAACATAGGCAATAAGGCTGTAATGTTTAATCCTTTTGAATAAGCTATTTAGAAAGAGCCAAAATATAATAAAAACAATTAGAAGCTGTTTACTCCTTAGCTAGTGAAATCTTTGAATATGTGGCATGTACTGTGATGGTAGAAGAGGAAGTGGCCATCTGTATTATCAATGACTGCTAGCTTCTGTTCTGGATATAAAGAATCTTTTTTTTTTTTTTTCATTTATTTTCCAAATCTGAACATTGTCTGAGCAATATGCTTTTAAAAGTTTTGTTTTTCTTTGGATATTTTGAAAATGCATGATCCAAAAGAAGTAGATATTTTGAAATTATGTTCTCTATTCAACAGCATAGATGAATCTATTAATACGATACTTTTGAAGGCTTGTATTTCTGCTAGGAGTGAATCTGTTGGCTGCAGAATGATGTGTGGGGGTGAGGTGCTGGGTTCCCACAAATACACCGTGAGAAAGCAGTCTTTTACTTCTTTGTGCATGAAAGACCACCCTAATATTTGAGTTTCTTATTCATTGTGTGGGTCTCAATACCTCTGTTATTTCTGTTTGGGCTTTAAGAGTATCTAGTTCAGTCAGTGTTCTTTATGCCAGTAAAGAACTGCTGGTATCTTTTCTGCAAGTACCATGCTCATAGTATAATCCAGCTTAGAAGAGCTAAGGGCAGGGGGTGCTCTCCAGCTCCTAACGGAGAGTGGACTCTCCCCAGATATCTCCTCACAGTCACACCATAGGGATTTGCCCTAGCTCTTGCTCTTCTGTTGTTCAGGATGACCACTGACTAGGTGGTCAACACCAGTGAGACCCTGAGTGTACCTGTGCAGGAGGTGATAACTAATGAGAAAGGAGGCTGCCTCCTCTATGCTGTCTGTGTTTCAGTGCTACTGTAGAGCTGTAAAGGTTATAAAGATGGTTTCTTGACCTCCCACTTTTATACCTTTCAGCAGAGCTCTGTCCCAGTAATTCTGATGATCTTATTGCATTGACTTCGCTCTGCTGTGCCAAGGACACAACTAACCTTCAGATTGCCAGACATTGTGGGCAGACTTGGAAACCAAGGAATAATTTCATGCCCTGTATGTACATTGTATTTTCCACTGTTAAGAGACTGTTTTCTGGTTTATTTGTCTGTAGGGTGGAAAGGGAACATGCAGTGTGAAGTTCTTTTTTCCTTCAAAGTGGAACAAACCTGGAAATGTTACAATGACCCACCATGAAAAATTAAAAAAAAAAAAAAAGATAGAACCCACCAATCATTTAAGGGTGACCAAAATGTAAACATTTCAGTAAACATTCAAACATCTCATAAAAGGGTACTTCTAACTTAAAAGTTGTCTTGAAATAACAACAGAAATTTCTGAATGGATAACAATATAAACATTTCAACAATATCAGATCAGTCTCAGTTTTTTCTTCTCCCAACTGAAATACCAGTCACCTTGACTACTTCTATTAAACATTTAATGATGACTTGTCATTTTCAATTTTAAAATTATTGCCCTGCAGAATGTGCAACTTCTAAATGGTAAATGAAGAAAACAGAGTTTTTTAGTGTCTTGAAACGAATGCTTAGAACAAGTACTTGTTGAACACCCTTGCCCTTTAACTTGCACTCAAATCCAGGAAACTGCAGCAAGAAGCAGAAAAATGGCCATCCTAATATCCATTTTCCAGTAGCTTATCCACAACATCAGCTAAACAAAGATTAATCCTGCTTTGAGTGCCAGAGGCTATTGGATGAAATTGATAATCACATCCAATGTGTGTTTTGGTATTGCATTATTCTCTGTATTATCATAGCTCTAAGTAGATAGATTTCTTATATATAAAAATACACTGGAGAGAAAGTTGTGTAGGATACATTAAAAGAGGACTTTTATTAGGTAACAGAGTAAATTTAATTTATTTTCTATGCCAGCCTGTTCTGGATTACAATTCCTAATACAGTTTCTAATACAATAGGATTAGCACTATTATCTTCTATTTTACTCTCTGATTTCACAGTGCTCTCTGTTTATCTCTGCTGAAGCAAACCTCGGTAACCTGAAGCATCTTTTATGTACTGTGTATTAATTTCTGTTAGCTTTTTCACAGCCATACATGGTAAAGGGCCATAAAGCCAAGGTAAATGGATTTTCTGACTTGTCATCCAGTCCTACTCAGCTCTACTTCCTACTCCTTTATAAGTCCAAAACCAAATAAAATTCGTTGAAATGAGAATAATATTCAATTTTTTATTCTCAGGCCAGGAAAATGCTGAAAATATACATTTAATATTGAGAAAAATATGTATATTTATTTTGGTCTCTTCTTGCCTTTTGCTTTGCTTCCAAAACAGAAGAAAGCACATCACACCTTTCTTCCTTGCAAGTGAAGTACTGGGTTTCTCAGCGACTCATCTAATGCTTCTCAGGAAGGTTTAGACATCTATCAGATAGGTTCACTAAAAATAATGTTCAAAAATCTTCCTTATGATTTGTCCTTAGAAAGTGTATAAAGGCATCTTTAGGACAAGTGCAATTATCCTTTAAGCCGAAAGAAGAAAATCTCCTGGTAATTTACTCTATCCTTTTCTAATTTGAACTGCCTTCTGCAGTTAGGCCACTAACTTGAATTGGAAGAGCATATCCTGGAGCCAAGAGTAAAGTTTCTCCCTGCAAATGTGGGAATGGGATGTTGCTTTTTCTAGAAGTCTTTCCATTTGCCTCGTTTCTCTGTCTTTTACTGATGCCAATTGGAGTTACCCATCTTAAAAGGGAGGCTAAATTATTGTTTTTACACTGCAAAGAAATGCTATAGTGATGACTTTTTAAGATTTCTTGTAATATTTTAGCATTGGGGGGGGGGGGGTATTTTTTAAAATTTTTAGATTTT
>VXAA01002585.1:112778-135790 GCA_013399115.1 Anseranas semipalmata
GAGAACAAAAGGGAAAGGGTATAATTTTCATAAACCAAGAGAAGTTACTCAACATTATCAACTCCAGCAATGAACTTCTGCCTTGCCAGGTTTCCATAAAAGCATATTAAATCTGGAGAAAACAAAATGCTTCATCTGGCTAAACTTTTTCAGGAGGGAACCTTTGTCAAACTTCTCAATTCACTTGTGCTGCTATTGTGATAAACTTACAATATTTACAAATCTTCAGCATCATGGTTAAAAATGAAGTCAGGAGGAAAGTGAATAAAAGTCATCTTTGGTGGAAACTCTGAAAGGTTGAATGACTCAAAACAGCTAAATAGAGTTTAACAAATGGGCCTTCAAGTACTAAAATGCTTCATCTGGTGAAATCCATATAGGAGTTAGGATTCTCTCTGTCATAATTCCTTGTATGCACAGGCAACACATTTTTTAAAATCAGGTGATGCCACCATATTGCAGAAATGTAACTAGCTGGAAATAACTCGTTTTAAAAAAAAAAAAAAAAAGGAAAAAAAAAGGAAAAGAAAGAAGAAAGAGAAAGAAGAAGAAGAAAAAACATGTACTCACATTCTCTCTGAATGTTTATATTAAAATCTCTAATTCCAAAGGATTTGAAATGAGTCTGTTCATCTTGTTGAATTAGTTGTGTGCATGGCTGAGTTTTGTTAAGAGAGGTCCGTGTGCCTCAAAGATATTTTTCATAAAGCTGTCGAGTGTTTTCAGTGAAAACCTTATAAAATTACCAAGTAAAAGCCAGATCTTCAATGGGTATAAAATATCAGAATTCTATTGATTCTGTCATTCTGGATCGGTAGGAAATAAGGTTAGCTCAGGTGGAATCTGATCATTGGACATACAAGGGCTACTTAGGCATCCAAATTCCAATAAAACTTTGTTTCTGGTCAACACTGGTAGTCATGAAACCACCATCTAACACTATCAAAACTGATAGTATCAAAATTTCAGAGCCTATATTTCCATTACTAACGTTGCTATGGTACCAAAATCTTGTTACTAGGTATGTACTTATCTGCCTGTAATCTGATAGCAGTGAACTGCAAAGTTCCTTTCTCACAGCTCAGCTCCTTCAGGGCTCATAAAACATGCATTCCTCCACTTCCCTCAAAATGCAGTTTGATTTGGTAGGTTATCAAACCTATCAACACCTCCCTGTGTACCCCCTGCCCACACACGTTCCCAAGCTAGCGAAAGAGTAATTCTTCAAGAAGCCAGTGATTAAAACTCTGGGTGCTTTTAACATTTTTGATCCATCCTACACCAGTGGGAAGTTTTTTCCCACTCCCAGAAGACAATATAATCAGCCAGGCTGTGGTACATTCAAGCACGATCTCTGTGTCACTTCTCTTGTCGTTCACGTAGAATATTTAATTTTTTATTGAAGCAGAAAACACATGAGGAAGTGAGAATGATTGTCCATGAATTAAGGGACTCCCTAGAAAGGGCAGACTGGGACCTGCGAACTTTCCGTAAACTAGAGCAGCTTCACCAAGGCTATGGATACAGTCTTGCACTGTCATAGCATTGCTGTAGCATCCTAGATCTCTGGTTTTAAGCTTCCTTCAGCAAGGAAGGGGACTAGAATTTGAACCCAGTTGTCACACTCGAAACAAAGACACTGAGAAGTGACATAGATATCTATTACTAGCCTTGGGCTACCTTTGTCTCTCCCTCGTGTAACTTGTTCATTTGTGAGGAACTTAGGAAGTTCCTTCTGAAAGTCAGAAGTCAGAAGCTTGCAGTCTGACCACACCAGCTATGTCTTATGACACTGAGGAAAGACTAGTTTCCTAAGTACATCTCATTACAGTTCATTATGCAGAAACTAACCACCTGGGTCTCTCACCCCTGCTCCTGTTTTTCATTCAGCTAATGCTTTCCATAAACCTGAATCGTGAGGTTCCTTAGGCAGCTTCAAAACCTTTATTTGTACATTGTCCCACTCAGCATAATCCTGGTGTTGGTTAGGACCCTGTTGATTCCTTTAGTCCTACTGTTCCAGTATTAAAATGAGGACTCCAGCTCCTTTGCTCTCCTTAATAATCTAGACTAGGGACAGCAGTTTAGCAGTAATTTTTCTCTGATTATACATTCAGATTGAATATCAACCAGAAAACTCTTGAGAGCTTACAATTTTGTCTCCAGTTTATATTGAGTAGTCAAGTTATTTATTACAATAATAATATTTTTTTTTCTGGCTTATGGAGTTAAAAAGCCTAATCTTGCTGATTTGTACCTTTATAAAAATAGTCAATATATTCATTTCTTTTGGATTTTGTTTTTGAATTAAAGTCCCTAAATCATCAACTGAAAAATATGTAGTAAAGTTTTGTATACATAAGGTAATATATATGTGTGTTTATACTGTAACAAAAGAGTACCCCCAAACACTGGACACAGAAGCAACAGCAGAATTATTTTTATGAAGTACTTTTTCGAGTGAAATAGTTTGGGTCATACTTTATTTCTGGTTTAGCAGAGGAAATAACAGCAAAACATTCCTTTGAATGTTTTGAATGATACATGAGAGGCTCCAGGAATTTCCTATCAAATACATTCAGTATCTTATGCAAGAGGTTAGTAATATAAATCTTAGATCAAAGTATTTGAAAACCATGAATGGCTACTATCTGTTCCAAAGAGGCAATTAATTGCATTAAATGTTGCTTTTCTACCTGTTAAACTATAATAACATGATTACACAGCTCATCACTAACGCCCCTATAAGGAGTTGCAGCTAGCTTAACGCCATGGGAGGTTTTATTCCACAGATGGTTTCCTGTCTCTGCATGAAGGATAGAATTTTTTCAGATGATGGAGGTTTTTTTTGTTTTCTGTTGTTGTTGTTGTTGTTTCTCCTTTAATGAACAGTGTGTTTATGATGTCCTTCTGCCAGCTCCAGGGGAATGCAACAGCTACAGCTACAGATCTCAAGATCTCAAACAGATCTCAAACAGAGGTGCTGGAGTATTATTAAAAGAGGCTGTCTTCTATTCAACACTATGAATGGAGTCACACAGTGGAATTACTGGGTTATTTCCATCTCTTGACTGCCTTGAATTCCCTCCAGACTTGTGGTGAGGGGACTTGGCAATTGCCAAGGAGCTAATGATCTTGGAGACAAGGGGAGGGGCCAGCAAAAAAGGAAATGTTCAATTAACACCCATTTAGCTTTTATAATAATGCTCACATGTAATTATACTGTCTGGTGTTAGACGTATATGTTTCATTAACAACGCTATATATATTTATGTATGTTTTGGCAAAGTAGTCAGAATCCTAGAATTTTTCATAATGACAACTTTGCTGTTGTAAAAATGTTAACTTCACCCTACATTCTTGTGATTGCACTTCATTTCAATATTTTCTTATTTTTTTTTCCTACAAACAACTGTGTTGGAAATACAAGATTGTTTTGAAACCAACTGTTATTTTCCTTTGAAAATAAGCATCTCTTTGCATTTCTCAGTAGGGGACTTGCTTTGACCTTACCCACGGTTTTCAAGCTATTCCTTCACAGCAGCTCATGTCCAAACTTTCCCTGTGCTTGCAGTTAATCCACATTAAAAATGGAGTGTCTTAAGAGACCACATCAAAAACATGGAGCTTCAGACCCCTACCACAGACCTACTGTGTATGATGCAGCATATTTTCCCTGTAAATCTAGGTGTACTTAGATGGAGTTACCTCGTAATAGAGCTGAGCAGATGCTTCAGTGCCACTATAATGCTTTTACTGTGTTTTTGTACTTCTGCCTCTTGTGAAGGGCTTAATCAAACCACCCAATTAATGGGCAACTATGAGAGCACACCTCCTGGATAATATTTGCACACAAAGTACTGATGCCACAGATAGAAATATCTTTGCTTTCATTTTGTCTCAATGGTCCCATAAATAAAACATCAGCTGGAATGTGATTGGTAAAGATTCAGTTTACCCCACTTTCTAAAGCAAATCGGAACCCTGAATAAGCATTTTTTTCCTGTATGTTTTAAGATGTCCCTCTTCCTTCTTACCTTAACATTTCTTAATGAACTCTCTAGATAATTTCTCACCTAGTATTAGCTGCTTCATACTTCTCAGGTAGTCCCTCAACAGACCGAAACTAAGTCCATAAATTCCTCTAGGCAGGAAGGTTTTTACCATGCTGCAGTGCCAATTCTCAATATAGAAAAGTCGTTATGCTCAACTGTTTGTAGGGGGTCCACAGTCAAAGTATTCCAGCAGAAATTACCCAAATCTGTGAGAAGAGAGAAGAGAAGCAACCTGAAAGGTTCTTGCCATGCTGGCACATTGGTAGGTGCAGTAGTAGCACAGCAGCAAATGTGACACTCCCCATACTTGCTCACTGCTAAGTTTCCTTCCCTGCTGTGGAAGAGAGATGGATCCAAGGCTGTGCTCCATCAAGAGGGCCAGAGTGTCCTCTGAGAAGACTGTGATTTTGTGTCTTCCATAGCAGATGCTCCTTGGCAGGTGTTAGCTAACATGGTAACTAGCAATGGTAAAACTGTAGGATAGACAGAGGAAGCTACACTTGCCACATGATAACAGGTTGTGTCTGTCCTCTCTTCTGAAAGGTAGAGATGGATCAATTGAACAGTGTAGGCAAAAATTATACTGTCTACAGCAAGTCACTGACATTGGTAAGCTAACAGTTGTTCCTGTCATCTTTCATCCGAGAAAAAACAGTGTTATAGAATTAGAAATTGTAAAAAGTCCACATTTTAATAAAATTCTCTTTTACCTAAGATCTCGAAAAAGGCCATTTACATTAAAACAAATTCAGGGTCATCCACAATTTCAAACAGAATGCTGCAAATAAAGATTACAAAATGTGGTTTTCAGATTTGAAAAAGTGTCAAGGACACTTTTATAATCACAGAATCATAGAATGACTTGGGTTGGAAGGGACCTTAAAAATCATCTGGTTCCAACCTCCCTGATGTAGGCAGGAATGCCACCCACTAGATCAGGTTGCCCAGGGCCCCATCCAGCCTGGCCTTGAACACCTCCAGGGATGGGGCATCCACAACTTCTCTGGGCAACCTGTTCCAGTGTCTTAACACCCTCACAGTGAAGAATTTCTTCCTAATATCTAAATTAAATCTATCCTCTTTTAGTTTAAAACCATTGCCCCTTGTCCTATCATTATCTACGTGAGTAAAGAGTCCCTCTCCATCCTTTTTATAAGCCCCCTTTAAGTATTGAAAGGCTGCAATGATGTCTTCCCGGAGCCTTCTCCTCTCCACATTGAACATCCCCAGATCTCTTAGCCTTTATTCATAGGAGAGGTGCTCCAGCCCTCTGAACATCTTCACGGCCCTTCTCCGGACCTGCTGTAACAGGTCCACATCCTTTTTGTGCTGGGGGCTCCAGACCTGGATGCAGCACTCCAGGTGAGGCCTCACAAGGACAGAGCAGAGGGGACAATCACCTCCCTTGACCTGCTGGCCATGCCTCTGTTGATGCAGCCCAGGATGCAGTTGGCCCTCCAGGCTGCGAGCACACACTGCTGGCTCATGTCGAGCTTTTTGTCCACCAGAAACCCCAAGTCCTTCTCTGCCAGGCTGCTCTCAATGAGTTCTTCTCCCAGTCTGTAGTCAAGTCTGGGATTGCTCTGACCCAGGTGCAGCACCCTGCACTTGGACTTGTTGAACCTCATTCAGTTCACATGGGCCCACTTCTCAAGCTTATCCAGGTCCCTTTGGATGGCATCCCCTCCTTCTGTTGTATCAACTGTACCACTCAGCTTGGTGTCATCTGTAAACTTGCTGAGGGTGCACTCAATCCCATCATCTATGTCATTGATAAAGATATTGAAAAGGTCCCAAGACAGACCCCTGAGGGACACCGCTCGTCACCGGCCTCCACCTGGACATAGAACTATTGACCACTGCTCTCTGGGTGCAGCCATTGAGCCAATTCCTTATCCACCGAATGGTCCACCCTTCAAATCCATATCTTTCCAATTTAGGGATCAGGATGTCATGTGGGACTGTGTCAAAAGCCTTACAGAAGTCCAGGTAGATGACATTGGTTGGTCTTCCTTTGTCAACCGATGCAGTCACTCCATTGTAGAAGGCCACCAGATCGGTCAGACGTGATTTACCCTTGGTGAAGCCATGCTGGCTGTCTTGGATCACCTCCTTGTCTTGCATGTGCCTTAGCATTGCTTCCAGGAGGATCTGTTCCATGATCTTGCCAGGCACAGAGGTGAGGCTCACCAGTCTCTAGTTCTCTGGGTCTTCCTTTCTACCTTTTTTAAAAAGTGGGAGTAGTGATGTTTCCCTTTTTCCAGTCACCAGGGACTTCACCTGACTGCCATGACTTTTCAAATACGATGGAGAGTGGCCTGGCGACTACATCAGCCAGTTCCCTCAGGACCCTGGGATGCATGGCATCAGGCCCCATAGACTTGCAGCTCTTCAGTTGCATCAGGAGGTCCTGAACCTGCTCTTTGCTTACAGTGGGAGGGACTTTGCTCCCCCAGTCCCTGCCTAGAGGTTCGGGGACTCAAGAGATGTGGGAAGCCTGACTGCCAGTGAAGACTGATGCAAAAAATTTGTTAGGTACCTCAGCCTTCTCCATGTCTGTTGTTACCAGTCCTCCATCTTCATCTAATAATAACAGAGATTAAACTGGAGAAATGAAATTCTGATATTTTACAACATTCAATGAAATGAAAAGATTTTGGAAAAAAAAAAATATATGTTTTAAAAGGTAATTCACTTTGAATCTACCAAAAATGTCTTTTTTTCTGACTTTGACTACGTATATTATAACATTATATTTTTATTACAAAATAACACCATGCGAAAAACCTTATGCTTAAATTCCCAAAATGCTTTTATTTTCCAAAAGGAAATAAAATATAGACTAAGATGCTAAACAGAATTTATTTTCATCAATATCTAATTTATGGATGAGAATGCAGATGCTTTAGCTCTACCTGTTTTTCTGCTGTGCCTTATGAACCTTTTATGCTCACTGCATCTTGTCAGAAGGATGTTCACAGAGGACCATCAGGCAAATTATTGTTGTAAAGCATCAGCAGGAAAGTACAAGCTGGACTCATAAGGCTTTTATCATATCTCTTTACTGTTCTGTCATATTAATACAAATCCTGGGTTTTATTTAGTAAAGAATGACATTCTACTTACAGAATAATTTTTAGGTTTTGTACAGTCTGCTCTTTTACAGGATTTTGTAATATCTGATTATGAGACACGTTAATAAATAATGAGAGGAAAAATAAATTGGTGAAATTTGAAGATTACACAACTAGAATGACTTAATTGGAACAAATGCAATCATTAACACTCCAGGAGCAGCATAAAATAAGCTGCATTGCACAGTCTCAGCACTTTGTGCTGTTAGTCCAACACAAATATTGCACAATTAAGCAGCAATAAAAAATATGTAACATATATTTTGGCCAATATAGCTTCTGAAAAGATGATTCTTATATTGTCTGACTTGCTGTGATGACAGCTGTAGTACTGTATCCCATGGATTTACACATACTTTTCTAGAACACTTTGTTTAAAGGAAGAAGAGTGGGTGGTGAAATTACCTTTGGTTAGTCATGTTGATTTTCACATGATCTTCAAGATATTTTCTTACTTGCACCTCATTAAGTAGATAGAGAACAAGAATACTCATTATATAGTGAAACCTTAGTTCAGACCCTTTGGGGATTTTTTCTTCACATTTTCAGATCATATGAATGTGATATGCTCTCTCTGCTGAAGATACAGCAGTAAAGCTCCCACTGTTGGACAGATGTTAGTAACAGAGCATGAGACCACAGACAGAACACATAAAATCAGCAAAAATCTTTCAAATTTAAACCATTTAACAAATAAGTTGTTTGTTTAGAAGCAGTATATATAGAAAAAAAAAATGTTATCCTGAGCTATACAGACTTTAGTGACACTTGTTTCAAATGTGTTCATATCCCCTTATCCAATACAATGTCTCTCTCATCTGTATAGTTCCCCAAAACATTTGAAGATTCTGTTTGTATTCACTGACTGGATTCAGATTGCAGTGGTCTATAGGGATCTGGTCTTCCCTTTCTAAATACAACTCCTTCTGTCTATATGAAATGCATCATATCACTTTCTATGTGTTTTTATGTGAATGTGGACAGTGGAGGGAGGGTTAAACCTAGCAGACCATGGCTGTATTTCACTCTAATATCAACAGCAATGCTGTCAGCTTCTTCCCTCTGCTTAAAACAATGCACATGAAGACCACATGGTGAATTTGGAGGATTATGAATCTTTTTCCGTCCCTGAAAATCTTCCCTGGTAGGGTAAACATCTAAAAGCTCAAGCTTGACCCACATTTTGCTTTCCAAAGTAAGGATTGATTGATTGATTGATTGAATTAGTGGCTGAGTGAGTAAATTAATCATCCTTTTCAATCAATCTCCATTAGAAGCAAATTGCTGTAATTCATATCCAATATTGAACACAATCTGGAACTTGTTCCTGTTTGTCATTCTCATTTTCTGAAGGTTGTTTTGTTCTTTGTCCCACAGAGGCCAGTGACAAAGCCCCCTCCAGGTTGATTGCCAGCCCTTGATGTTTGACTGAGATAATGAATATCTTCAGCTACCAGAAACAGGTGTTGGCTCCAAATTCTTCATCGAGACAGTGAGGAGATGAGCAAGTAGAGAGACAGAAAAAATATCTAGATCCATTTTTTTTTTTTTTCTCTCCTGCAGGTATGGAAACCAGAAGCCTCTGTGCTGAAAAGAATGGAGCAGAGCTCAGTAGTATAAAACTGGTGTGAGATGGTAAGGAAACCTGCTGGCCAACCTAGCATGTGTGCAACTGATACAGAAACCTTAAATGAGAATGTTAAAATTCTCCTAAATGCATTTTAACAGAAACTGGTTTTAGGAGAAGGAAGCAAGCCAACTACTCAGGAAAGAGGTGAGATGTCTTAAAGATGAAATTAGGCAGCAATGCATGTGATCCATCATGGATATTGCAAGAAGGACCCACGCCCTACCCTTTGCCCCTCTCGGAGTGGGGGGGGCACATTTCAGTCTAAAGCTGGCTTCATTTTTACCCATACTTTTTTCTTTACTTGCTCAGTCAGAAGAGCTCTCATACAGTAGAAGTTAGAACTGGAAAAGACCCATTAGATCATTGAACTGTCTCCTTGCCAAGGCAGGACTGGTCTTAACAATATATCACTTCTTTCTTCTGTTCAGTACTGTCTTGGGCTTCATGTGACTAACTTATCTTGTACCTTCATTGCATTTGGAAAAAGTGGTGTGTATTGGAACTACTCCGCTGCACTTTTCTTCTGTAAACTTTGGCATCTAAGACCATTTTCTTCTAAAAGAGGGATAAAATAAATCTTTTGTCTCTGACCGCCTATTAGAGCGCTGAATGTTTTTCAAAATGAAAAGTTGAAATAACAGTCCTAATGATAGAGTGATACAGAATGTGGGAGAAAGGTTATTTTAGTATGTAAAGGGGACTGTAGAACTACAAGTTAGAACAATTAAAAATTATTTAGCCAAAAAATGGTTTATCCTTGCCAGCAGATAATCTAAACTAGAGGTTTCTTTTAACTGTCACTTCAGTGACATCTAATCACTTCAGTGACATCTAATAGGCATGTTTCTATAATCTTTATGATTATTCTGCCTTCTACCTTTTACGCAATTCCTCTTTCTCACACTTTCTCTGATTTCTGCCTTCTTTTGACTTCTAGGCTTTATGCCTGCTGTGAACTCATCCTGCTTTGTTGATCAAATCCTGCAGTTGCATCCTTACTTCTTATTCCTCCTTACTCTTACTGTTCTATCAGCAAGTTTAACTGCATGCAAACAATTCCCAAAATGTATTTCTTATTTCTTCCTCAAGTTCTAGTCCCTATATCTAGTCAGATTTATATCTTTCCTTTGTATTTAACATCACATTCTGATCTGGGGAGCAGGTGACAGAAATAGCAGGAAAAAAAAAAAACAGTAGAATCTTTCTTTACACTTTTTAGAATATATAGAGCCTAGGTGTACAGTTTGAATGTATGCAAATCTTAAACTTTTGAAACATAAGGGGAAGCTACTTGTTGAAAGAAGTGGCAAATGTATTTTTTAAACATCTGGGCCTGAGCATGTGCAGTCTTAGAACCAATTCAAGAAAATATGAAAGACAACCTTCCTTCTAATAACTGAACTGGTTTCTCTTCTCAAAAATTGTATGTCTCAAAAATACATTTCTATCATGCTGAAGGAGCAGGAAACTATTCAGGAAAATGAGGACCTGTAGGCTATTTGGTATAGATTTGTTTATTTAATTTTCAGTGGACCTTGTCAAGAATGGGACTGGCCAGATGCTAGAATCTATAATCTCTTTCCTCTTTATCTACATAAGCTATTTATCCAGTTGTATTTAAGCAAGTTCTTTGTGATGTTTTCTTTATGGTGCACCTTTACTAAGTATCTGAGGAGATAATATTGCCTTTAAACTGTTGAGTGTACTCACAGTCAGCTTACCTTCTAATTCAAAGTGAAATGACTGCTACAGACTTGATTTTTAAGTGGAACAAATTTACCATTCTATGGATATGGCTAGAAGGAACAGAGAGAGCACACGACAGACAACTGAGTCTGGATCCCATCTCTTCTAGCACACCTTGGCCTCCCATGGTTCTGTCAGAGAGCAACTGTTACTTTCTTCATTACCCTCCTTAAAAATTGTTTCCTCTGGGTTTAGACTCTGACTTTTTGTAGCTGTAACTTTCCTCATTGCAGCTGAATTACAGGTACTGTGTAGTTTTAAAACATTTTGATTCTGACTAGTGGTTAATTTTGGGTGGCCAGCAGTATGTTTGGTTTTGGTGTTGGAGTTAAACTGGCAGATTTTTCATCTTGTTCACAATGTCAGGAAGAGCAAAATTGTTGGAAGACTTAGATGTCTTTTATGTGGGAACACTTTAGGTCATTCTAAGTTACAGCTTGTACAGAAAAATAAAAGAGCTGGGTACCAGGAGCAAAATAGAACCACACTTTTGCTAGTAGACCTTAAGCAATAAGAAGCACAGGTTTTGAGATGTTGCTTTGTGAGTTCTCTGTTCTACTACATTTTCAACAGAAGAGGTGGGGAGGAGAGTCAGGGTGTTAGGGGATATTATGGAAAAGCTACCTTGTTACACAGTAGAAGCATTGTAGCCTTGTCCTGGATCTCCTTCTACCTCACAACTTTTTTGTTAATGAAGATGTGGTCTTCTCCATCTGTGTTCACCCTTCCGATCAGCTCTCACAGCCCCTAGCCATGGTGGTGTAGCATGACATTAAAGGGAGAAACCTGCAGTGCTGCTCCTAGGACATACATGGCTGGGCAGAGCTGAGCCAGCTCCCACCAGAGTCACTGGCAAATTTTGCTGTCTGGGCTAGTGCCAGATCAGATCAATGGAGGTGTGCCTAACTGAAATATTTTTAATTTAAGAGTTGGATAGAACAAGAAAGAACACCTCTGGTTATTATAACATCTGCATGAAGAGGAGAAAGCTTAGCTGGAGTCGTGGTTAATGGAGTCAAGTCCAGTTGGAGGCCGGTCACTAGTGGCGTCCCCCAGGGCTCAGTACTGGGGCCAGTCCTCTTTAATATCTTTATAGATGATCTGGACGAGGGGATCGAGTGTACCCTCAGTAAGTTTGCAGACGACACCAAGTTAGGTGCGTGTGTCGATCTGCTTGAGGGTAGGAAGGCTCTGCAGGAGGATCTGGATAGGCTGGACCGATGGGCTGAGGCCAACTGTATGACGTTCAACAAGGCCAAGTGCCGGGTCCTGCACCTGGGGCACAACAACCCCAGGCAGAGCTACAGGCTGGGGGATGAGTGGCTGGAAAGCTGCCTGTCAGAGAAGGACCTGGGTGTGCTGGTTGATAGTCGGCTGAATATGAGCCAGCAGTGTGCTCAGGTGGCCAAGAAGGCCAACGGCATCCTGGCTTGTATCAGGAACAGTGTGGCCAGCAGGACTAGGGAGGTGATTGTCCCCCTGTACTCGGCTCTGGTGAGGCCGCACCTCGAGTACTGTGTTCAGTTTTGGGCCCCTCACTACAAGAAGGACATGGAGGTGCTCGAGAGAGTCCAGAGAAGGGCAACGAAGCTGGTGAGGGGTCTGGAGAACAAGTCTTACGAGGTACGGCTGAGGGAGCTGGGGTTGTTCAGCCTGGAGAAGAGGAGGCTCAGGGGTGACCTTATCGCTCTCTACAGGTACCTTAAAGGAGGCTGTAGTGAGGTAGGGATTGGTCTCTTCTCCCACGTGCCTGGTGACAGGACGAGGGGGAATGGGCTCAAGTTGCGTCAGGGGAGGTTTAGGTTGAATATTAGGAAAAACTTCTTTACCGAAAGGGTAGTTAGGCATTGGAATGGGCTGCCCAGGGAAGTGGTTGAGTCACCATCCCTGGAGGTCTTTAAAAGACGTTTAGATGTTGAGCTTAGAGATATGGTTTAGTGTGGGCCTTGTTAGAGTTAGGTCAGAGGTTGGACTAGGTGATCTTGGAGGTCTCTTCCAACCTGAACAATTCTGTGATTCTGTGATTCTGTGATTCTGTGATTCTGGTGTTATAAACCAAGCAGATACTACTTAGATTTTATGATGGCAGTTTTTGTTTTTTTTTTTACTCTAGGCTCTCTTTGTGGGCCTGCAGCTGTCTTGGTACCTAGGTGCCAAGAGTAGCAGTGGAAAGAGCATCAGTGCTTTCATTGCCCAGCTTATGAGTAGGTAGGTACAGACAGAAAAAAAAAAAAAAAAATCTCTGGTTTTATCAGGCCATCTATTCATTTGGCATCATTTACAGAAACAGTTCACAAAATGTAGCTTGCTGAGCACTCACTGGTGATACACGAAGAGTTAGCTCATCACAGAGTGCAAATTTCGCTGCCTTTCTCCTCTTTTCTAAAAAGACAGCTAAAATTGCATTGAGTGCTTTCCTAGTGCTCCTTCTCAAGGCAAGCAAATTCTATATAGTTACAGGAATGTTATAGGTTTCTGAATGCATTGGTTAAAAAAATCTGTCAGACCTTCCACTGACATCTCCTGAAAGCTAGCAGCTGTCCCTCCTTAACTATCTGGCAAACACTTGGTGCACAGAAATAAGAAATTATAATACTTGTATTCTTTTTTTAAAACATGACAAGGAGTCAACACAAAAACAAATCACAGTAATGCGTGATTATTCCAACATCAGTTTGTGCAGTCAGCATGCTGAGATATTCTGAGCCAAGAGGATTTTTTCCTTGCTTTTAAAGAAAGATTTATTCATAAGGGTAAAGAGGGCAAATTCCCAACATTTCAGCCCTCGGCTGGCTTTTGTCAAGGGTTTCTAACGCACACACATGGTGAGGCTTGGCTAAGGCACAGGGGAAAAACGTTACAATGTAAATTCTATGGACCGATATATATTCTTTGTAGTAATGTTAAGATTTGCCAAACTTCTCATGGTTGAGGAATGTGAAAGCCTAGGAATATGTGCAGATCTGCATATATTTTTACACGCACAGATAAATAAGTGCAGTCTGTGTTTTGCCACCATGACTTTACCACTGTATTATCTTACTCTGCCCTTAATTCCATTAAATTCAGCCAGTAACCCTTTCAGCTACACAGCTGGTGTAAAGTGACAAAATTTGGCCTTCAGTGACCCTAGCACTAGAGAGTTCACTTCCTTTCCTCACCCACCTTATATGCAGGATAAGATCCATGCTTATCTGATGAGGCATTCCTTCACTTTAAATTTCAAAACACCCCAAAAAACATTATTATTAGTTTAACAAGCATGCGGTTTTATTTCCACTTCCTTTTTTGAAGTTTCCCGTATGAATGAGTAAGGTAAAAAACGCATCTCAGAGCTAGCTTCTACTTAGCTCTTTTGGGGGCTCACCCAGACTATGTAAGGGTTAGAGAGAACGTGAAGTCCCTCCTCTCAGATTCTTCCTCAGTGGTTGCTGAGTTCCAGTCTATGTTCCCAGGACTGTTGCATTTTACATTCTAAGTTTAAAAAGAAATGCATAATGTTATACATTTTGCATGCTAAAATCACTGTCTATAGTAGCCACAGTCCTGAGAGCTATGGCTGGGATTTGTAACTCTTCTAGTTAAGTGTCCAAACCACACTAGGAAACAGCTTTTGTTTTCCTTTGGTCTTCTTGCATGAGTTTTGCATACCTTCTCATTACTTGCCTATCTGCTCTTTAACAAAGCAGTTCGGGCCATGTAAACTATGTCGTTTGGAAGTCTACTGAAAGTGTGAGAGAAGAGCTGAATCCTCTCAGGGAGAGGAAGAAACTAACTTTAAGACTTCTGCTTCCTGTATGAGTTGTCTAACAAATAGACAGTATGGAAACAAACTAAACATTTACTGAAGTCGCACTAGCTGCCACTATTTTAGCCTTCCTTCTTCTTCCCTGCCAGCAGGAGTAAACATCAGTAGAGTTATTCTGAACCCTCTATTTCTTCCTTGGAAGAAGGCTCCAGCCCTTCATGCTTGGGATGGCAAAATTCAGTTTTGCTTTCACCTTTGAAAATAGATAACAGGCTGTGCTTATAAACTAGCAGGCATTGTTGGTAGGAAGATAGGATTATTTATCACTTTCTAGAGTATAGGAATTTTTATTCTGTCTAATTAGCCCTTCAAATAATCAAGTGATATTTTCGGATCTTGCTTTTTTACCCAGGTGCTCTACCACGTGCATAGACTATAATTTTATTGCCTCTCACTCTTCGTGAGGAGGAACAAAATTTTCTTTAACACAATTGTGAGCAATTTTGAAAATACACGGAAATAACACTTTGAACAACCAGTTAAAACTAATTTAATTCATATTGATTGAAAAAAATCATTTACACAATAATAAATAGTAAAACATGTTACATCTTTAAGTACCAATATTTTCTGATTGGGCAAGACTCAAAAAGACTGTCTCAACATTGGCAGGGATACCAGGTGATATACTATAAAATTAGTTGAGGTGGAGAAAATATTTTAAAATAACGATGGAAGTTAAAATATATTTGGAGAAAATATGAGGCACAAATAAAATATAATTACAGTAACTTATGGTAGAAACTAATTTCTGATACCACCAGTCAGAAGCAAAATATTTTCAGCCCACAAACATCACTGTTTATCTTTAGAAAATAAGGACCCTTAATGGAGTCAATTTTTACCCAGATCAAATATTTTACTTATTTTGTCCTTTTCAGTTTAAAGACTTTTGTTGGCCCTGTTTGTTTGGTAAACGCAGCTGTTTGCAGTAAAAGTTTTTACATTTAAAGCAAGCTCCACATTATGATGTCCTCATTGCACAAAAACTTGAATAAACAGCATGTGCTAGAGAAGAAATTTCCAAAGACTCAAAGTTAAAATTATAGTTTCCATTTGCTTAGCTTGATTCAGCAGGTACTTTGCTTCTTTTAATGTTTTTTTCCCCTTTTTGTAAGCTCTCTCTCTCACTCTTACATGTTTATACACCTTTTGGAGAACTGGATAGAACTTGCAGGGATCTTTAAAGTTCCTTCTCTCTTCAGCTGAGGTGAAGCAATACTTCTTAGGTCTCAAAAAGAAGAAATCCTCAGCTTAGTGGAGGAGAAATTCCCGCTCCAGTGGAATGAACAACTTTCATTGTCTTCAAAGGGTTGTTGTTTGACTCTATAGCTGAATGTCTATATAGCAGTATATGCATCCAGATGGCAGTATTTAAGAGAAGAGTTTCCCAGAAAGTGCCACTACAAGAGGCTCTATGCAGTTATTATTAGCATCCACAGACACTATGGTACCAACTGAGGGAAAAAAAAAAAAAAAAAGTGATCTCTTGCAAGAAGCAAGAATCACATAATCACAGAATGGTTGAGGTTGGAAGGGACCTCTGGAGGTCATCTGGTCTAACCTCCCTGCTGGAGTTTTGTCATACAACCATCAAGGCTGTATTGGTGTGAAGGTTTCAAGATATAACTGTGGAAGTAAGTGAACCAGAAACTGGAGATGTAAACATTGCTACACCATCATGAGGTCCAGCTGCAGCATCCATTTGGCCTTGTCCAGCAAGGAAATAAAGATACCCTGGGACTGCCAAAGGCAACTGCTTTTGAGCCACTCTTGCCTTCAGCTCACTGAACTATGCTGTTCCTACATTTTGATATACAGCTCTTGGTGACTGCACTGGTGTTAGAAGAATGGATAAAATAGGCACACTCACTGATCATTGTAGAAAAACTATGTGCTTACTTTTGCTTATGGACATACCTAAAATAATCAAACAGATATGTAAAAGAGGAACATATTCCACTACCTGACAGGGGAAAAATCCTCAGGAGATGGCTAATGCCAAATATTTTTCCATGTCTGATATATCAGCGGGATTCTGGCATTGCCCATAGGAAAATAGACCACATGTCTGTGCACATTTAACACACCCTTAGGGAGACACTGTTTTTTTGCAGACTGCCATCTCAGTTATGTTTGGCACATAAGTTTTTTTTTTTTTCACTGGGAAAAAGAACATTTCATCTGTATACTGTATAATAATCAGAAAGTAGTACAGTTTCTACTGGGGAGGAGTGGAGAAGAAGATGTCTAGAAGCTCATACTATGGGAAAAGCTGGAGATTTTGAGAAAAGGTGAAAAAAAAAATCAGTTGTGATGAAAATTGCAAACAGAAGAGAATATTATATGGCAAGGTCACCAGGTAGATCCCATTGAATATGAAGAATTTATCAACATATCTGATCCAGAAAACAAGGAAAATATCCAAAGACTCTTTGGAGAATAATGCAGAAAAGATGATGCCGAACTTAAATCTAACCAAAAGCAGCAAGCCAAGTGCCTGAACAGCCACGGAGATATTAAAAGTTTAGAGTAGACAAAATGGTACTTAAAAAATGTAAATACATTTAGCCTCCTACTTGGATATTAGCACCTCCCTCTATGTGTTCTGTTCTACATGCTAGTAAATCTGTAGATTCATCTACCATGGCATCTAATAAAGGTGAATTTCAATACATTCAGTTACAGAGGAGACTTTGGATGTGATATACGTGGAATAATCTGTCACTATGCAAAGTCTATGTTGGTTGAAACTACCATCACTCACTGTTGCCAATGTCTACAGAAGACAAGCTGCAGCTACAGATGTATGGACTGCAAATTGAGCAAGAACTCAGAGAGTTTTGGGCCTACAGACATACTTTCAAGATTTTTTGACAAAAATGCAGTGGAACAAGTCCAGTGCTACATTTTACAGACAAAATCAAATAAACCTGTCTTGCCTTAGATGAAAAGAGGATTCAAAATGATGGAGCTAGAGCTCAAGATGAAATCCCACAGAAAGTAAAAAATGCTATAAGTACTGCCAAGCTGAGGAAATATATTCTCAATTCCTATAATCCATTATGGACAAATCTTCATGTTATTTTCCATTACCTATTTTCATGAGGTTGCTGTAAAGACCTGTTATATATGTAAGGAATACAAGTACTATAATATTCCCCGTAGAACAAAAGAGACTGTGTTACAGACACAGGAAAAATTTGCCTGGTTGGCCAAGTAATTTTCAGTTTATTGTGTTACTAACATGAAAGAAAACAAACAGAACCAAAACAAAAAAAAAAAAAACAAAACAAAAAAAAACAAAACAAAACAAAAAAAAAAACAGAATATCAGAGAGTATCAAATGAATGTCTTGGATGTTAAAATCACTGGGGACTTGTAGAAGTAAAGAGGGGCAGCTAAGTCTAAGCAATCTTGATATGACTGGGTCCCCCAGGCACTGTGTGATTTCATGAGGAAACTGTCTTCCTCTCTCCTAGGCTGTAAATGGCTGGGATACCACATTGACTACCTGTGGATATATGGGGCTGTCCCTCTGTGGACACATACTGTCTTGGCATGGCATTTTCTCCATAAAAAAATAGAGAAAACTGAATCCACTTGTTTACATGAGTTTACAATAACCACCACACAATGACATAAAAGCACCCCAAGCCACAGTGTAACTACAACATGTGGACTTGCTGCCTCCTGACAAATGTGATGCCATTCCTCCTGTTGAAGTAAAAGTTTAGAACACCTTGTGCTGTATCTGAACTGTGGACTCTGCAACTGATTTCAAGTTCCCACTCCTGAGAAAACACACCCCAGCTACAACCAGCTTCTATATCAGGTGAGAGTCACATACACATCAGCTCCTCCATGTCCTGGTTTCTGTAGACAGAAGAGCAAGGTGTGAAACTGATGGAAACCATCACTGGAAACTGGGAGACCCAGACTGGGGACCAGTAAAAATCTTCATCTGTCTGTTCTGTTTCAGTCTCAGATGCAGAGAAAAGGGCAACAGAGAGAAAACAAAAAAATAATACAGTGGATTGATTTGCCTTAGAATTGTCTTTCCAAAAACTGAAGACCAATTCATAGTTCAAGAGAAAGATCGGAGAGAAGCAAGATAGGAGGAGAGAACAGGAAACCAAATCAAGTCCATCCAAAAGTAAGCAATTAGGCAAAAACACAATTATTTTTGTTGTAGTTCAAATAGTATTGGGCTCAGATCAGGAAGAGATGAGCAACAACACTGAATATCGTTGGCCATCTACTTATGTTTGACATAATCCTATTACAATTGTCCAGAGAACACCAACAGCTTGGGCTATACTTATGCCAAATTTCAGTGAACTTCTACATCACAAATAGGTGTGATGAAGAGTGCAAAATGTCATTAAACAAAAAAAAGAGCATACTAGAGAAAATGCATTGTGGCATTCTGAACGAATCTGCTCTTCCTTCTATTCTTTCCCATTTTCTATGACATCATGTCCCAGTTGAATGTCTAAATTTCTCTTCAGACCTTTCCTATATCCAGGGGGGGGGGGGGTTTTCAGAAAATTTTCCCTGCATTTGGAATAGCACTTCTCTGGACATCAACCAGTAACAATTTGTAAAATGACTTTATGTCTTGCTGAATTATAACAAAAATGACTTCTGTTGTGTTCAAACTTTCCAGCATGTGATGGATGAACCAGAGAGAACCAAGCATTTTCAAAATGTGTTTGAATAGCCTTTGTGATGCCTTATCTATCTCCTTTTTTTCTCCATTGTTCTCGTGATACAGTTTGCTTCTTTCTTTTAAATACATATTTCTGGCTTTTAGTTTTCAAACGTAGCTTTTACAGCTTTGGTACCATCTCAGGAGGAAGAAGTGCTCAGCTACTGAAGAATTACTTTTTCTGCCTGCAGTTCCTTCCATGGAAGAAAACTCGGCCAAGTCAACAGTAGTGCCTCTCTGATTTTCTGTGGATATCCCCTGTTGTGGATTAATCCCAGAAGGCAGCTCAGCCCCACACAGCCTCTCACTCACTCTCCAACCAGGTGGGATGGCGGAGAGAATCAGAAGGATAAAAGTGAGAAAACTTGTGGGTTGAGATAAAGACAGTTTACTAGGTAAAGCAAAAGCTGGGTGTGCAAGTAAAGCAAAATCAGGACTTCATTCACTACTTCCCATCGGCAGGCAGATGTTCAGCCAATTCCATGAAAGCAGGGCTCATCAAGCATAATGGTTTCTTGGGAAGATAAATGCCATGACTCTGAACATCCTCCCCCACCTCCTTCTTTCCCCCAGCTTTTACTGCTGAGCATGACTCCCTGTGGTATGGAATATCAATCACAAAAATCAACAGGGGTCACCTGTCCTGGCTGTGTCCCCTCCCAGCTCCTGGTGCACCCCCAGCCTCCTCACTGGCAGGGCAGCACGAAAAGCTGAAAAGTCCTTGACTCTCTGTAAGCATTGCTCTGCGATGACTAAAACATTGGTGTGTTATCAACATTATTTTCATCATAAATCCAAAACACAGCACTATACCAGCTACTATGAAGAAAATTCACTCTATCCCAGCCAAAACCTGGACATTGCCTTTGGACTGAGTTCCAGTTTGTCATCTTTGCCACAGGCACATAAGAAAACATCCCCTGACCACTAATTCTACTGAAGAGCTCAGGGTCTCAGTACTTCTTGTTATATGTCACCATTTTGGAGACTGGAAAAGAGATTTATTTAATGGAACTCAAGTGTGTGTAAAGCATACACACATATAAATATATTCAAACTGAATTTAAATTCAGTTTAGATGTGTCCTTTACTACCTCCTTGAAAACGTATCTTCTCCACAGAGCAAATCAACAAAAGAAACAACAGATGCCTCAAAAGAACATCAAGTGTAAGTATTGATCATTTTACTTATTTATTTAAATGCATAGATGTTACAAAATAGATCAAAATGATGTACATTTCTTTATAGCTTCAAAGCATTAAGAGTTGAAACAGGGATACAAATTTATATCTCAGGTATAACATGTATATAGCATCATATGACAATAGGAAAAAATGGTATATTGATACGTTCACTGCAAGATGTGTTACACAACAAGCTTTCACCTCTGAAAAACCAGATACAACCCCACCCACACAATTATATATATATATAAAAATCTAAACAAGAAACGATGAAAATATATAACGAGAGGGGGGAAAGGACATTTCACTGTATAAATACTTTTCTTTTTTTTGGCTGGGGTTCACATAGAAAACGTAAAAATGTCATCATTTTCCAATCCTCAACATTTTCAGTCCTCAGAAAAAATCTTCCTTATTGCATAAAGAAGTAGAAAAGCAACTGTAAATGGTTTGCTTCTTAAATGAACCCTGCCTTTAAGCACCATTTCGATTACTTAAGAGCACCCAATATGAAACAAGATGTTTAACTCCTCAGAGCTACTCGATTCCAATATTACCATTCACTCTTAAGGAACAGGTTTGTTACCTTAAATAATGTATCTAAGATAATTCCTCACTTACATGATGATGTATTGAAGCTCTAATGAGTTTGCAGCATCATAAATAGCAGAGTGATTTGAGGGAGTATTGTTGTTGTGAGCTAAACATATAAGCTGAGGGACATTCCCTCTCTTCTCCTGCTGTCCAAAAAACCCCAAGCATAACTTAAATGGATTGTCAGTATGAGGGATTTTAAAAGAATTTACAACCTGATTGCCAAATGATAAGATGCCAAAAGCTGAAAGAATAATAAAATCTTTTTCACTATGAATTTTCTCTTTTGGCATAAGACAAGAAGATAATACTGAATTGCAACCATTTCAGTCTGGTTTTCTCACACTTCACACCCAGGGATCTCAGCAGAGTGGGGTAACTATCAAAAGTTTATGCCTGCTCCATTAACTTATATGAGTTTAAAAATGCATTCCCTTGTAATATGAGCAAAAGCGTCTTTTCTAACAGAAAATAAATGTATCCTGAGACAAACTCAAACTGAAGGTCAAGCAGCAAGAAAGTCTTGAAATTATCATTAGTAATGATTTTATTTTTCTATCTTGAATTAACCAGATGGGCTGTTCCTATGTTTTCTTGCTTTTTCAATTCATTTTCTATTGAAAGAAAGAGTTTGAGAAGGCTGTGGTTATCTCAGGTTGCTACCGACAGAAATTTAATGTTCCCTTTATGAATCCAGATGTGAAGATTTGTGCTCTTTGAGACCATCAGGCCAATTATGATCTAACAGCAAGAGCATAAGAATTCTCCATTTTAAAAAGCACCATAAAATGCTGTGTGCTCAAATTCTATGAGATCATTTCATTCTAGAAGAGGAAAGCAACATTTTTTTTTCTTGAAAACTTAGCAGTAATGGGCAAATTTCAACTGTAATTTGGACCTTTAAAACACGTATTTTATTAGAATCATCATTAGAATTTTGTATCTGAGTAAGGAGGCTTCCTGCCCCCTACTTTTTGAGAACTATATCTGAAGTAATGCAGTCAAAAATTCATCTGACATCTGAATAGCTCTGTTGTACCCCATACTCTTTGAACTTTGCATGGTAGGTAAGAGACAGCCAATGTAATTTTGATTTAGTTCTGTATTTACAAATAACATAAAACTAAGAAATGGAGGATTTTTGTGATGGACCTCTTTTCTCAAAGAAAATGTACATGTCTTTAAAATCAAGGCCATAAACTTTAAAGAAAACTAACAAAATTTATATCTATTTCTTTTTTAAAAAAAAAAACTAGAACCTTTTGGACTCATACAAAATGAAACCTAAATATATATTAGCATTCTCAACCACAAGAGGGCATCCATGCTTGCAAACAGATCCTCAAAGGTAACATATAAAAATCCATTTATCTATCTACCTAGCTATCCAACTATCTATAGATATGGATATAGAAATATTTCTTTCTATTATATCCTAGCTGTGGTATAGAGCACTTTTTCTCTGGGAGGTTTCCTCTTTCGGATTGCTATGGCATTTCCCAGTGTTGGTAGGGGATAGCACTTGAAGTCTCATTTTGCTGTCTGCAAATCCCTAATGGGATCCAATTTTCTCAGTCCTACAACAGTTATATCAAGCCTCCCGTGGTCTTCACTGAGGCCTGATCCAGCTCATCTCGAATTCAGAAGGGAACAAACTGATCTCAGAGAAGAGGGACACACAGCTTCTCAAGACTAAGTGTGCAAGGTCAAGCTTGGATTTTCTGAAGTCATTTATTACCCCAGAGAGAGGATTTGGGATCACTCAAATCTGCTCAGCACCAGTTTGAAATCATGGCTGTCAGAGGTCTTACTCTCCACATAATTTTTTCCACAGGCACCTCACTGTTGTGATGAGGGGAGGATGCTGTTTGTTTTGGTTTTGAACAGGAATACATTTTCCTCTCCAATGCGTATAAAACTCATTAGAGCCTGAAACAACCATAAAAAATCTGGCTTAGTGGTAAATTATATGCTTAGCTGGAAAAGATCTCAAAAACACTGGAGTGTATATGGTAATATCGGAAGTAAATCTCCTCTTCCACAAAAATAATGTATAACTTCAGCACCAGAACATATAGGTTAGCACCAAAAGGTATCAATTGCTACCCATCATCTCAGATGTTTAAACGAGGCAAAAAAAAAAAAAAAA